>JAQPZY010001083.1:0-600000 GCA_029931535.1 Margaritifera margaritifera | reverse complement strand
GGTGTGTTGACAAAAGAAAAGCATTTGCTAGCCTTGTTTCTTTCAGGGTTCACCCTGAGGGGCTAATAGGATGGACTTTGATTACTTAATCAGATAATGAGTAGCTGAAATTTGTGGATTAGTGTGGCTTCTTACCAATAGAAATCACCCAACACTCAACTACGGAATTGTATGAAAATAATTTGGGCACCCTGCTTAAGGGACCCAGGGGAGAATTTAATGATCAAATGTTTGTTGCTTGAATAAATATATAATTCCATTACAATTTTTAACATGATCATTTTTTAATGTAATTTTTTTGGTTGCCCAACCGGGCTTTCAAATTGGGAAAAATGGTTGCCCGACTTTAACTTTATATTGTCCTGGGCTCCTGGGCAATGGATTTTTCTACCCCTGATATTGGATGTTTAAATAAAACTGAATCATGCCAGCATGTACATTCCTGGAGTCTTTAAATAACACATCATCCCTTTCGTCAAATGTCAGGACTCAGTTTTTCTTTAAAAATGTTATCCTGTGGAAAATAGAAAACTGTGGAGCCCCTAGGATCCTTAAGGGTTCAGTTAGCTTTAATAATTAGGCTTTTCTCTTCTTAATTTTTGTATATATGTAATAACAGGAATTAAATTTCCAATAATCTTATGACACAATATTCATACAGTCGATTTTATGATTTTCCTACATTTGTTAATTTTCCACAGTTAAACTGGCTACAATATCCCTGCCTCTCTTGAGTAATTTAAATGTTTGGATTAGACATGATATGACCAACTTTCAATGGAAAATTAAGTCCAGATAATAAAATATTCAGATACGCTGCCGGTGTGACATCCAATATGGCCAGCATAGGGTTTTCATTAAACATAGTTCTGATCAATCTCCAACATGATCTTGAAAATCTTGTCACTTACTCCTCATGATGGGATGGTTGTATTAACATGGGGTTTTCACTAAAACTCTCACACTATGTTGTTGGTCCTAAATGAAAATGATACCCATGTGACCTCCCAAATTTTAAAAGCTTGTATCAACTACTTCTCCTGAATGGATGGCCATACAGACTTTAAAAAAATGCTTCTTTCTTGCAGTTGTTCCTGTAAAGTGTCTTCACCTAGGCCTAGTTTAGCAAAAAATATTGAAGAGTTCTTGTCTAAGATTGAAAGAAATACTTCAATCTTAAAATCAGTGGACTCTACACACAATAATCAACATTCTTACTCAGTTTAGGTGCATTTAAGCTCCGTGCTTGAAAATTACATTTTTGTTCTTGAAAAGTCCTTGCAAAGAGCTTGAATTTCCTGATGAAATTCCTGTATGAAACATTGCATATGACCTTCAACATGGCACCAGTGGTCATCTCGAAAATCATGCATGAATGGTGTCATTGACATGGAGGTTTTACCAAAACACTTTGTGCATTCTGTAATTGGTTCAGATGGAAAATGGTGCAGATCTGACCACCAAGATATCTGCACTTTTGTGAGGGAGTTTTAAAAACCAGACCTACACGTAATCGACCTTGGGGTCTAGTCAAAGGTCATTGCTTGCATTAACACTGTGACTTATACATGCACAAGTGAATTTTCTGATGATAGTTAGCACTCGGACATTGATTTTAAGGTCAAAGATCTTGGGTCAGGAATTTAGCTCTACTGGTTTGTGACCATGACAACACAAAAGAAGCATGGATGGATTTTTATTGAACCCAGTTTGTGGATATATCAGAAGAATATTTTGAATCATGACACTTGAATAACTTCATTTCTTTTTTTTTTTAAAATAGTACAGCTCCCCCCCCCCCATTATAGCGCACCTTATTATAATGTTATTCTAGATATAGCACGGTTTTACTATGGACCCCATGACCAAAATCATACCAGTGTATAACAATAAGGGTTGAAAGAAAACAATGTGAACTAAGTCTTAAATCTTCATTTCCTTTTCAAAACACCATTATTTAACAAATTTTGATAGTACACACTATTCCACAGTTTTGTATATTAAGCTATTCTCAATATATTATGTTCTGTATATATCAGAGTACTCGTTACAATGCAGCTCAGTACATACCGTGGTAGGCTGTGATAGACCCCGACTATTGCGTTAATGTGATGGAGAGCTGTATAGAGTTAACCAAACTTAATATGTGGTATATCTTGACATTGAGACGAGTTCAGTTATCTTCTATCCATGATATCAGGTTCAAGGTTAAAGATTATGACAAGTAATTTTGTACTGAGTTTACAGGTATTTTGGGAAAGGAAACGTACGAAAACATTTTTGTTACCAAATTTGGTTATATTAGAGTTTCTCAAGAATATCAGAGATGGTTTCAGTACTCATTAGTTAAAAAGAATAAAAGGAAAGAAATAGCAGACTTACATGTATCTTGGATTCCTATTTTTTTTTTTTTGGCCAGTAGAGCATCAGTTCCTTCAAGGGACTCTTGTTTTAAGATTCCTGTTTTTCTGTTAGGATTGTTAAAAAGTTCTTTTGTCTCATTTCTGATTACTTTTATGATGACAACAGCAATACTGTATGTATTATAATTCAATCTAGAACTTTGAAGCCCACTTTTAAAGTTTGAAGTCCTGGATTCAATTTTTGTACAGATCATTAGTATATTTTCAGATATTTCTAGTGAACTATGATATCCTATGACAATTCATATGCTATTTGTTACGACTCTAGGTCTTAAAAAAATATGTAACAGGAAGAAAAAGAAAACAACAATGTGAGTAATATCAACAAGCAATTTATTTCCCTATCATACAAAGTGAAATTCAAGAGATACTTACAATATTGTGAATCAAATTCCAAATAATCCTAAATGTTCTAATCACAAGTCCAAAATTATAGAATGTTCTGAATGAGTTCCAATAGTCTTGAATGTCCTGATATAACACAATGATACAATCCAGAATGTCTTTGAATGAATTCACAAAAGTCCAAAGTAATGTAATTCAGAAGTCAATGAGCACTTAAGTAATTTCAATGAATCTATTAAGTAAATAATTCCTCTTGAACTATATGATTTCAATGGCACAAACTATAAAATCTGATCTCAACTGTATTCCCACAGACGATTTAAAACAGGAATTAGTTATTTGTTTACCAAAACCCTATTCATACACATTTTCACTTTACCTATATCTTAACAGGATGTGAAGCAATAAAATGGAGAAAAAAATCAGTCTAACTGTCAACAAGACAGTTTTGAACTTGAATGCTTTTAAACATACTGTTTACAAATGACCAGAATCTTAAGTGCAACTTACCATCATGGACAATATTTAAACACACATTGTAGATTAAATATACATAACACTTTGATAGACAATATATTTATATTGCCCCTTCCCCCATTTCCCATTCCATTGCTTGCATCTTGGTTTGGTCCTGTTCGCATGTACATATGTGCCCTGTCTGTCCATCTCGAAAAGCTTGTTAGCAAGATTGCAATAAAACCCACTTAACATGGAAAAATAAAATTTGGTAGGCATGTATATATAGATGAATTAATTAGATTTTTCAGCCATTATAGACATTTTTCAAATGTTCTTACTCATTTTTTAAAACTTTTTTGAGGTAGACTAATACAATTTGGTAGGTATATTTGTATTTATATGTTGATTTTCCAAATGGATTTTCATGTCCTTGGGCAAATTTTCAATTTTTTTACACATTTTTCAATTTTTGTTTTTATTAGTGTCACTGTTTTCGACAAAAAAACCCCAACTTGTTAACATGATTAAGCAAAAACCATTTGGGGTAGGCAATGAAATTTGGTAGGCATATTTAAATTCACATGTAGATGACCTGGTTAGATTTTCAGACCATTATAGCATTTTTTCCATTGGTTGCACATTTATTTACTTTTTTGACTTTTTTTAATAGAAAAATCTTGTTAACACAGTTAAACAAAAAACAACTTTAGGTGGACAAATTAAATTTGGTGTGCAGATTTGTATGCACATGTAGATGACCTGATTACATTTTCATGCCATTATGCCAATTTTTTAAACATTTAAAAAAAAAAATCTGAACTTTTTGGGCTTTTTGGTCTGCAGTGAGGGTATTAGTATTTTACAGACACAAATCAAGTAATGTGCACAGTTTGTGTTGAAGATGTAAACTATTATTTTCAGGACACGGCAGGACAAGAGCGGTTCCATGCTTTGGGGCCTATATACTACAGAGACAGCAATGGTGCAATTTTAGTCTACGATATCACAGATGAAGACTCGTTTCAAAAAGTAAGATTCCCTGGATTAAAATGTTGATTGAGTTTTTAAAAGAGGGCTAATTATCTCCTTTTAAAAATGAAATATAATTTTTTAAATCTCAGTAAAGGCTGCACATTTTATGAGGTATTGATTAATGAAGTATATGATGCAAGATATGTTTTCGTAAAATAGATTATTAGAGTTGTCTGTGTTGGCGGTCTTATTGAAAATTAGGTTTCATTCAAAGATAAAGGACATTAAAATGTTCATGTTTGGGTAATTGCTGTTTATCATAACCATTATAGGTTGATAAATATAAAGTCTCTGTTGACACTAACGATCAAAAATATCACCAGCAGTGAACACAATTTTCATATGGCACATCATTTTAATAAAAATATATTTGGTTAAATTTGAGTAGGATTCAGACCCTGGATCATAAATTTCAGAGTGCAGCCCTCTTGTAAACTAGATAATCCAACATGTCAGTATTTTTCAGGGGAAATTTGGCAGCTTCGTGGGAAATTCTAGCGCCACAAATATCTGGACTTTTCCTTGATATTGGTTTCTGTCCCCCCCCCTTCCTTACATAATATGATGGAGATATAGCTATCACCATGTCTGTCTGTCTCTCTCTCTCTGGTTGTAATGTGCCTGTCTGTCCATAAACATTTTAGATTCCAGGGCATAACTCTTGGACTGTTCAAGATATTTCAGCCAAACTTGGTACACATGCTAGTGTTTCCCCCAAAATCTTTAAAAGACATATTAATCATCCTCTCCAAAGGGCACCTTCAGTATACAGAGGGCACTTTCAGCAAGCTTATAACATTTTGAAGGGCAGCCTTTTTTATCGCAATGTAGCATTTGTTACGACTCTATGGTCTAAGAAAAATGTAACAGAAAGAAAGTGAAACCAACAAATCAATTAAAAATCAACAAGCAATTTATTACTAGATAATTAAAATGAAAAATCAAAAAAGTCACTTACAGTAATGTGTTTTGAAATCCTAATAATCCAATAAGAATGATTGTTCTAATCACAAGTCCTAAATATAGAATGTTCTGAATTCATGGCTGTGTCCTTGAATGTTATGATGTGCTAATGGTCTCCAAAGTCCTGATGTACTAGAAATCTTGATGTGCTGATGTCAAAATGAAGTATTCCAAAATATCTGAATAAGTTCACTTAAATTCCAAAATCATCAATTAAAAATCCAAAATCCAAAAGTTTATGAGCACTGTTATAATCCAATGAATATTTAAAATAATTCCTCTCTTAGAATTTGGAATGAATTTTCACAACTGTAATAGCTCTTTACAAGACTGATGGTAATGTCAAAACTGAAAAAATGTCCACCAAACATGGTATATATAAAGATTGGTCACATGACAGAATGTTCTAGAATATGAGTCATCTTAATGGAATTCTAACTGTAAACAAAATTCAACCTTGACCTTCAAATTGAGAAAACATATTGATCAAAACAACCTAATTCAAGGACACTAGTTAAACATGTTTTTCCTGATAACATTAAGATTCAAGCAAATATTAAAGCGAAGAAACATTTATAATTTCCCAAAATATTTATAATATTATATAAACATCATACATAACACATTCAGTTTATAATAATAATAATAATAATAATAATAATAATACTGATAACACTTGTTTTTTTATTATTATTATTATTATTATTATTATTATTATTATTATTATTATTATTATGTTACTCATTAATTAAATTGAATTAGTACTTTTAGGAGGAAAATTTTGGCACAATAAATGTGTTCTAAATTTTTTCATCTTTAATGTATTTATAAATAGCATACAAAGCTTTAACTATAAAAAAATCTCATCATACATTTAAATTAGAATTATACATTCATTAAATAAGAATAGAAAATGTTCATAGTCTTTGCAATATTTGCTTTTTCCCTCTCCATTTCTTTCAATCTTTTTTTTGATAGTTATATTTTGTCATAAAGTTGCTAATCAGTGTGAGAGTCTATTGAAAGGTTTACACAATTATATACACCTCTCCCTTGATAACTCGTGCACAACAGGGTCCCAAAACATAGACCGCACTATAAGCAAGGGCGCGAGTCAACGAGGGACCTCAAAAAAAAGTAAGAAGGGGATGCCATCCCCACTGGACATCAAGAAAACCGCAGTGGGGGGTGGGGGTAATGGGGCTGTTTAATGGCTGAATACTCGTTTAATAATTACATTGGGAATAATTGTCAATAAAGAGCTTTTTTCTAATGTAGTTGTTTGCTTTTCTGTGTAAATTACCTTTATTTTCAAGATACCGAACCTCTGAAAGATCGTTAACAACATTAGTCCAAGCGTTTCAACAACACGTGTACGCGAAAACATTGTGTATTACGTCACTGCTTTTTGTTCTTCTTGATTCACAACTGAACAAGATTCCTTTTTTCAAAAACTATTGACATTTATTTCGTGAAACAACCGTCAACGTTGAAACTCGATTTATTTATTGTTCTATTAATAAAATATGGATGCCGTGATTTCATATCAAGTAACAGTGAAACTTCGTCTCATCCTTGAGGAAATCCCTGAGTAGCAAGTTTGAAATTTTAAGTTCAATACAAACTCTGGAACTCGCTTCTCCATAATGAAATGTATCTGTAAAACAAAGCTTTTTATTCTCCAAGTACTCATTTGGCTTGGTTGCCTTAATATCTTTGATCATATTTGTGAATGAATAGGCTAATTTAAGGTAGTTTAATTATATTACTTACATAATAATATTTATAACAGTGTTCGATTGATCAATTGAAATGAGTTGACCTGACACACGGCCGTGACAGCTAGCTCTTACACAGGCAGGATTTGCACGCCTTTTAACTTTTCTGTTATTCCACCCCCTTTCTTTGATTTGATGCAAAAGATGATATTAACGTGATAATACAAAGCAGTTGTGCTATTAATTGAGTGTAACAACACAACAAATACTTCCGCAAGTCGAAGATTAAAAAAACAGTCGGGACTTAATTAGGTTCTCACGGAAATGCTTGCGACGATAGCTGGGTCAGTTGAATTATATTTTTCACATTTGAATACAAGAGGGCATGTTGCATTTATGATGATTACTCTGAAACCGAATTAAAAGATAGAACTAAAACACAAATTTCACCTTACAAAACTTATTTAATTGGAATTTATTTGTAAAGTGTTTCCACCAGTAGGTATTAGTGACACTTTCATTGATTGAAATTTCATAGAATATTTTTATTTATAGTGTACTGAGAATGTTGTTTGGAAAGAAAATTGAACAAAATATAATACTTCTTAGTAAAAGTTTAAAGGTTCATGATGTTGATTCATATTTCCGGATACTAATCTCTGTTTTTTACAATAAAACGAGTGATATATCAAGGTTTCATTGACTAATTTTGATCGCGATTTTTTTAACCTTAAAGAAAAAGGGCCTTTTTTTGTTTGTTTGTATTTTCTAGTTAAAATAAATGGGATCCACGCCTGACCCCATGTTATAAGCGGGTTCGCGAGTTATCGAGGGAGCGGTGTACTCGTCGAGAGGTTTTAATGTACCTTTATTTAATCACTGCAATTGGTTGTAGCTTCTGCAATGAATGGCCAATAATCAGCGAGTTATTTAGAATAAAGAAATTTGACAACATGATATCAAGCACGTAAGTGACCATTTTTACTAGCGAAACACGAAGAGAGCAATTATAGTTGGAAAAAATAATACCTTTAATCATATCTACCCACTGGCATGTCAGATGTTGTTCAGTGAATGGACACATTGCCATGAACAGTTCAGTTTGCAAATAAACAAAAACCTCTGCTGCTTACGATCATTGAAATTATATCAAAAATATGAGCGGCTGTTTTTGTGAGCAAGACATGAAATGGACATTTTGCAACCAAAAAAAAGGGCAAGTTGTTACAAAAAAGTCCAAGCAGAAAGTTAACGATGGCATGGTGCAGAAAAATAATGGCAAGGCATATGAATTAAACATTATGGAATGACGCCATCTTACAATGGCCTGTGGGATACACTACATGTATTGCAAGTTGTATAGAGGTGCCTTTTGATACTTAGAATCTTTCGCATTCTATTTTTTAAGTTGCCATGGTTAAAAAATATGGCATATCTGTTAGTTTATAAATTGAGAATGCTTATCCATATGGTACCAGTATAAATAGCACAGTATAAAAATGGAGTGTGCTGGAACATAGGGTTCAGTAGGAGTCTTTACCTAAGTGGGTGACCGGGGGTAGGGAATATGTCATCACTAGCCGACTTTTGTTTACAATATTTTGGACAAGTTGCAGAAAATGTTACTTGTGTTGCAAAATTTTCAGCTTGTCCCAGACTTGGTTCCAAAGTATATTTCTTGTATGCGTATGTGCGTACGATCTTTTACCGTATTTGCCGGCCTATAAGTCAGTTCTTTTTGACCTGGAACTCTGGGCTTCGTCTTATACTCCGAATCGACTTATATATGGATCATGTCATTGAAATTGCTTTACTGTATTTTAATTTTTCGTACGTGAAAAAATAATTTTTTTCTCTTCAAAGTACAAAAAAGTAAGTGTAAAAAAATAATTATCATTTTGGGGAAGAGGATGTGTACCTCCCCAAAAATTAAAGGACCCGACTTTGAGAAGGATTTTAAAATATTTACATGAACGTCAGTATTAAATTTACGTGGATCAGACGCAATTGCACTAAAGCAGCATGCACTATTAATATATGTTCTTTAAATTTGCTTACATATATGTGTATTAGAATAGACAAGTTAGAAAACGAATAACCATGAAATGAACATGGGTATTCCATCACATGTTTTTCTTTTTGCACCTCGTGATTGAAATAAAATATGCCCCCATACGAGAGAGAGAGAGAAGTATATTTCAGCCCTTCTGAATGCTATTTTGCTTAATGAACCCTGTTTAGCTGAAGCTTTTGTCAAAGAGAGAAAACAGTAATAGAATAGTAAATGTAAATTTAAAAAAAACATACTATACTCCTTCAGTTCAAGGATATATAATTTATATTTAAATACTCACAATATTTATATCCATATTGACTCCATTTAGTTTAAATCCCAAGAATGATTATTTAGCATACTGTGTTATTTTCTTTGCGACTACTATGACTCCAAATAAGATTACCCTTTATCAGTAAGTGCATGTACACTTCCTGTGATTAGGCGGCATCAGTGGTTTGATCTTTGGCGAGAACAAAAGGTGTCACTGGTTGAGAAACTTACATGAGTAAGCACCTGGCATTACAAGTCATTATACAGTACTGCATACATTAACATGCTATACAGGATCAATTACAAAACCCACTGGGTAGCCTCATTTCCCTTTTGGTAGCCTCACTAATCATCTGCCGGATCTTGCCTTCAAACAGGTGTCAACTGGAATGACCTGGCTAAAGTTGTAGGCATATTTAATTAGTATGTAAATAACACTGCAAGGCCATGTGCTTTTCTTGTGACAGTCGTAATTAAAACAAGAATGAAATATTTATTCAGAGGTATTAATTGATAATGGATATAGTAGTGCCCTTGTACATGAATATGATCACCATAGTCAGGTACTGAACAATCTCTCTCTCTCTCTCACACATTCATTAAAAACAACAAGTCTTTATTGAGTTCTTTTATTTTTTGTTGTATATGTAATTTGATAATGAGGTTACTGTTGCTGTAAGAATACAAGTTGCACTTCACTTTTTGACAACAAGGGTTCATCTCATTGCGTACAATTTGCCAATAAATAATACCTATAAACAATATATGTACAGACCATCTTAATCATTTTCCCAATTAATCTGGAATAGCATACAGTGATACCATTAATATTCATGAAACTGGAGGTTACTAACAAAAAAAACGAAGCCAAGGTTTTGATCTGGCTTCGTCTTATACTCCACATCAACTTATATATGGATGAAAAATGTTCAAAATTAGCGAATTCGACTTATACTCTGCATCGACTTAAAGGCCGGCAAATACGGTACATTGCTCTGGAAGACTCAAACCCCCCAGAAATATTCATTGCTTTGTACGTATCATAAAAGTAGTTAAATTTTCTCTGCAGGTGAAAAACTGGGTGAAAGAGTTACGGAAGATGCTTGGCAGTGATATATGTCTTTGTATAGTGGGAAACAAAATAGACTTGGAAAAGGAGAGACATGTGTCAGTGGATGAGGCTGAGTCGTAAGTAGTTACACATTTTATCTCACCTGCACTAAGTGCAGGATATTTGTTTGGTTTAGTGTTTTACAGCACAGCAATACAAGTAGGTTATTTAGTGCCAAGGCAATTGTAGTAAAGTGCCTTGACCAAGGAAACAACAATGTAGCTGACCCAGGCTGATCCAGTGGTAGAATTTGAACCTGCATCCGCTTGGTTGCAAGTCTGGCATGCTAACCACTGAACCACTGTGGATCCTGCCTCCATTAGTGTCTTACAACATTCATGACAGCACATAGGGCTTTTTTTACATCCCCAAGCCTGCAGGGGAGCTTATGCTATACCCCAGTAACGTAGTTGTCTGTGCTGGCATTGGCAAATGTACTTCTTTTATGTTTAACTCAATATCTCAGAGATAATATGTACAGGCAAGGTTTTCTTTCATATGAAAGCTCAATTTTTTGTTGTATTTAACAACTTACATTAATTACTATCACTGCCTTAGGGAGTTGTGCAAGGTGGTTCATGAAAAGCTCTATTTCTTGTTTATTGGATGTATCACTAAGCACTATCATTGCTGTATAGGGTGGTGCAAGGTGGTTCATGATAGTGCCAGTTCTCGTTTATTTGATGTATTTAACTTACACTAAGTACTATCACTGCTGTAGAGGGTGGTTCAAGGTGGCTCATGTAAGTTCCTTTTCTTGTTTATTTGATGTATTTAACAACTTAACACTAAGTACTATCACTGCAGTAGAGAGTCATGTGTGTTGGCTCATGACAGCTCCATTTCTTGTTTATTTTTGATGCATTTAACAACTTACACTAAGTACTGTTATTGCTGAAAAGAGCCTTGCTAGGTGGCTCATGACAGCTCCGTTACTTGTTTATTTGATGTATTTAACAACTTGCACCAAATACTTTCACTGCAGTAGAGTGGTGCAAGGTGGTTCATAACAGTTTCATTTCTTGTTTATTTGATTTATTTGACAACTTACACTAAGTACTTTCACTTCTGTAGGAGGTGGTGCAAGGTGGCTCCATTCATTGTTTATTTTTGATGCATTTAACAACTTAAACTAAGTACTGTCACTACTGTAGAGTTGTCTGAGGTGGCTCATGACAGCTCCATTGCTTATTTATTTGATGTATTTAACAACTTGCACTAAGTACTTTCACTGCTGTAGAAGGTGGTGCAAGGTGGCTCATGACAGCTCCATTTATTGTTTATTTTTATGCATTTAACAACTTAGACTGAGTAATGTCATTGCTGTAGAGCGTTGTGCGAGGTGGCTCATGAAGTGGTAGGAAACAACCAATCTTGAATGGCTTCATACCTGCCAACCTTCCAGACAGTGCTAGTTTTTTTTTTTTTGAGACTCAGAAGTGTTTTTGTGGATCCAAGTGGGAGTTAATGCACATGATTCAAAAAAGCAATGTAGTACAATTGAGAATAAGTTATCTACTTATATAAGCCTATAGAAAATGACTGGAAATTCAAATTTAAATAAAAGAAAATAAAATATATGTGTTCTTTGAAGCATTTAATATACTTCCAAACAAAAAATAGCTGGTAGATGTGGCATTGTCATATTTTTGTTGTTGTTGGTTTTAACAGCACTTTGAACACATTATTGGCTATATCATAGGTTCTCAAACTGTGGGTCACCACCCATTTGTGGGCTGTGGGCTTGTTGCAGGTGGGTCGCTTCAGGCTGAGTTTTCGTTAGTATTTGGTAAATGTAAAACTTTATTCCAGGGGGGTTTCTTTAATGTGGGCCACAGTAACTTTCGGTCCTCTCGAGTGGGTCTTGGGTGCAACAAGTTTGAGAACGCAAGGGATATTTCATGCCGATGAAATGAAAGTTAAGTGCCTTTCCCAAGGACACACTGAAGCAGCCTACTCGGGTTGGCCTGGGTGGGTATTGTACCCATGACCCTTTGATTACGAGTCTGACTCTCTACCAACTGAGCTACAGCATCTCCTGCATTATCATATATCATCAACACTCACACACCCACCCACCCACCCACACACATACACACAAACACACACACACATATAATCACAACCACACAGACATTAAATAAAAAGATAAAGTTCTTTTCTTTTAAAATCCATAGGACTGTGGAATACAGTATTAACTTGTAATTGCTGACTTTGCTGCTCTCGTAGTAGTTTATTGGAGGGTTTGAAGGTGATGCAAGTGTCATTACTGTTCATCTGTGCACTCATTAGAGACTGGATGGTACTGTTGTTCAACCTTTCCCAAAGATGTTGTTGAATTTTTCTAAGCATTGAAAATACTCTTCTGCATCTTCTCTGATACAGGTCAGTGTTGCAATGTTGACAGATGTCATATACATCACTCAAGAAACTTTAACATTTCAACTAAAAAATAATCATGTTTTGCATTGTATGTATGGAGTAATATCTAACGTCAAAGATACATTGCCACTGATCATGAACTAGCCAATAATCTTTAATAAAGATGGCTTAAACATTTTCATTCTAGATAAAAAAAAGTGTAAAAACTTTTGTTTCTTCAAAATGCATGCCTGACTTTCCAAACTTCAAATGAATTGGGTGGTTCTGCTAGTGTCCCACAACAGTGCTCAAAGGAATACCAAACACAACATCACCTTGGTTATTGTCAATCAGTTAAGTAATCTATGGAATGGTGGTTGTTTATCTCTGACCACCTTTCCATATAATTGTCTCTATAACAATTAACCATATAAACTACCCAGGGGTGATAGCATGAAACATGAAGCTATGTGAATCACGACTGTTTACAGTTTATACAGGCTACAGAGTTACGGGCATATATTGTAATGTCAAGAAAGGTCTCTCTTTCTCTTTTTTAAAAATAAGATTTACTGGAAATTTTGTTTTTAGAAACACTACCATGTGGGGGGGGGGGGAGGGGTTGGTGGTAAAAAGAATTGTTTTTCAAGTGTCATACGTCATGATCTGGTAGGTATATGGCTGGATATTATTCCTTGTGCATGCTGGAACTGGGGATTGAACCCAAGAACCCAGGAGTGCAAAGCTAGTTTGTTACCACTGTGCTATCTATGCCATAGGCTTACAGTGATTCCTTGCCATAATTGACCTAGTCACAAATCTTCAAATGTAAACATGATTTTATTAAGAAATGAAGCACAAGAGAGCAGAATTGAGGTGAATTTTAAAGTAAAATTTTAAAAAAATGTATGGATAACCTGAAAACTTGTTGGCACTTGACATGAAATTAGGAAGTAAACTCCGCCACCTGCAAGCCTCTGATAAAATTCTGTTAAATGCACTTTTGATCTGAGAAAAAGTTTTGTAGGTGTATATAATCTGTTTAGAATAAACACATCTTTATAGCAAAACTTTTTGAGGAATATATCATTATTACATGGGACCAATATATGTTATTTGCAAAAAAAAACATAGAAACTCCTCAATTGAAAGAAAAGTGTTTCTTTATTACATTACATATTGATTTATATAGGAGTTTAAAATGGCATAAATGGCAATGAATATAGATATTTTCCTGTAGTTTCAAATTCAGCAGAGGAGTGAAGCATTACAAATATTTTAGAGGCAATTATATGGTATGGTCCTGCATACATTGTGCATCAAACATCCATCAATATTTGCTATTTTAAACTTCTCAAAAACCACTGAACTAATACCAACCAAATTTGGCAGGGAACTTTATGGTATAAAAGCCTTTTAAATTTGTGCAAAAGATGCTGATCCACCATCAAACATGGCCACCATTATTCAGAATAGAGAACATTTAAATGACTTCTTTTAAAAAAAAAGCTCTTCAGAATTTGGACAAATTTGACAGAAAGCATCTTGGCATATATGTCTTTTTGCCATAAAGCCAAGTGAGCTTATAGTATGATCCGTCATTTGTTGTGCATCATCTATTCACAATTGCTATTTACAATCTCTCAAAAATACTGCTTGACACATTTGTACATGATTTTACCGGCAGTATTCTGGCACAAAGGCCTTTTAGATTTGTTCAGTGGATGCCAGTCTCTCATTCAGTGTGACCACCATTGCTAAGAATAGCAAGGCCTTTTAATAATTTGATGATTCTGATCCACCATCAAATATGGCTACTGTTACCAGAAATAGAAAAACCTTTCAACAACTTTTCAGAAACTGCTGAACAGAATTTGACTGCATTACTGAAAATTTAAAACAACACTTAAAATGACTTCTAAATAAAATGATCTTTCAATTTTACACAAATTATGCTGATCCATTCAATGTGGCCATTGTTACTAAAATTAGGAAAACAATTAAATGGCTTCTTCTCAAAAAACCCAGTCAGCAGAAGTTGACCTGATTTCATAGAAAGCATCTTGGCATAAGGCCTTTCAAGTTTGCACAAATGAGGCTGATCTGCCATCCAATATGGCTGCCATTACTAAATAAAATACAAATCTTTGAATGTCAGAAAGTATCATACTCATCCAGATTTCTTGATTAACCATTTGGCTTTTAGGTAGAGGTCAGTCAATGGAATGGGCCTTTTTAGAGATGTTTCTGATCTGCTATCAGATATGGTCATCAATACTACTAACATAGAGAAACTTTAAAAAAACTTTTTCTCACATCTACTGAACAGAGTTTGACCAAATTGAACAAAAACCATCTAGGCAAGAATGCCTTCCAACAGTACACAAAATTGAACATTACATTGCTAAAACAATTTCTTGTTGCAACATTGTTAAAAAGAATTTCTTGTTACTTTGTTTAAAATTCTCTTGCTACAAAAGACACTAGGAAAATCACACACTTCCCTGCTGACATCATGCTATTCCATGTAGGACCCAGAATTGGGATAGGCTTATTTTGAGATATCTCCTGCTGGACACCATGCTATTCCATGTGCGACCCAGAGTTGCTTAACCAAACTTTTAAATGTGGGGTGGTGGTGGGATTGGGGTTATTATAAAGTGTTTTACATAGGAGAAACACACTCCTAGTGTTTTAAATGCATATCTTTTCAAACTTTGTGTAGTTGCTGTTTCAGATATAAAGGAGGTACATGTACGCATGTGATTGGGCAACAAATGCATGAAATTTCAATCATGTCATAGGTGAATTTGTGGCTGGAATCTTGCAGATTCAGACATAATTGCAGACATAAATAATCATAAAAATTGACACAGAAGTTAATCAGAAGCATGAAAATACTATTTTAAAACTGTTTTTAATAGAAAAAAGAACAAAAAAGAGTTGATATTGTACTCAGAATTCAGAAGCATTCAGGGGTCAAAAAAGGGGATGTCGACTTGAGAAAAGGCAAAGTCAGCTTATCTTTTTCAGCATATTTGGGTGAAATGACTGGCACTGGGGCGACTATTTCACTGAATCGATTCCTAGTGTTGGTCCTGGAAAGCATTCTGATACAAAGGCCTTAAAAGTTTTATAATTGATGCGTTTGCCATCAATATAGCCACCGTTATTAAAAATAGAAAACCTTATGACTTCTTCACATAAATCACTCAACAGAATTTGGCTAAATTTGACAGAAATCTGGTTGGTATGAATGCCTTTTAAGTTTTTACAAATGATAGAGAAACCTTTAAATGACTCTTCCAAAAAACTGCTCAACAGAATGTGACCAAATTTTACCGTTAGCATCTTGGTATTAAGCCCTTTCAAGTTTGTACAGATGATGCTGATTTGCCATAAAATATGACTGCCATTACAAAAAACAGAAAACGTTTAAATTACTTTTTGTCATAAACAAATCTGCTGTCCAATATGTTCACTGTCATTAAAAGTTGAAAAACTTTAAAGCAACTTCTCAAAAACCTCCCAATAAAATTTGATGAAATTTTGCAGAAATCATCCTGGTTTGAAGGCCTTTAAATTTTGTGTGAATGATACAGGTGAGCAGTCTCAGGCCCTCTTGGGTCTCTTGTTTTGAAAAGAAATACCACGTTTTGAACTCACTTTTCAAGTGCAATCCACTGCAGAGTCCATCGTTTGTGTAATCAACTTCTACTACAGTTTTCAATGCATTGCCTTGGATCTTTTCTCAATTATTGCAGACATAATGGAGATGTGCATGATTCATTACAAGGGTGCTAAAGGTCTTGTCATGACTGTCATTTCCACTCACAAACTTTTGAAGGATTTTAGTTTGAAGTTTTACATAAAGATCTATGTCAAGTTCAGTTTTCACCATTTTCCAACAAAATCTAATATCAAGTTATGGCCCCTGTCTGACTGAACTTTGCCGTTCTGTTAGATCATAATTTCATTCCCTTTAAAAACTTTTGAAGAACTTTATGGATTTAAGTCATGTTTAGTATGAGGTTTTACCTGGGTCATGTTCAATACTCAAATTTTCCAACAAAATTTAATGGAGTTATGGCTGTAATGGCTGCCACATTTACAAAAAAATATTGTACAAGTTTACACATCTTTTAAGAATGAAATGATTTCATTTACACATGATCTTACATTGTCCTAGAAGACCATAATGAATGTGTCTTTCTTGGACAAGAAAGCCAAAGTGATAATCAGTCTCTTTGTCAGTGATGTTGAAGAGTAATTACTAGTATACCTGTTGCTAAAAGTATACAAGTATCTTGCTACATTTTATCTGTAAGTTTGACAGACATCAGCGATATGCAGATACATCACAATGACTTTAGTTGAAAATACATTACTGTGCTAGTTTTCACAGATAATTGCTGATTAAGCAGCTTATCAATGCAGTTATTTCAGTAACACTAAATTTCTCTTATATCCTAAACTAATTGCTACTCTAGATTTAAAATTTTCTATCAATTTCTCTGTTGGCATTTAAATACATGTCACATTAATTTGAAAATAGCAGCAACAATATTACATTATGTAGTCACTGAGTACTACCAGGGGGTCATCGCAAAACATGTTTGTTAAAATGGCACACGAAGATTAGATGGAGTTCATGCACACATAGGGGGCACTCTACAGCTCTACAGATATTATGTGCTTCTGAGAGAGTGACAGGTGTAAGATGAAGTTGTTTACATATCCAACATGCACAATGGAGAGAATGTTGGCATACCTCTATGCTCCTTTCATGTACTGTGGCTGAAATTTCTTTACATATTGTACTTGTGGAAATTGGACATGATCTAAGCACATATCAGACAGAAATGGCCGCTCTAAAGTACTCGAAAAATCAGCCTGAATTAGTCAGAAGTACTATTTTCAGCAGTTATTAAAATAGGGAAATGAATTTTGCCAGAGTAGGCAGTACCAGCCTCTGAAAGTACAATGAATTAATTACAAAATATATAAGAAGTAAAAAAAGTTATCAGCTCTTTTTATTTTTATTTACCTTTGAAGTCCAGGAAGTGAAAATGATCAAGCGGAGCTAGCAGTTTTTTGAGAGGTGCACATCTTAAGGAAGACCAAGCTGTATACTCTATAACCCAAATTGCACCCATCAATCATACACCAAAATAAAGGGAATTCAAAGTTCTTTTAACAACACCTAAGATATACAAGGTCTTTTTTAAATAGCCAGGACAACCAGTGAGGAAAACCTGGGTATCTTTTTTTTTAAAAATCTAACCGAAACTGAGAAGTGCCACCATATCAGGCTAGTTTTTCAATGCACTTTTACCATTTTACTTTCGACATTGAAGAAGAGTTTTTAGAGCTCTAATTTGTTGTTGAATGTGGATCTCATGAACCTGTTTCATTGACTAAGTGTTCTTTCCAAAGGGATTCATGTTTGAGCTTTAGATGATTCGATATTGTACTGGTGTTACCATCTTAGTAAGCTAACTCCATTGCACATATGTTGCATTTCACCTTTTTTCCACTATTTTCTACCTCTGCGAAATATTTCCAAACTTCATAACACTTGTTTTTGTCAGCCAATTTGATTTTACCAGCATTCCAAACTTTTTTCACATGATAGGTCACATGTTTTATTCATTTAAGGAAATATTGCTTTTATATACATTTGCATGAGAAATACAAAAAAATGTCATTTACACATGTAAACATAACAGTCCTAGTTGTGACCTCTGTTTTAATTTGAACTTTACCTTTCAATTACAATTTCATTTCCATTCATTAGCTTCTGATGAACTTAATGGATTTAAACCAAATTTGGTAAGAGACTTTACCTTAAGAAGATATAGGTAAAGTGCAATTTTCACAATTTTCCAACTAAATCCATCAGAGGTATGGACCCTGCTTGTCTTATAAATTTTTTCATACATCAGGGCTCGAATTTAACACAAATTTCTTTGTAGCCAGAAGGACTAGTATACTGAGAAATTTACTAGTCCTGCCAAATCTTTACTAGTCCTGTCCACAAAACAATGTCACACACTCGTATTGAGATTAACAACAATTTTATTTCATAAATAGCATTATCATATGAAATGCAGAAGTACAGAAGTATAAATCTTGCTTCAAATCATCAATCAGTCAATTCACATTCCTTGTTTCTCAAGATAATCTGGATCCAATTCCAGAAAGGGATCCAGGTCTCCTTTCTTGTCCTCCACCTGCACTCTGGGTCGATATGGGGTTTGTTCTGGTCTCCTTACCCGTCTGGATGTTTTCTCTGAGTTTGTTTTTGCGAATTCCGTACCCCAATTATACCGCATAACGTTCTTCTCATCATAATTCAGCCATTCCCTGTCTTTTGACCATGTCTTCTGAAACGTTTGATTACGCTTTTCTCTATCATAACAGTTATTCCTCTCTTTTATGTCATTTTCATTCAACTTTTTTTTTCTTCCGGTGGCTGAACACCTTCTATAAAACGCCACATTTTGCCTGTCTTGCAAGGAGGGAATTGTGCCTCGTTTTGAAATACGAGATGTTACAGTACAGCTGACGCGGATTATTTAAAGTAAGAAAAGGAATGGCACAGTGTCCTTTATATAACAAAATCAGAGCAAGAAACATGTTTCAAAGCATGTGCCTCTGCCCCCCCCCCCCCAGCCCCTTAAAATTAAATGGCCTCTCCCTAATAAAGACTTGACTTCAGTGGATGTTTTGCAGGATCAAAGCAGTGGCTATCGTAAACACTGTTATAAAATATTAGCATCAGAAGGTAATGTTAGTTTCAGCTAGGAAAAGGTGCGTTCCTATCAAACGAAGCCATCTGACTCGGCGCGTTGTACTTAACAGCTCCAATTATGGTCTCATCATTAACAGCGGAAGTTTGGTAATAGTTCCTAATTAATCGGACCTCAATGTATTCGTTCGTTCTTGTAAGGGAAAAATATAAAAACTATTTTTATCGTCATAGAAAAAAGTAGTTATATGGAAATGGTGTGTCAGTAACGTAATCGTAACATTGATCTAATTCTTATATTTTTTTAGATGCAAATGTAAAATATGCAGTTTCCCGTTTGTGACTGTTTAAGCGTTTGGCTAGCAGGACCAAAAAAAAAAAAAAAATAAACAAACAAACATACAAACTAATTTCTTTGAATAGTTTTTGTCGTGTTTCTGTGTGTGGTATACCACTTTGTAGTTTGTTACTGTGGTCGAGTGGATAAAGTGTCATACCAGCACGAACACACACGCAAACGCACACGTACTTGACCCTGGAACACAAGGTAGGGAGTTCGCGCCCAATGGTGGGAATATTCGTTCTTGCTTTTTGCTCCATGACGCTACGTCTAACACAGTTTTTGTATTAATTTTCTTACTTTTATGAACTTTTACAAATTTATGTATGTGTAGATTTATAAATGGTCAAATTTTAATATTTTCTGAATATTTCCTAAAAATATCATCGTATCATGCACTGAAAAAGTAACATTTAGTTATAATTAATAAGCATTCTAGCGTTACTTTTTAAATGTTAACTTGGTGAAAAATTCTTCTAAACATTATCAGAATCATTAAAAATCTTTCACGAAAGACACATCTTTATGACTTGGTGTCAACGATGAGGTCGCTAACTGCAGAAAGCTTGGCAATCAGGGAATACGTAAACTCTTACCGAACTTATGATTTGGATTCCATGTTGTATGCGTGCGTGTGAGAGAGAGAGAGATAGAGATGCTTTAAAACAGGTTATTCTCAATTTTATATATTATATATAATGTGCAATAGAAAAATGAAGAGAAAAAGATATAAGTAAAACAAAAGTACGATCGATTCACTATCCATGTCTAATATTGTGAAGTTCAGCCCCTCTAAAACAGCGCGCGTTGCAATCAGATGATCCAAAAGAAACACAAGAAACAAAATTATTTTTATTTATGGTTGAGGGGAGAGATTTTAAATCTGAATAACTTTCCGCATATAAAGTTGTAGAATGCCCTAAATTTGTTGGAAATAAAAATCTCTTAACAACTAACATTTGACTATTTCCACGTCATTTTTCATTTCATACATTATCAGATTAATTAGGATCAATTACCAAACTTCCGCTGTTAATGACAGGACCATAATTGTCGCTGTTAAGCGAAATGCGCAAAATCGGATGGCTTCTTGTTATAGAAACGCACCTTTCCGAGGCAGAAATTGACTTATCTTCTGATGCTAATATTTTATGACTGTGTTTACAATGGTCACTCCCTTGATTCTACAGAACATCTGTTGAAGTCAAGTCTTTATTAGGTAGAGGCGTAAACAAACGCTGACTGTTGATAACCGAAACTTACTAGCCCATCGGACTATTACATTATGAAAGTTACTAGACCGACAGGAAATCTACTAGCCTCGGGCTAGCGGACTACCGCTAATTTCGAGCCCTGTACATTGCAAATTCATTTCTGCTCAATAACTTTTAATGGAGTTATGGCCCCTGTTTAACATAGACCTTTGCCCTTAAGTTGCATCAGAATTTTGCTTCTGCTCAATTCAAAGACTTTGTGCACTGAAACCAGATTTGGTATGAAGCTGTAAATTAAGAAGACCTAAGTTGAGTTTTGTTTAAACTTTTGTTTCTGACAAAATTTTGCAGAATTATTGCTGCTGTTTTTACTTAAAATTTGCCCGTCAGTTGCATCATATTGGGGGGTGGGAAGGGTATCGGTGTCATATTGACATAACCTTCCCCCTGTTATGTTGGATACCTTATGAAGACAGACATATTTGATTAAAACATTGTTTTATTCACAAATTAACTAAGCTCTCACACACACCAGCTACAGAAATATAGACAGGGAGTGACCTTACGAATGATCCTAGATGCTAAATCAGACAGTATGGAATCTGAGCCTAATTAGACTTGTTAGCAGAATCATTTACAATACATCCCCCTTGCAGACAAGTGGATTTAGATTACAATGAAAAATACATGTGAACTTTTGTACTCAGTGAATGTCCCTACCATGTTTCTACTATTTCTAGAAACACAGACTTGCAGGTTTATTCACATGCATGCACAGTTACAAAGCTAATCGCTTTGGCGGGATTGAGAGTCTGCCAGAACTTGTACTCTAACTCTTGTCTGTTTGTTGCGATGTAGCTGTTGATGAGTTATTCAAATGAACTTTATTTTCTTCAGTGTTTTCAGGAATGATTTCAGATTTCTCCTGTGGTACCTTTTTAGATGTCAGTAGCTCACTAACTGCAGTTTCACATGCATACCCTGTGTCCTTGGCAGACCAAATATCACCTTTTCATGCACACTGTCTCATCTGGAGTTTATACAATATGTAACTGTGGAGTTCCACTTTCTTGAACTACAACCCCTGCATTCTTGCAGTCTTTAACATTTGCCCTGGCTGATAAAAAAGGCTGATCTCAAGTTCTATGACATCAATAAAATATCTCTCTGATTCACTTTATTGATTTTGGGGCCTGAAAGTCAATGGCCAAAATCATTGTGACTATATGAAAAATGGGTTTTGTACAATAAATTTTATTCTTGTCCTTGAATAAACATTTTGGATGGTTTGCACTTAGGGTAATAAAGAAACCTATAGATTCTGGGGTATGGAGGTCAGAGGTCATGGTTATGGTGAGTCTAATAAGAAAATAATAGTTTCTGCACAGTTATTTAGTTCAAGACTGCATATCTTCAGAGTCAGCCATGGTCTATAAGAGCCTACATAGAGGACTATTAAACATGGTGTATAATGTACCATTCACGGTACTCTTGTCTAGGGGTGAAACGATACACATGTGCCGTGTATCAATACGATTCACGATACACAGCCAACGATATGATACATTATCAATACACATATAATCTTGATCGTCTTTTCATCTTTAGAAGGTCTGTCAGTGGTAGGGTTGTGCATTTTTATATGTGTTGGCATAATGGTTTTATTTCTAGTATGCAAATTATAGACAGTCAAAGATTTAGCATCTGTTCATATGCCATTTTATCCTTGACAAGATAAAAAAAGTACATCCAAACAGACTACATATTAGTTGTTAGAGATTTTAATTCCATCATTTAGGCCATTTGAGGCTATTCCATTTGATCAGATCCAGGATTCATCTTGGTAACCACACCCTTTGTTTTGCACTGCATGAATTCTTTTAAAACATCTTGTTATCAATTCCATGTCTTCACTTAAATTTGAAACACATGATGGTGTTATCTTCAAAACAGAAGAAATAGTGCAATTTCCACCTGCAAGGAAAATCTTATCTAGAGCAAGTCCATGTGTGGGAGTGGAGATGACTAACAACCAAAATCTATCACATACTTCCTGCAGATGTAAAACAACTGCCACAGCCACAGGCACTTGTTTCTGTTAGAGAAAAGAAAAACTATTGACAATGCCCGCTCCCCTTCTATACAAAATTAACAAATTAACACAAGGTGACAGACCTGCACAATTTGAAATCTGTCTTCTTGCTGATTGTGTGCTAATTTTATTTATCCTGTTGGCGTGTTTAGTCACTGATTACCTATATCAACGTGAAAGGAAACATTCCAAACTTGTTTTCCATGTACAACTTTAGTAATTTACAGATCATTTAATAACCATTTTGAACGAAGTTTCTCTGTTGCTTTTTATCTACCTGGATCGAGTTTGGATGCCAATACTTCAGGTGTGTCATGCAGTGAATAAGCTGCAGTCAGTTCTGATTGGTGGTTTTTGTTTACCCTGGACTGCAACAAACAATTACCACCAATCAGAATTTGATGTAATATATTTCACTGAGTGACACACCGGAAGTGTAACCTTTAAATTCGATCCATATAGACATATAGACAAGATACGAAGCAACAGAGAAAATTCATGTAAAAGTGGTTATTAAATGATCAGTAAAGTACTTCTATCATACATGGGGATCAAATTTGGAAAGTCACAAAGTTACAAATTCGCGTAAAAGTGGTTAATAAATGATCAGTAAAGTATTTAAATCATACTTTGGGAACAAATTTGGAAAGTCTCCTTTACGTTGATATATATTATCAGTGGCTGAACATGCTGATAGGATAAAATAATTAGCATTTAATCTGCGAAGGGGGTTGGGAGACACATTTCGAACCACGTAACCTGGTGTTAATTTTTAAAAGTTGAGTGGGAGTTTTCAACATTTTCTTTTTCTTTTTTACTGTCATACATTAGTGCCTGTTCCTGTGATGGCCGTCTCAGGTAAATTCTCAGTTAAAAGAATAAAAAGGCAAGCAACTAATAATTATTCATGACTGCTGAAGATTAAAGTAACTTCTATATGGTAAGTATCGTTTTGTATTGATTCTTCACCTCTTGTATCGATAGGTGTATCGATATGGCAAAAGTATCGCATCGATATATCAATGAATCGTTTCACCCCTACTCTTGTCTGTGGTCAAGACTGGGTCTAATTGAAATTTTTCTGATACATTTAAAATAGGCAATTCCAACAACTATTCTGTCAACATTTCATTGTGCAATTGTCCATAATTATAGTATGCTATTAACTTGTAGAGTGCAGTTATAAATCAATCAGTTGCCCTCTTGCCTTTGATTGAATCTTACATGTTTAAATATTATGTTCATCTTTGTGATGAAGCACATGTATCCATGAAATTTTGTTTTCACAGTTTCCTATTTCTTCTGGCTTTCAGCTGACAAATTAAATGACTTCAGTACATTTTTTGCTTCCAGTCCCATAGAATAGATCAGAGTGTTTCCTTGAACATGCTAACAAAAATCTTTCAAACTTCTGGATCCATTTAGTCCATATTTTCCGGTTGTGGGAATCCGAATTTCTCAGGTGCTTTCACCTGGAAGGTTGCCTTAGTCATTTTAAATGTTTCAGCTGTATGAACTTGAGCAGTAGTCTATGTTCAGTAGCACTTTGATAATCTGGAATTAACTTTGGATTACTGAATCCCAATCATTGTAGATTGTAGAAGAATCAAACTTGTACAAGATTCTTCAAGATTGTAGAAGAATCAAACTTTTACAAGATTCTTCAAGATTGTAGAAGAATCAAACTTTTTCTTCATCAACATCTCCATGACACTGGGCCAGTTCTGATACCATGCTATGTTGGGTTCATTGTCAAGACAAACACATTTGATCACTACATTGTTTATTCACAAACTAACTAAGCCCTTGTTCACACAGGCTACAGAAATATAGACAGGGAATGATCTTAACAATTACCTGGATTTTAACCAGACAGGTTTGCATCTGAGCCTAATTAGATTTGTTATCAGGATGATTAAACTATACCCACTATAAAGGCCTTATTTTGTCTACCGTATATACTCATGTATAATCTGATACCAACTGCAAACTGCATAGACCCAGATCTGCTGTTGCATAATGCGCCAGCAGATCTGGATCAATGCAGTTTTTAAGGACTAATCAGTAGAACAAACAACATAGACCCTGATCTGCCGGTGCATTATGCAATGGCAGATCAGGGTCTATGTTGTTTGCATTTGGAACAAGCTTATACGTGAGTACATATGGTAATTAACTTCACCATCAGTTTTCAATGTATTGCTTTGAAATGTTGCTCTTATGTTTTGAATTTGTAATTTTTGTTGAGCCCACATAAGTGGGAAGTGAGACCTAGAAGTAATTATTTGATCAACAATTTAAGGATTTGGTTAAAGTTTTTTATTTGCATATATTTCATACACCCCTTGATAGAGTCTTATCATACTTGGAATGAATGACTATGAAGCTAAAGACAATTCATCATAATACATGCTTGCTTATTCTTTTGACCTTGGGGTCAAGATCACATTTTAGGGCACTGCTTTGTTTGTGGGCTAGACATTCCAGCCCCAGCCTTCTTGTTTTAAGTGACCAGCCCATCTTTGGGTCCATAGTTTACACTGCTTTGAAATTGTGTACTGTTCTTGTAGACCTAATGGAGATGCGCATTATGAGTTTGGTTAATACATTTTCTGGAAAATTACCATGTTTTGAACTTTGTAAATTTTCATGTGATTATCACTCCTTGGGCTTCACATTCCATGGCACATTCCATTTATATTTTGTTCAATAATCAGACCACTTCACCATCCAACTTAGGGGAGCTGTGGTAGCTTAGTTGGTTGAGCATCAGACTTGTAATCCAAGAGTCATGGGTTCGATACCCGCCAGGCCACCCCATTGTTGGCTGCCTAGATGCCATTTCCACAGCATGATATAGCCAATAATATGTTGAACTTGCCATTAAAACCATCAAACCAACCAACCATCCAGCTAGTAGTATCATTGGAAGCAGTTCTGTAAATATAACATGATTTGATCCACTTTACATTTGTAAATATACATATATACATATGCTTTCATGCAGTGAGGGTCTTGGGTGTTGATATCTGTTTGTGTCTGTGTCCTATGAAAACAGTCTTTATTTTTCCTCAACTCTGAATGTTTATACATGTATCTATATATATACATGTACATATCAGCATATATGCTACAGTTCTTTTTTTTTAATGTACACTATTTAAAGAGGGGAGGGAGTGGGCTTATCAGTATCATATGGACACAGTTTTAGTTTTTCAATGATAGTGTAGTTTTCCTGGTAGATTGTGCAGAGTTTGTTAACACAATGTTGCATTTTGTAACAGTGACATATTGGAAAAGTGAAATACCATAATTCATGTAATTTTTTGTACCCTTTAAATTTTTCGTACACTGTTGATCCATAAAAATCATAATTACTTGTATACAGAAGCTTTTTTTATTGTTGAAAATGATTTTACTTTCCATATGACTGAAACCCCAAATCAGAATATCAATGTGTTTGAGAATTAACCTGTCCTAACTGTCACCAGTGGTCACCTGGTCACAACAGTCATTGTAATTTCCCCCAAGCAAATTTTTTACATGAAACGCCCTGTATTTAATGGTCACCTGCTTTCAGCAGTCAGCAGTCAGGTGTTTCCTAACCAAACACTGGTTTCACCCTGCCTTAAGCGGTCTCTGGAGCGTATCAGCAGTGACCGCTCCAAGCATTTCATATCTTGATTGTATTTACCATAGTCCAATCACACTGTCAGTCAAACTAAAAGGTGTCAACATGTTGGCTTCAGAAGCAAGGTGGTTTTCGTCCTTACATGAGAGAATCGAAGTAATTCATTTGCTGGATAGTGGACAAAGTAGTCATGTAGTTGCGGCAGAAATGGGAGACTGGCGAACTCAGATTCATGGGATCATTAAGCGTAAGAAAGATATTATGGCCGTTTTTGTGAACAATGTTAATCCAGAGTGTAAGAGATTACGTAAAATCACACCAAATGAGTAGAGATACATGTATGCTGCATTTGTGATATCCCTTATGGTTTATATGCTACTAACAATAGCCACATTAAGCTTCTTTTCATTCCGTAATGGGGCCCCGGGTGGCCGAGTGGTCTAAGGCGCTCGCCTTGACAGATCACTGCCATCTCACCTCTGTCCGCGTTGGTTCGAGTCTCGGGTTCGGCCAATGTGGATATGTGAGAAAGCTTGCCAGTAGCTTCCCGTGGGTCGGTGGTTCTTCCTGGGTTCTTCCTACACCAGATAAAACTGGCCGCCATGTATAGCCTACCATGTGCTGAAAAATGGCATTAAACCCACAACAACAACAACAACAACATTCCCTAATCATCAAAGGTCTCTCATAGAAGAAGACTAACATTTGATCTCGGTATAGTTTGAGCAACTACTTAATCGTTTAATTGTTTGAAGTGTGAACACCTGTTTTCATGACTAATTACACCAGCTGGCCTAACAAAAAGTCAGTCCTGTGTTTGACAATCACTGAATATGGGACATTCCATCATTCCCAATCAGACCAAGGTCATTACAGCTGAAGACAACCTATGGAAAAGGAAGGTGAAGGAGGCAATTGAAATACGAAAGCAGAGGCCAACACTACACAGAGACGAGGGGCTTGAACTACCACCTATCTTCTCCAGCCTCCTCGTATCATGTGACTATTACAAGTCACATGATCAACAGTAGTCGCTGATGAAGGCAGTGTGATATTGTCGAAGTTTTCGAACTTGAACACATTTATGCTCTGAGTAAAGAAATTCCTAGTAATCATGAATTATCCAGAGCAAGGAGCAACCTTTTCAGTTGTACATGAATTATGGTATCTAATATAGTATATGATGTGTTACATGTAGAAGGATTACAGTTGTCAATAAATTTTTCTATTTTCACTTCATTTAATAAATTTATTTGACTTAATGTTTTCAAAAATGTTATTCATTTCTTGTTTCTTTTTCAGATATGCTGCGTCAGTTGGTGCGAAACACTTTCATATATCAGCAAAATTGAATAAAGGCATAGAAGAAATGTTTTTAGATCTTAGCAAAAGTGAGTAATTTTTATAAAAAGGACAATTTTATAACTTGCTTGGTGGAATATTATGAATTTAAACATCACCTGTTGAGCTGAAATGAGTTTGAATCAGATTTACAATGCACTTTTCAACTCTAAATCAGGCTTTTGAAATGTTTTGAAAGTTAACTTTCCCAAAAGCAAGTGAATTTTATATTTTTTCCTATGTAAAGTTTCATGTTTCTGCCTAACCATTTTATGGGTGGCATTAGACATCAAATTGCTCCTTGAGTTATCTTCATTTGGACATTGGCATAAGACATCATCTTGCTTCTTGGGTTATCTTCATTTGGACATTGGCAAAAGACTGCATCTTGCTCCTTGGGTTATCTTCATTTGGACATTGGCATAAGGCAGCATCTTGCTCCTTGGACTGTCTTCATTTACACCTTGATATATGACATCATCTAGCTCCTTGGGCTATCTTCATTTGTACATTGATATAAGACATTGTCTTGCTTTTTGTGTTATCTTCATTTGGACATTGGCATTAGACAGCATCATGCTCCTTGGGTTATCTTCATTTGTACATTGATATAAGACATCGTCTTGCTTCTTGTGTTATCTTCATTTGGACATTGGCATTAGACAGCATCATGCTCCTTGGGTTATCTTCATTTGTACATTGATATAAGACATCGTCTTGCTTCTTGTGTTATCTTCATTTGGACATTGGCATTAGACAGCATCATGCTCCTTGGGTTATCTTCATTTGGACATTGGCATAAGACTGCATCTGGCTCCTTGTGTTATCTTCATTTGGATATTGGCTTAAGGCATCATCTTGCTCATTGTGTTATCTTCATTTGGATATTGGCTTAAGGCATCATCTTGCTCATTGGGTTATCTTCATTTGGATATTGGCATAAGACAGCATCTTGCTCATTGGGTTATCTTCATTTGGATGTTGGCTTAAGGCATCATCTTGCTCATTGGGTTATCTTCATTTGGATATTGGCTTAAGGCATCATCTTGCTCATTGGGTTATCTTCATTTGGGCATTGCCCATATGAAAATTAACTTTCCCTGGGAAACAGGAAATGGGAATATTTTTAAGGGTTGTAACTGAAAGAAACAATTTGAGAGACATAGATGATGGGTGAGTTTTAAATAGTATTATGATACAATCTGAATGACTTAGTTACTATTTCCAGCTTTTCTTCACCCCTGCCAGTGGCATCTGTAAAAGAAGTGGCACACTAGGAATTGTTGCATCATAATGTTTGTCATCACAACAGTCATTCTAGGCTCAGATTCACATTGGCCTTCAGTGATAATTTTTCATTAGCTGAGTGTTTCTTTAAAAGTTACAAACCATTCTCAATTCCAGGTTAATATAAGCTTGGGGCATTCTGTTTTTTTAAGCTCTACTGATCATAGACCAGAAGAGATTATGGGATGGTTTGACGCCTATAGTCCATCCGTAGGCACAAGTTTGTTATCGCATCTCCTAAACTACTTGGATGATTGCCATGAAACTTTACACACATCTCCTAAACTACTTGGATGATTGCCATGAAACTTTACACACACATTTATTCCATGGTCTAGTTTCGCCTTAATGAAAATGGTGCCGCTCGGACATCCAGTATGGCCACCACAGTGGCCATCTTGAAAATCTTGTTATCATTTCTTCTCTACAATGGATGGTCATATCAACATGGGGTTTTCACTAAAAGACTTCTTATGATGTCTAGTTGGTCCTAAATGAAAATGGTGCTGAACTGAGTTCCAATATGCCCATCTTGAAAATCTTGTTATTACTAATCCTCCTGAACAAAAAGTCATATTGACATGGGGTTTTTACCAGAAGACTTCTTATCATGTTTAGTTGGTCCTAAATGAAAATGGTGCCAATTGCACATCCAATATGGCCACCACAGTGGCTATCTTGAGAATCTCGTTATTGCTACTACTCCTGAATGGAAGCTCATATCAACATGGGTTTTTACTGAAAGACTTCATATGATATCTAGTTGGTCGTAAATGAAAATGATGCCAATCTGACCTCCAGTATGACTGCCACAATGGTCATCTTGAATATATTATTATCACGACTTCTCCCAGATGGCTGGTCATATCAACATTGTGCTCTCACGAAATGACTTCTTATGATGTCTAGTTGTTCCTAAATGGAAATGGTGTGAATCTGATATCCAATATGGCCACCATGGCAGCCATCTTGAAAATCTTGTTACTTCTCCAAAATGGTAAGTGATATCAACATTAGGCTTTTCACCAGAAGACTTCTTATAATGTCTTGTTGGTCCTAAATTAAAACAGTGCTGATCTGACGTCTAATATCGCTACCATGGTGGCCATCTTTAAAATCTTGTTATCGGTACTCCGTTTAAATGGAAAGTCATTTTGAAATGGAGTTTTAAAAGAAGACTTCTTATGGTTTATAGTTGGTCCTAAATGAAAATGATCCAAACTGACTCTCAATATGGCCACCTTGGTGGCCATCTTGAAAATATTGTTATCTCTACTCCTCCCAAATGGATGGCAATATAAACATAGGGTTTTCACCAATAGACTTCTTATGATACCTAGTTGGTCCTGAATGAAAATGGTGCTAATCGTAAATCCAGTATGGCTGCCATGATGGCTGTCTTGAAATTCTTGCTGTCACTACTCTCCCTAAATGGATGGTCATATTGACATAGGGTTTTCACCAAAAGACTTCTAATAATGTCTGCTTGGTCCTAAATAAAATGGTGCCAATCTGATATCCAATATGTCCACCACAGCAACTAATTTGAAAATCTTTTTATCACTGAAGAATATCGGGGATGGTTTCAACATTCCACAGTTAAAAGGAAGAAATGGTCTTATCTTGAATTCCTGGAAATTCTTTTTGGCCAATAGAGCATTAGTCCTTTTGAGAGACTCTTGTTTTAAATTTCATTGAAGCTTAATACAAATCTGAAAATTCATGACATTTAAATATGAGGGAGAGTCTTTCAGTATACATGGGTGTATCCTCTATTGAGTAAAAGTTGTTGAGGATTTTTGTTGTACACTCTACACTATTATTTCTAGTCTAAGTATGCTTCCTGTGTGGATAATTGAAATTTATTACATAGCATGCATAATTTTCTTATCATTGTAGATATGATAGAGAAAGCCGGCCAAGAAGGTCAAAAGAATTCCACAGGAAAGAATCGGAAGAGTGTAGTAATAGTGGATGACAGTGTAGCACAGCAGCAGAGTAGTGGTGGTGGATGCTGTGGGAGCTAATACATTTGTCTTTATGTCCTTCTGTTCATCCCAGGATAATTTTTGTCACTCATGTGTTACCTACTGGTGCCATTTGCAATCCAGTCAAGGACTATCCAAATATTACTCAAGATGTTTGTTAGGATGTGACATTATTTATTTGAGGATGTTCATTGATGAGCATGAAATGTTGGTTATGGATGAATTTAGAATGATGGCATACACAGTAACCTTGAGGCTAATTTTACTTATATATGAAAATTTAGTACAATACACACTTACTTTAAAGTAAGGGTTGGATATATTCAAGTTTATCTTCAGTCCCTTTTCTGTAATGTCTATTAAATCACAAAAGAAAAATTAGAGCTAATAAATAATTTGTAATTATTGTTGAGCCCACCTTGGCAGAAGCTTGACACAGTAATAACTTTTGGCATCTGTGTGCATGTCTGTCATCCACATCTTAGAAGTTGCATCTATGTAAGCAGTGTTTTACAATGCAGTACTGTATTTAGAACTTGGGACAATAAAAATTTGTTTGGCATTGCATAAAGTAGGACTTACTACTTGTGATTTAATGCAATTCTTAAGCTAAACTGGATATAGAACAGCTTATGTGATAGCCTGTTTTCCATCATTGAGTGTCTGTCCATTAGCACTACACCTCCTGAACTACTGTAAGGATTGCCATGAAACTTAAAACACACATTCAACCCAAGGTTAGATTTGTTCTATATGAAAATGGTGCCCCTGGAATATCCACTATGGTCACCATGGTGACCATGTTAAAAATCATGAAAACAATGCTGACATTAACTTCCAAAATGTGAAAAACTCATTATAGCTGCTACTCATAAATGGCTAAATTGACATTGGTCTTTTATATTTTATTTTTTTTAAAAACTTTTATTTTTTTGCAATATACAGTTGTTTTACAGTTAAAATGAAACTGATCCATCCACTAAAATGGCTGCCTTGATGGTCATCCTTAAAATCTGTATATGCCTACCTGAACAGCTGGTCATATCGACATGGCATTTTTATAAAAACACTACAGCAATATGTAACTGGTTCTAAATGAAAATGGGTTTCATCTGACTCCAAAATAGCACCATAGTGGCCATATCAAAACTATTGTTATAGCTACTGTATATACTCATGTATAAGCCAGGTCCAAATGCAAACAACATAGACCCTGATCTGCCGTCGCATAATGCACCAGCAGATCAGGGTCTGTGTTGTTTGTTATACTGATTAGTCCTTACAAACTGCATAGACCCAGATCTGCCAGTGCATTATACAACAGCAGATCTGGGTCTATGCAGTTTGCAGTTGGTATCGGATGATACACAAGTATAAACGGTACTTCTCGTGCATGAATAATGCCATTTACATGGGGTTTTTAACTAAAACACATTGTGATATATGTCATTGATTCTGAATGAAAATTGTGAAGATTTGACCATCAAAATGTCCACACTTATTTTGAAGGAGTTTGAAAACCAGATCTATTTGACTTTGGGGTCAATTCAAAGGTCATTGCTTGCATTTTTGCACTTTATTGAGCTTATGAACACAGTGACTTGTACATACCAGTATACAAGTGAAGTTTTACTAGAATTTTTATTTAGTTGCATTCCAAAAATACAAGCTGATATCACACCAACATTGATTTTAACATACTGGCTTGTGAGCATGAATGAATTTTTTTTGTCAAACCCAATTTGTGGATAAATCTCTAGAATACCTTGAATGATGCCAGTTTGGTAACTTTATTTTACTTCCCAAAACTTAACATGTGGGTATGTCTTGACATTGTCTGAGACCATTAACTTAAGAGATTTTCTATCCATGATACCAGGTTTAAGGTGAAGGCCATTACAAAGAATTTTGTACTGCACTTATTGTTACATTGTGAACATGTTAACTCTAACATGTAGGAAATATTTTCGTTACCAAATTTGACTTTTGGAGTTTCTCAAGAATATTAGACATGGTTTCAGTACTCAGCAGTTTAAATAATAAAATGACAGAAGAAATGGACTTAACATGGATTCCTAGAAATTCTTTTCTGCCAGTAGAGTGTCAGTCCTTTCAAAGGACTCATTTTCTTTAGTGATACAAGTTAAAATCAGGACATCATATGTTGTCTCTCCAGCCTTAGCTGGTAGATAAACAGGGGTATCACTTTACCAGCGACAACAGTGTCATTTTTGTCAACAGTGTTTGGATTTTGTTTGAGAAAATTTACATGTAACATAAAACATAATGCTGTTTGCATGCATTTCCCCAAAACCTTGTCAAGATTTTCTCTTTATCTGAATGCATTAAGAGTCCAGCAGACAAACTGGTTTTGTTGGATACCTGATATTCACTATATTTCATGATATACCAATATTTGCGATGTTGTGCAGACCACGAATTTTAACACCCAACAAACAAGTATCTATCAGTGTAAACAGTAAGATGACCTGACCATATCCACAAATTTAAGTGCTGATGAACTTTTCCACAACTTTGAAAATTGATACCGAACAAAATAAATGTATTTGCCAAATTCTTGAATATATCGGTCTGCCATAAGCAACTCAACCCAGGAAATGTCCTTTTCTTTTATCTGAAGCATCTCTTATAAATTTATGTGCATAATTTTTAAGTATTTTATCTTGAAATAGTGGTCAAGTTTTATCATTTATAGTATATACTCGTGTATAAGTTGAGTCCAACTGCAAACAACATGATCTGCCACTACATAATCCCAACAGATCAGGGTCCATGTTGTTTGTTCTGTTCTACTGATTACTCCTAACAAACTGTGTAAACCCAGATCTGCAAGCGCACTATGCATCGGCAGATCTAGATCTGTGCAGTTTGCAGTTGGACTGGACTTATAAGTGTGTATATACAGTAGCTCCATAGGCCTAGATTAGGTGTTTCATTTTGATTCTGATGGGTGCAGTGTACTTGATATCACCTATTGAATGATTTTATCCCTGATGTGTTGATGTATTAAGGAACAGTTATGTTTTTAGTGTGATAGCTGCATCATGGTATCTTTTTCGTGTTTTCTGTTCATCCATTTCTAGCACTGAAATCTTGTCAGTTTTAGCACACACATAAAAGGGGACATCCATTAATAAAATGGCGTAGAAGATATACATTAGTACAGATGACCCGAAGAGATTTTACACATCATGAAAGAAAATGATCGAGCTATGGAGTCTAACATAAAAGAGCTTTTTGATTTAGTTTCTTATTTTATTGTTTTGGCTGATGCTAAAGAAAGAAATTCATGTTCATGATGGAAGTTTTTTTAATACTTTTCCCTTCCTATTTAAATGACTTGATTATATGTTCATATTTTCTAAGCAGATTTTGAGCTTAATTTTGTACCAATTGGACTTTGAGTGAGTGTGCTTTTCAACAGTAACATGACTACAGCAGGAGACATGTACACTTAGAACAAAAGTCTTGTTTCATGATGAATGTTATTTTCATATTTTATGGTTATGTTTCCTTTCAGGTATAGATAATTGATTACATGTATTAGGAGAATTATGTTATAGACTATAAAAATAATCACTAAGACCTTGATTATTTTCTTTATGAACAAAAAGGGATTTGTTAAATCAGAGTTGTTATAAATGGGCTTTAGACAGTACACCTGGCACCTTTATCTTGTCTAACTGCAGGATATAGTAAAAAAAAAAAACTTGCATTTTCAAAAGACTTATTCAAGGGAAGAAAGATCACTTTTACAAGATTATTTAATAATGACATTGAGCTTATGAACACAGTGACTTGTACATATACAAATGAATTTGGACCAGACTTTGTATCTAGTTGCATTCCATGAAACAAGTTGATAGTTAGTACCATGAAATATTTATGGTCAAAGGTCTTGACTTACAATGTTAGCTTTAATGCAGGGGTGTCAGACTCATTTGCTATGGCGGGCCAGATTTGATATAAATGATAATAAATAATAAGTCTGGCTGGCCGTATCTGGCCCGTGGGATGTATGTTTGACACCCCTGCTTTAATGGCTTGTGAACATGATAAGACAATCAAGTATGAATTGGCAGGTATTTATCAAACCCACGTTGTTGATATATCTGAAAAATACCTTGAATGATGCCAGTTCAGTTACTTCTTTTTTTTAAAAAAAGGAAACGGTAATCATAGATTTAACCACATTTTAGCATGTGGGTACACGGTGTTCCCAAGTTATACAAATAATGGTGATCCACCATCAGAAATGTTTGCCATTACTAAAAGTTAAAAACTTTAACACAATGTTTTTAAAAACCACTCAACAGAATTTGGCCAGATTTGACACAAAAAGTATTATGGCATAGAGGTCTTTAAAATTAAACAAATTATGCTGATCTGCCATTAGATATGGCCACCTTTATAAAAATAGAAAACCTTTAAATGATTTGTTTGTAGAATCTGCTCAACAGAATATGACCACATTTTACAGAAAGTATCCTTGCATGATTGGCTTTCAAGTTTATAAAAATATTGCCTATCATCCATCAAGTATGGCCACCGTTACGCTAAACCGATAAACTTTTAAATTACTTCTCAGAAACCGCTCAGCAGAATTTGACCAAATTTAACAGAAAGCATTTCACATTTCAATCCATCATCAAATATGGCCACTATCACTAAAAAAGTAGAAAAGCCTTTAGATAACTGCTTCTCAAAAAGCACTTGACAGAATTTGACCAAATTTGAAAGAAAGCAGTCTATCATAGAGGGCTTTCAGTTTTATGGAAATGGTGTCAGTCTGCCATCAAATATGCCCATTGTTGTTAAAAATGTAAAACCTTTAAATGACTTCTCAAGAGCCACTCAACATATATAAATTCTTTTCATGTTTGTACAAATTATGCTGATCTGCCATCCAATAAGGCCACTGATACTAAATATAGAAAATCTTAAAATGACTTATCACAAATCATTACAGAACTTGACCAGATTTGACAGAAAGCATCCTGGCATTAAGGCCTTTCACATTTTTTCAAATGATGTTGATCTACAGTCAGATATGGCCATTGGTAATAAAAATATAAAAATTTAAATGACTTCTCAGAAACTGCTTAGTAGAATATGACCAAATTTTACAGAAAGCATTTTGGCATTAAGGCCTTACATTCTTGTACAAATAATGTAGATCGAGATTCACATATTGCCACAATTACTAAACTTGCAAAATCCTTTTACACTATTTGTTCCAAAAAAACACATAACAGAATTTGACCATATTTCACAGAAAGCATCTTGGCATAAAGGGTTTTTAATTTTTTTTTGTACAAATGATGCCAAACCACCATAAGAATATGGCTTCTGTTACTAAAAATAGAAAACCCTTTAATAACTTCTCAAAAACTGTTCAACAGAATTTAACTGAATTTGACAAAAAGCATTCTAATTTGAAGTCCTTTCTAATTTATACAATTAATGCTTATTTTCACCTTCTGATATGGTCACCATTACTAAATATAGAAAAAAACATTTTTAAAATTATTTTTAATAAGTGCTTAAAGGGATTCGACCAGCTTTAATATAAAGCATCCTGGCATTGAATCCTTTCAATATTTGGCAAATGATACTGATCATGTGTGCTTTCATCACATATACAATTAACAGTATTTGAATAAATTTCTTCAAAAAGCATCCTACTGACCCAGATTTGTTGGCCAACTTCTCTTGCATTTGGTTGTTAGGCAGATGTCAGCCTGGCAAGTGATCTCCGACCCACTTTGTCCTCTTGTTAACTGAAACAAGAAGCTCACATATTTTTTGAAAGTTGTGACTGAAAGAGGGAATAAATGTATTGAAACTCAGACAAGTTTTGACATATGATTGTTTCTATTCTTGGTTATATATGTAAAAATATTCATCCATCAATAAAAGCTGTGTATTCTAGTCTTTCAGAGACATTAATATTGAAGATATTTGGGATTATTGTACACATTTCAGGGCTGGACAAATTCACTTGCCTGACACAAGGTGCTTGCCTGTGGGCAAGTCCAGAACATTGAGAGAGGTTGTGTTCAGTTCATAATGCTTTATGTTCTGCAAGTTTTATACTTGGCGAACTCATCACAGTATATCAGCACCTTTTTGAGCATTTATATATACCGTATGTGTCTGTTACATAAATGTCCACAATTCCATTCATCTGTCAAGCCTTTATTTACCAATACACTGTCAAAGTCAGATACTTCCATCTTGTAGTAATTACCAAGGTCAGTATAACATTTTTTTCATGCAGACATAATAATGTGAATGTTTACTATTTGAAGCAAGTTTTGATCAATAGGGAATAAATATTGATATTTTAACTGGCAGTTTAATCATAATATTTGCAAGTATGTGAGATTCGCTGACTTTCAAGTCCTAACAGGCAGTGTGTGAGTAAACTCCTTCCAAATCATTATGCTTGCCAGTGAAACTGCCTTACTGACTTTCTGGTCCAGTGAAATGTGCTGAGCTTACTGACTCTAAAAAGTCAACTTGACAAAGATTGTTTTTGAAATATGTTGCCTATTTCAGAGTGATTAGTGATATTTGAAATGACATAACTAGCGAGATTTCTGTTACAGGTATGTTTGGAAATAAAAGGTACTGATCTCTCAAGATTAACCATGTTGAATACTCTAAAAGCGCATTCAGTGTACCAAACCATTTACCACCCATTAGTGATGTTTATCATCAATTAGTTACATAGTAATTACAGGTGACTGGCACATACTTAATGTTTGGCAAATAATTATATGGATAACATTAAGTGTTCTCAAATCATTTGGGTGTGTAAATTAATCATTATACAACCATTCTCATTTCCAGGACAAGCTTTCATTATTGTTGATGTAGTCAAAGAGATGAATCTGTTAGCAAATCTAGAGAAGAAAAGGAAACTTTACAAAGTTAAACAAATTTAATAAATCTGTTGCAAAGAAGAATAGTTAGTATGATCCTGTGAAACATATTTGCACTTCTATCTGTTTATTCTGTTCTCCAGCTATTAATTAAAACTCTTCTTTTTTCTCATTTATATATCTGTCTACATTTCCAAATAGAAACATCTTTTTTAAATAACTGTAATTATTGATATAATATTTGAATGTGCAAAAAAGATTTTAAAAAAAAGACGACATAAGCGGTTTATTTGTCAAAGAAATATAGCACAATTTCAAGAAAACATCGTATATTTTATTTTCTTTGTGATATTATGTTGTCATAGTTTTGGGCAAGCTTGGATCAGTCATGGGAAAGTTCAGTTTTCCAGTCATCTTGCCCTGGGGCAAGCTGATTTTTATAAAACAAAAATTTCCCAGCCCTGTATTTAAAACCATCATGCCCTCCAAATATTTTTGGATAGAATTTATAACTTCACTGTGTTAAGTGATATTCTACTATCAGTATTATTTTGTCTTTGGAAAAAATATTGTTCATTAAATTGAAAATGGATTGCATGAAATTAATATGATTTTTAATATTCAGTACATGTATAAACTAATAGTGAACCATGTTTTGCAGACATATTTTATTAAGATCATAGTCTGTAAGGTAATATTTTCAAAAACTGCTGGCAAATTTTCTTCCTTTGCCTTTGGCTTCTCATGAATGCAGGACCTAATCTTTGGTATATGCATAGCTGAGGTTAGCTTAACTCTGCAGGTCTTTGCTATAATACTGTTCAGTTGATTTCAGACTTTAGTCTCCACTGTTATATTACTGATGGTTGTGACAGACTTAAATCTCCTTTGCTACATTGCTGATGGATGGGACTTCAAATTGAAGTCTCCATTGCTATGTTAATGGTTGGAACTTGAGACTCAAGTCTCCATTGCTGTATTAATGATGCTTGGAACTTAAGTCTCCATTGCTATGTTACTGATGTTTAGAACATGTGCCTTAAGTCTTCATTGCTATATTATGATTGTTGGTTGGGACTTGAGCCTTAAGTCTCTATCACTATATTATGCATGTTTGGGACTTGTGACCTAATTATCCATTGCTATATTAGTGATATTTGGGGCTTCAGACTTTGGTCTCCATTGCTATGTCACTGATGGTTGGGACTTCAAACCTAAGTCTCCATCATCAATAAATACTCTAAAACAACTAATACTATCATGTTTAAACTTTACTGTTATCAAACATAAACATTTGCACTCTTGTAAATAAACTGTATTGCTCTTGTACCTACCAAGCTTTTAGTGCATGTCTAATTCAATAACAAATTTTTAAAAAATACTAAATACAAATTTTGGCATTGATTTACCTTAACATACAAAGTGCAGTGGAACAATTTTACAGTATATCTAAGGACATGTAGAGCTAAGGTAACCTTAGTTTGATAAAAATCAGACCCCAAACCTATACTGGTATGTTGGTAGTTTGGGGGTTGTTTGTCAGATTATGGTAAGCTTGGTTAGTATGTGCATTGTCAGGTGAGGTGAAGCTGCACCCCCCCCCCCACGTTTGCCTATTTTCAGAAAAATAAAATAGCAAAAAGATTTAAATGTCTGCAAAGATAATTATATATCATTTTTTTTCCAAATTATTGTAAGTATTTCTGTAGAAAAATAGTTACAGGACAAATGATGACATTTTTATTTTTTTTTAGGGGAGTAGCCTGAGAGTCTTACTAGCAGTGGTTTTTGTTGTGTAAATGAACTAGTATACTTGGGTCTGTGTAATGGGTACTCTACTCCATCTTATAATCTTATTTCATCATAACTGCACTGGTGATGAAAGTATAATAATTGTACAAAGATGTAACGTATGTCTTACATTTTTTCCCCAGCAGTGCTGAACCTTAATATCAGTGATTTTTTTACTGGAACATAGTTGGACACAAATATTTTGTCTGTTATGTACAATGTACATGCTTTAAGATGTAGAAACTACTCATGTGTATTGATCGATGTATATGCTTTCAGATACAATGCCCCTACCTTAATTGCTATTAAGATATAGTCAAGCTCTTTTGCAGTTAAAATGCACTTGTATTTTACATCAATGTACATTTTTGCAGGTGTAATATATTTATGTAAATTACACCAGGATATACATCTTAGGATGAAATATCATGTTTCTTGTCCAAACATGCTTATGTGAATTTTAAATCATCAAGTTGTATCATTTTATTACACATGTAAAGAGCAAATAAAGTAAAATTTTGGGATATCTTTTTTTTGTGTACATGGTTTATTTTTTTTCTTCCAACTTTTCTACTCAAACCTTTGTAGAGCATAAAGAAGTTGATGACACGTCAAGTTCAGCATGTCTTCCAACTGATGTCAGCCAGTTCTTGCAATTTTAAAATTCTAGTAGACTGGAGACCAGGCACTGTTAGATTAAATTGTGTTTAATGTAAGTATATTTAATTACTAGCAAATTCAAACTTTCACAGCTTTCAAGTCTTTTACAGATAACCCAACATTACTCTTTCATTATTTGGCATTATTTAAAAAAATATTTTAAAAAACCCACATTGATGGTGAAGAACATGCAGTACTGATGAATTGGCATGGTTAGTACAGCTCTTATGATTGGATAGTTTACTGTATTTTCCACTTTATCTACAGATTTGTCCTTGATTTTATGTTTTTTTTATATTTTTTAAGAGCAGATTTTATTTTGTTGACTACCTGTTGATCTTGGCATGTGTCTAAATGTATTTTGGTAAAGATACTTCTTACCATTTGATATGCCCACCATATGATGGAGTATTATATGTTATGATGTCTATCTATCTATCTGTCTGTTTCCAATTTAGTTTTTAGCTTAAAAACTCAAATTCACCATCTACAGTTACCAAACTTTGTTGATGGGTTGCACCTGGGGTAAGGAAGAACTCTATTTGGCATCAAAAGGTCTAAAGTAAAAGGGCACTGTGACTGAAAAAATAGTTTCTTGACAATAACTTGAGTTCTGCACCATTTATGGTTACCAAACTTTTAATGGCTTGTACTTCATAAGGAATAACACTATTGATTTTGGCATCAAAAGGTCAAAGGTCACTTTGGAAGTTGAAATGTGGTTTCCACAGAATAACTTGAGTTTTCCATCATCTATAGTTACCAGTCTTATTGGATAGCTTGCATTTGTGGTAAGGAGGAACCCTATTCATTTTGGTGTCAAAAGGTCAAACATCAAGGTCACTGAAAGACTAAAAATGGTTTCTGCATAAAAACATTAGTTCTACATCACACCCCTGGAACAAACTTTGTGGATGGCTTGCACTTAAGGTAAGGAAGAACCCTATTGACTTGGGCATCAAAAGGTTGAAGGTCAAGGTCACTGACTCCAGAAGAAAATGGTTTCCACACAAAAACATTAGTTCGTCACAGACCTAAACCAAACATTCTAGATAGCTTGCATTTTGGGAGAAGGAAGAATCCTATTGATTTTGAGGTCAAAGATCGGGGTCACTGTGACAAAGTAGAAAAGTGGTTTCTGCACAGAATTTCAGTTATATACATAGAGTACTGTTGAACACGGAGCAGGCATATGATATGACACTCCTGGTACTATTGTTAGCTATGTGATAATTAGGCAACATTGACTCACTCTTCATGATTGACCTTGTTTAAGTCTTCACTTTTCATCTACTGCAGCTTAATCACAGGAGAAACAGTGCAAATGTCTATTTTTTTGTTTGCTGTGATATTCAATACTGTTTTCTTCATTTCCAGCTCATTTTGTGAGCCACAATGGTGGCAACTCACCAAATTGTAAACCAGAAGTGTAGCCATTTTCAAAAACCAGAAGTTTCCCCTCATGTACAGCCACAAGCCACTATTAGGGGCCTGTCACCAGTTTCACCAAGCTTCATAAAATTTCTACTTCAGATTGAGATTTTTTGTAAAGATCTTTCTTATAAATCCTTTTGGCCACTATGAGTATTTAATTTAAGCAGGCACCAAACAGTAAAATTAAGTCATAATATCATGAATTCACCTAAAAAAAGCTTAGTTTTATCACTAAGGAAAATCTCAACTCCTTTATCAAGAATACAAAGATTTCCAGGTGTGTAAATTTAAAACCAAAGAGTTAATTTCTATCCTTTCTGCTATGTCTACTTCTAACTACAATACCAATATTGCCCAATGTGTCATAATCAAGATAATGTAATTTGAGGAAAAAATCTGAGAAATTTTGTAAAACGGGGATTGATGCTACTTGCATGGCTCATGTTACTGTGGTTGACTATGTAATTAGAGATATTTCTTATCCAGGTAAGCTGAACCTTCAAAGTTGGATTACAACTATTCAGGAATAAAGAAATTAGAAGGGTAATGGGCTTGGTAAATAGGTCACTAATTGACCTCATTATTTCCCCAACCAAAAGTGCAGGGGATATTGTGATGGTGGTGTCCCTCTGTCCATCAATAAATGAGGTGGTTTTCACAAAATGACTTTTGTTTGCTGTGTTCTTTGGGGCTGCTAGGTCCACGGTCAAGGTCAGTCTGTAGAACTGAAAATGTGATTTTCCTTTTTGCATTATAAGTTTCCTGGTCCTAATTTTCATCAGACATCATCGATAGGCAACACTTGGGCAGGTGCAGATCTTCATGTTTCCGAGTTAGAGAGGTTTTGGTCAACTTTACTGAAGTTGACCTTGTACATGTAACTTTAAGCTCACCTGACTGTAAGGCCAAGTGGGCTTATGGTATGGCCCAGCATCAATCGGTTGTCTGTCAACAATTACCATTTTAAACTTCTATAAAAAAGCACTGGACTAATTTTGACCAAATTTGGCAGAAATATTGATGACTAAAATTAGAAAAACCATTAAATGACTTCACAAAAACCGCTAGCAGAATTTGATTAAATTTGACAGCATCTTGGCATGAAGTGGATTCAAGTTTATACAAATGATGCCAATCCGCCATCAATTATGTCTGCCATTGCTAAAAATAAACAAACCTTTTATTGACATCTTAAAAACCACTGAACACAATTTAAACAAATTTGACAATGCATCCAGACAAAAAGAGCTTTCATTTATGTACAAAAGTTGCCAATCCACCATAAAAGAATGGAAACCATTACTAAAATAGAAAAGCCTTTAAACAACTTCTTCTCAATGACCCATTAACAGAATTTGACCAACTTATATCCTGGTGGTAAGGCCCTTCAGTATTGGACAAATGATGCTACATGCCATAAAATATGGATCAAGATATAAAATATGGAGGAGACGCCAGGAAACAATATTTTGTATAACATATGCAATCAACAGCATAGGAAGAAATTTCTATAGAAAGCATCCTACTGACCCAGATTTCTTGGTCAACTACTTTTATCTTTAACGATTAGGCAGATGTCAGGCAGGTTAGGAATGTCAGACCCACATAAGTCAATGTGTCGGGGTCACTAGTTGGCTTTGATGTTACAGGTCCACTTTGCTCAAATTTCACACATCTGATTTGTATCAACTTTATAGGTGCATTAAACTCTAAGAAGCAGGTACATCTTGAGTCTGTGAGTGATATATCAAAGGTCAAGGTCATTTGACATAAAATTGCAAACTTAAGCTAAATTTGACAGATGTACATACTGTAATTAGCATTTATTGATCCACTCTTTATAAATGCATAATATAGGACCTTGATAATAGTTTTAATACCTCACTTCACAAAATTTGACCATACTGCATGATTTCTAGTTACTTTTGCTTAAAAAGTTATTGATTTTTGAAAAGCCCATATTAGTGCAAAGCAAGATGTAGCAGTATATTTTCTGCTGGTGGCAGTTGTGTAAACAGTTTGTTAAGGTTAAAGTTTTTCATTTGCATATATTTCCTACACCCATTGATAGAGTCTCATCATACTTGGCATGAATAATTATGAAGCTAAGACAATCCATTATATGACATGCTCACTTGCTCTTTGTGCCTTGGGGTCATGGTCCCAGTCATAGAAAATGTGCATTAAGGTTTTTGGTTAAAGGTTGTTTTTTTGCATATATTTTCTAAACTCCTTGTTAGATTAAAATCATACTTGGCATAAATTATTATGAAGCTAAGACAATTCATTTTTCAACATGCTCACTTGCCTCTTTTACCTTTTAGGGCAAGGTTCCAGTCATAGAAAATGTGCGTTAGGATTTTGGTTAAAGTTTTGTCTATTAGTATCACATACATACATACTCATGGTATCTATTCTTAAATAATGTAATATTTTCTGCAGATTTTACATGCAGTGGAAACTTGTTGCATAGAACTGTACCAGAGTATTGGAAGCTTTTCTTAAATTGCTCTGATCTTGGTTTTGGTGGATGGTTTCCATGTGATTTTGATCTCAACTGGTTAAGTGTCGAATAAGACCTTGTATTCAAGAATTGCCTTGTGAAAATCAATCCTTTCATATATTCTCCTAGAAAAATGATGAGCTTGTTTCAAGACCATAACAAGCTCGCTGAAACTTCGCATGACTTTGCTGTATAGCCCATGTAAGCTGGAATTGGAACAATTACGAAGTCGCGGCGAGCTCATAAAAAGCTTGAACGTGCTCATGGCGCACTTTCAACGAGCTTCTAGCAAGCTCGCTAAAACTTTTCACGCGAGAGCTCACAGCAAGTTTGCAATAAGTATACAAGCTCACGACATGCTGTAAACCAGCTAGTAGGAAGCTTTCTAAAACTTTGCACGTGCGATCTTGCAGCAAGCTTGCAAAGAGTATACAAGCTCAAGACGTGCTGTCAACCCTTATAAAAATGCAACCCTAAATGAAGCTCTTGCGAGCTTGTTATATCTTGTGATAGTTCATAACAAGCTTGCTATACTACCAGACTAGGTGGGAGCTCGCAGTGAGCTCATAGAAGAAATTTGGCAACATGCAAGTACAGTTGCTTGCGCGATCTTGCTAGCAAACCCTGCAGATAAATTATCATCTATAAAAAATAGTTATACCGAACAATGTTTAAAAATTTATATTGTTGCTGGTAAACATTCAGTGCATTGTGCAGTGACAATTGAAAACATGTAGAAGTATTTGCAAGGTGTGCAGCTGCCACCAAAATGGCAGAAATTAATGACAAGAAAGAGTGCCATCATGAATATGATCATGAGAAGAGGCTAAGAAAGTACCAGAAATGCTTTGAAAATTAACACAAATGGCTAAAGTATGACCCAGGAGAGGCTGTGATGTTGTGCACTTTCTGAACTGAATATTCAGAGAAATATGAAAGTGTGCAGGGCACTTGATTATTGAGTCTTGTTGGCAAAATATAGCTGTTATAGTTTTGAGTTTGATGTTAATGAATAACAAATGTAGAATCTGAACTGGCTTCTATTTGATTTTAGCAGGATCTGTGAAATTTAGACAGGATCAGTATCAATATTATTTTTAAGTGATCCTGTGGGTTAGTGAAAAAAATCCTAATTTTGAGCCATGTATATTGTTTTACATATGCACCCTTTCTAGAGAACTCATTACACATACTCGAGCTTTTTTTGCTATTAATCATGCAGTTTCTATGGGGACTTCTAAAATATATGAATAAATCAAAGGAAACAAAAGGGAAGGAATGAATACAAACTCATAATTGTTTGAAAGAGTATTTATTATAATTGCTTGAAATATTATTTATCAAAGTTAAACATTCTTTTGTACACTTGTGCAATATATCAGTATTTTCTATCATAACATTTAAAAGTTTGTTAAAATGAAACCTCTCATTAGAGCACCATGATGTACTTATATGGTGTTCCATTTCTTTTGTAATAGCACCTCATACACCAAATACATCTCATCAGCTGCTACATTGTCTTTTTTATTAAGCATACTGCTTTCCTTGCAAAATTGTTGCACGCTGAGCAAATAAAGGAGACTTAGTGGGTGTATAATCCGGATCATATCCAATGAATTATTGAGGAAAGATTCCAGAAATTCAGGCTGATCCACAGAAAGACGAGCTCTTCATTGTAAGGAATCTCTTGCAGCTGTTTTCTCGAATATGTGCGAAAATCTTCAAAAAAATTTCAGGATGACTTTAGACAATTTTTACTTCACTTTCATATAGAAGTCCATTGGGGGGGGATATTGTCAGATGGTTAGGTTCCCCCTCCCCATCTGTTAAAATCATAAACGTTTAGATGAAAAACAAGAATGTTAGTCATTTGAAATACACTAAACCACTTCTTCTAAATACATCCTTTCAGAGTAAATAATGCATCCTCCCTTGCTTCTTGTATGATTCAGGTACCATCCACTGAAATAGATTATAGCAACATGTACTATGTAACCTAGGCAAAAAAATTGACTATTAACCTATTTGGCAAAAGCATTTAACTTTTTAGTTCAACATTCCAAAATTACTTCACATGATTTAGAAACATCTCTTAGTATTATTCATGACCGATTCCTTTAGAGATCTTAAATTTTAGTTTTACCTTCCTTTTTGAAAAGACTGTGACATCATATGTCAAACGTTTGGTACTTTACATCTTTAAGAAATAAACAGTAAAATTACTCACTTTATTCCTTAAAACCCTTGAACTAGAATCACTGCAATTGTTTTGAAAAATGAAAGATATAAAAATTAGAGGCATACCTACATGTACACGACCTCTGAAGGTCTGAACTTGCATTAGTTAAAGTTCACTGCATAAGGACAATTGTAGAATTTGATATGCAAGATGAAGAAAAACAGTCCCTAAGAAAAACAGAAATGAGATTAACAAGCTTGCATGTAATTTACTAATCTCATCATCCTATTGTTGATAACTCACAACACTGCATCAAGAACTGCAGTTTGGCAGGCGCAACAGTAAATAATAATGATCTGCAAAATTAGTCTCAATGATTTTGTAGATCAAGATTACCAGATCATCTTATTTGACATATTAAATCGTGGGGGCAAAACTGTGCCGTGTACAGTACAGTCTAAAATGGCTGACAAATTGCAGTCCGGCAAAATGCAATATAATCTTGATTTTATTCACCAACATGATAACTCCATGATTTTCGATCGCAAGTAATCTCCTGGGTTCTATGATCAGTTGCTGCACATGTACTGGTATTACTTGCAATGAAATTTCCCAAATTAACGATCTAAATTGTGACAGTACAAACTTAAAAATGGAGCCTGTTTGAGAATGAGGCTGCTGTGGTAGTTCTGTGCCAGTAGTACCACAAGTAAGTTATGTGCATATTTTGTGATCAATAAACCAGTCCCCAGACTGTAAACAAGAGAAATAACCACCGTTATTGTCTTGATATCGAATTAGATCTCTGCTTAGGAAAACCAAATTTCATCTTAAAAAGTGATTTTATTATTTTATTTTCTTAGCAAAATTCGTGAAGCATAATTCTTTATCGAATGATGTCAGAATGGGATGGGTCTCTTTCTCATAGAAAACAATAATTATATACATTTTTAAGTTTTTCAATTTTTTCTTCTTCTGGCAGCAGATAATAATAATAAAAATAATGATACTATTTCACACTGTTCACAACAAGACTTACAGTAATAACAACAGAGACAGGTATAACATGCCTAATGATAAAAAAGCAAAAGATTCAGAAGAATGGAATTTTATAAATAATTATTGATTTTTTCCCTCCTTTTCGGTAAAAAATACTCATTATTTAAGCATTGGTATTGTTTGGAAATGTATAATACAGGAAATAAAATCACATTCATTTAGTTTCCTTTAATTCTATGAATAATGGAGTTTTATTATTTTTATTATTATTATTATTATTATTATTATTATTATTAAAAGTTTTGATATTTAACACATTCAAAAATGTAGTATAAATCTGGTAATAATATTAAGTATAACATAAATGGAATTACTGGAAATTAAAAGATAATCTTCATGTTTAATTTAATTGAGGGCATCTTTACCATACAATTATTTCTTTCTTATTTGCTACTGGAAATTGTGTAAAAATTAACTTTTTGTATACCATTATTTCAAATATATTAAATATGTTGTGCAAATGGGACTCTTAAACGTTAACATTTTGTCTTTGAGTAATATTGTATTCAAAATAAATGTCTAATTTGACAATAATCTGGATGCCCTGCTCAACATCCAACATCTGCACTGAATATTTAAGTCCCAATTGCTCGTGTGAAAACTCACATGAGAAAATCCAACTTAGGACAATGTAAAATAAGTGTTTGCTGAGAATCAGAGTCCAAATTTCTCATGTGATGACTTACATGAGAAATTAGAACTCTGCCTTATTTTCGAACATAGATGTAATGGAAAAGAATGTTTTCTAAGTTATACTTTCTCATGTGAACATTTAAATTCTCACTTGAGCAAAATCTGCACATGTGAAAATGTGGTTAGTTTTTCCTTGGCTCACAAGATCCAACAAACTGCACACATGAGCCTGGAAAGTTTACCCAATTTGCATATGTTTCTAACAAGGTTCTCATGTGCAGCTTATGAGTAGCTCATGTGAATTGGTGAGATTTTTCTGTACACGAGTCTCACTGAAATTTTGAGTCATTTTGGCAAAATCTGTGAAATTTCAGTGAAATATTTCAGAACTTTGGTGAAATACCAAAATTTTGGTAAAATAAGGATGTTTCAGTGAGATGCACTGAAATTTCAGTCACATTTTCACTAGGGTGAAGCTTGTAGGTCCAACTCCTCAATGGTGTCTGGACAGTAACTTTGTATGTCTTGTGACAAATTGCAGTGCTGAATTAAGTACTGGTTATTGTCCTGTTGCTTGCAGTAATGCTAAGAGTGTTGCTTTTCACTAATGTGAGATATCATCAATATTCACATTACATAATTAAGGTTATTCATTGATCAGTTTGTGCATTATAAATTCATTAATATAGGTACCAACAAATACATGCAAGTATATAGGTGTCAGTGGTCAAAAACTTGCAAATATATAACAACATCCACAGTGCTCCCGCATAATTCCCTAAGGTTAATATACCAATGCAACAAAAAGCTCAAATAAAATAAAATAACTAATAGACAGGGAATTTTAATACTTTTTCCAAACATGTAAAGATTACTGTTTTTATATGCAAATTAATGATTTTATAGACAAAAATGTTAAATTATGTAGCAAATTTCTCACCATCACTATATCCAATTTTATAGATGATAAGTAATTTATCTGCAGTGTTTGCTAGCAAGATTGTGCAAGCAACTGAACTTGCATGTTACCAAATTTCTTCTACGAGCTCCTGCAAGCTCATTGCGAGCTCCCACCTAGTCTGTTAGCTACAGGTAAGATCGTAACAAGCTTATAATGAGCTATCACAAGCTCGCACGAGCTTGATTTAGGATTGCATTTTTATAAGGGTTGTAAGCCATTTGAGTTTTGTAAACATTGCTTTTAATGAATAATCAATAGATGCATCTAAAATAATGCCTGCTGCCCTTTTCTGAAGTTTATAAATCCTATCAAGCTGAGATTTGGCATAGTTTCCCCATACAGTTGAACAATAATCCATTGTTGAAAGAATATTGTAGTACAGAATGTGAGTTCTATAGATAAATATTTCTTGATTCTACTGAGTGGGGCGATTCTGGATGACAACATTTTACAAAACTTGTCAATATGGTCATTCCATTATAAATTACTATCAACAGGCACACCTAAAAACTTTTTGTGTTTGACATTTTCTAACTGACGATTATTTATGGTAAGAAATAATTTTGGGTTCCCTAATTTATGCAGTTTTGTGATGTTCCCAAAGTCATTCTTTTTGTTTTACCTTCATTAATTACCATCTTATTTTGTTGAACTCAAACAAGGTCCGAGTCTAATCTTGTTTGGACAACTTCAGTAGCAGATCTATATGATTACAAGGTTGCATCATCTGCAAACAAATCTGTATTTGTGAATTCATTACTTAATGGCAGTTCATTTATATAAATAAGAAAGAGGAGAGACCCCTGAATGAATAGTGCAAGTTTGTTAGTTAATATTGCCAACTTTTGCAGCAGAATTCTGTGATCAATTAGATCAAAGGCTTTCTTGAAAGATTATTGAAAGAACTGAATTGCCAAAATGCTTTCTGTCAGAGTTTGTTGAATTCTGTTAAGAAGTTTATTTAGATAAAGTTGATTAGATTTTTTTCTATTTCTAGTAATAACCGCCATATTTGATGGTGGAATAGCAGAATTTGTATAAATCTGAAAGACCTTAAGCTAGGATGCTTTCTGTTAAATTTGTTATAATTCTGTTGAGTGGACTTTGAAAAGTTTTTTCTTTCTTTCTATCTTTAGTAACAGCAGCCATTTTTTTTATGGTGAATCAGCATAATTTAAATGTCAGGATGCTTTCTGTTAAATTTTGTGATATTCTGTTAAGCACTTTTTGACAAAAAGTAATTGTTTTAGTACCAATTGACATATTTGATGTAAAATTGGTACTATTCATACAAAACTGAACATCCTTCATGATGGTATGATTTCTGTCAAATTTGGTCAAAGTCTTTAGAGTGGTATCCAAGAAGTCATTTAAGGTTTTTCTATATTTAGTAATGGTGGCCATTTTTTTATGGTTGATCGGCACCATTTGTACAAACTGGAAAGACCTCTATGCAAGGATTTGGTCAAAGTCCATTGTGCAGTTTTTGTAAAGAAGAAATTCAAAGGTTTTTCTATTTTTAGCATTGGTGGCTATATTTGATGGCAATTCAGCTCAGCATCATTTGTACAAACTTGAAAGACCTCTAGGCAAGGATTCTCTTTGTCAAATTTGATCAGATTCTATTGTGGTTTTTAGCTCTACTGGTCATAGATCAAAAGAGCTTATTGGATGGTCTGCTGTCTGTCGTCAGCCTAACAATTAGCACAAGTTTGTTATCACTACTCCTCCTTAACTACTTTGAGGATTGCCATGAAACATTACACACACATTCATCCCATGGTCTAGTTGGTCTTAGATGAAAATGGTGCTGCTCAGATATCCAATATGGTCAACATGGTAGTCATCTTGAAAATCTTGTTATTGCTACTCCTCCAGAATGGATGGTCATATCAACATCGGGTTTTCACTAACAGACCCTGTACTTTGATTTTCATTATCTTGATCAGTGGCATTGTCTTCTACAATTTGATGAAGTGTATCTGGGTCTACCAGGGCTAGAGGAAGGAGGTGTTAAGTAATTAGGTCCTGTGTAGCTTGTGTCTACTTGAGCAAGGGAGTTTGTTTTTATGGCTTTGCTTGAAAGGCACACATAAAAGTGGAGGTTATGGGCAAAGCTGAGGATGGCTGTGGTGATAGTGCTGGTGTTAGATCTACTGTTTGTCTTAACATGGATCTAGAAATCCATTATAAGTTCAAGAAAAGCATCCACTGCCCTGAAATAAAATGGTATTTGTTGATGGGAATACAGTAGAATTAACTTTATTTTCATGTAAAGTAGTGATTTTGGACACATGCTATGAGTGTTTGTAGAGTTGGAAATTTGTCCTAGGTTCATTCATCTGCTTCAGTCATGAGTTGTTCCAGACATGGATGGGGATACTGTCTCAATTTTCTTTGATGTGGATAAAATCTGGAATTACTTTCTGTATGAATTTACTTCCACATCATGAATATTCTCTTGGGTGAATCCAGAGAACTCAAATTGACATTGTTAGGTTTACAACCATTTTATTTGTATGCAGAACTCTGTTAAGTATTTTTAAAAAATAATAACATTTTTAACAGCATTGGTCATAATGAGGATTTACCAAAAGCATTTATGTACTTAGATGAACAATAACCTTGATTAAAAAAATACAAGATGAATTAATACCCACATGATATTCACTGATTTTGACAAAGTACTTCTAATCAATTGTTAACCTGGCCACCATCTTGCAGCATGAATGAAATAATGCGAAACCACATGTTTTCATCATTCAAAATGGTAGACATTGTTAAAAGGAAGAAATGGTCTTATCTCGATTTCCTGGAAATTCATTTCATCCAGTAGAGCATCAGTCCCTTCTAGAGACTCTTGTTGAGGAAAAGCCATTTGAAGATTGTTATAATTTTAGTAATAGTAGCTATAATTGATGGTAAACTGGCATCAGTTGTAGAAACTTGAAAGACCTCTATGCATTTCTGCTTTCTGTCAAATTTGGTCAAATTTTTTAAAGCAGTTATTGAGAAGTTTTTGAAATGTTTTTGTATGATTAGTAATGGTGGCCATACTTAAGTGTAGATCGGCATAATTTTAACAAACTTGAAAGCCCTTCATAAAAGGATGTTCTCTGCCATGTTTAGTTGAAACTCGTCCATTGGTTTTTGAGAAGTTGAAAATAACATATGTTAATGGGTGTAAAATAGACGACACACAACAAAATGCGTGGCCATACCATAAGTTCATTTGGCTTTACGGCCAGGTCAGCTAAACAAAAAATGATGTTTATCTGAAATTATACCAAACAAAAAGCCAAGTGGCCCTGTAACAGTGCACCTGACTAACATCTAGCTAATAGCCAAACGCAAGAACAGTTGGTCCAGAAATCTGGGCGAGTATAGGATGCTTTCTGTAGAAATTTCATCCAATGCTGTTAATTCAGTATGTTACAGAAACAACTATTTCAAGGTTTCTCTAGTTCTTGTATCTTCATCCATATTTGATGGCACGTCAGCAGCATTTGTGCAACATTGAAAGGGTTATATGCCAGGATGCTTTCTGTCAACTTTGGTCAAACTCTACTAAGCAGTTTTTTGTTGTTGATCAAGTTAGATAAATATTTTATATTTTAGTAAAGGTCACCATATCTAATGGCAGATTAGCATTATTTGTAACAAGGATGCTTTCTGTCAAATTCTGTCATGCAGCTATTTCTTTGAAGTTATTTCAAGTTATTCTTTTTTGAGCAACAGTGGACATATTTTTTTATGGCAGATAGGAATCATTCATACAACTTTAAAATCTCTCTTAATGCAAGAATGCTTTCTGTTAAATTTGGTCAATTTTTTTCAGAAGGATTTTCTATTCTTGGTCACAGCAGCTATATTTGATTGCAGATCAGCATAGTTTGTAAACATGAGGCCCATGTAGGTCTGATATTGCTTATCTGGGTAGTTGACACATGTCAGCTTTTTAATGCAAATTCACTGCAAATTCACACATTATTGAAGTTGTAGAGGGAAAAGAAAAGATTGGAGCACATAGTTGCTACATTGTCTATTAATGTTGTTGTGATTTATCTTCTTTCCTAAACCACACACACACACACACACACACATATATATATATATATATATATATATATATATATATATATATATATATATATATATATATATATATATATATATATATATAAAGCTTACTGCAAATTCACACATTATTGAAGCTCTAGAGGGAAAGAAAAGACTGGAGCACATAGTTGCTACATTGTCTATTAATGTTGTTGTGGTTTATTTTCGTTCCTAAACCATATATATATATATATATATATATATATGATTACTTTCTCAGCACAAATTGGACATGTAATTTATACAACCAGTTTTCTCTGTTCGATCTCTCTCTGCCCATAGGGACTATGCCCCGATTCATAACTTAGAAACTGTTCATAATTCCACCCTTGAGGTACATGCACTTACTTAGCATTATAAGGGAAGTTAATATGTGCAGTAAGCATGGTTCTGACCTTAACCACCACCCAGGGCCCTGCCCCTGGAGTCATAACTTGGAAACTATTGAGATCCCCACCCAAAAAAGCTGTAGTGGCTTAGTGGTTAAGGCATTGGGCTCTTGACCAGAAGGTTGTGGGTTAAATTCCCACCATCTGTTCAGCCTAGATCCTCATATATGAATTCACTTGAGATCTTGGTTATACAAGCTCACATACCAAATCTGACAAAAAATCTTATCAGAAATATGGAAAACACACAAGCTCAGCCAATCAGATGAAGATAACCTCATTAGTGTGCTTCGGAGTTCTCACACTTTCTGAAACAAAATTGTCCAGGTCTTTTTCCATGTACATGATTTTTTAGGTTCATGTATGACCCTTACTGAATGGAATCAACAACAAATTGGCTTCAAAAATGTGCATTTTTAAAATCAAAACAGTTTCTTTCTCAAGACTTTCCCATAGCATCTGAATCAGACATATGACCATAATTAACCACAGAATGTATTACTAGAAACAAATATAGCTATTGAAATTCACATAAATTTGCATGCAACTCTTTTAAATTCACAGAATAAAAAGGTTAACTGCATATGTTAATATCCACTTACATCTGGTTCGTGCGCTAACATCTCCTTTCCATGTAATCCAACTATGGACTGTATATTTAATGCAATCATTGTCAAGTACGCTCAAAGTGTGGGATTTTGCATTGAAAATTGCCACAGCAGTCAGTAGATTTAGACATATTCAGCAAGGTCTGAATGTAAAAAACTGCAAAGGTGATTTGGGAGGTACAAGTGGTGTCAAAGGTTATTGTTGATGATAACGTTTAACTATAATGATGATGTACCTTCCAGTGCGAACTACCAAATAAATAACAAAGATTTATCACAATACATTTTAGTTAACTTTATACATCATAAAGGGATCTGGGGAAGATAAGCTTAGTTATTTTTCTCTTAAATTCTTTCTCTTAATCTTACCGAGATCACACATTGAAAACAACTCTCTCATATGTTGGCACAATGTGATGCCAGACTGGTCTTCATAACTTTTACACCTGTAAAGACACTGATATAGAGCTAACTATGGGGTAACCAGTCTACCTGACCAGTCAGATTGCCCGAGTGCTTGGATTGACTATACAAATATGTTTAGGGAAGTACCCAAATGATCCATGCAGCAAATTTACCTCAAATCACTGAAGAGTTCTGCAACCTCCAAAAACTTTGGTAAGAATTCAATGAATTTAACTCGTGATCGTTTCAATTATGACTCAGTTATGTATTTTTTTTCTGTGATCAAGTGGCAGCTGAAAATTCATGGTTGTCCCCCCCCCCCCCGACTTTGATCAATATTTGCAAAATTAAAGGGTTTTCCCCAGTAGTGGGGGAATCCTGGTGGTGCATGGATATTACCCATAATCAAACTCATCCAAGATATTGATGTGAGCTTTCATACTAAATCTGATTAGAACTATGGCCTCTAGATGGTTCACAAGCAAAGCCAATCTGATGCAAGATCACCTCATAAATGTGTCCATGTTACTCATAATTGAACTTGTCTGGGATTTCTGACGATACAAGCTTACATACCAGATATGATCCAAATCTGATCAGAAATAAAACTTAAAAAGTGTTCTTCACAAGTGTTGATAGATGCATGATGGACAAAAGGACATACCATAAGCTTCTTTGGCCAGGTTAGCTAAAAAACTGAAAGCCCTCTATGCCAGGTGCCGATTTTCATATTTGTCAAATTCTGTGGAGTCAGTTTTGAGAAGTTGTTTTAAAGTTTTGATATTTTTAGTAACAGTGATCATATTTGATGGTGGGATCAGCATCATATGAATAAATTTGAAAGGCCTTTGCAGACCTGCCAACCCTAACAAAACCATATCAGTAAGGCAGTCAATATTTTTCAATCAGTTATACAAATTTTTAGTAAGGTGTAATGAAATATCATGTACTGCTATTGTCAAATGGAAAAACATGCATTGGAAAAGTTCAGAAGTGTGCAGTGAAGGCAATATTATGTTCAACTACAAAGTTTGTAAAGTACACTTAGACTTCAGTGACCTCCAGGTCAGTTTCAGAAACTGAAGTTTCAAACCCCATGGAGGTCAATGACTTCTTGCAAGTTCTCATAACTTGATGCAACTCTTGTTTGTTCTTTTTTTTAATTTCATGTGGCAGTGGCTCTCCCACTGTAATTCTCAAATCGACACAACATGATGTCCAATAAACAGACCAAGGATAATTGTTGTGTTTCCTGCATTTGTTCCAATAACCTGAATATTCCTTTTTATACTTCTGTGCTAATTGTTTGATTTTTACAATAGGCTGATTGTTCCTTTTTCCATCAGTGCATTTTCATATGTTGGACTACATTTGTAGATTAAGCAAAAGGTTTGATCATGCAGGTATTTTACAAGAAAAACATGAAGAGATTAAAGCATCTTAGGTACTCCTGTAAAGTTAGTCAAGTTACCAATGCCACTGAATCTAACATGAAAGGCCGGATCCAGACCAAACCCAGACAAGCCAATATCTGGATTTGAAAGTATTCTTGCTATTATTCCATCAGTCTGAAATTGAAGGGTAATTTAAGTAACACTTGCTGTAAAATCATACGGGTTGGTAGGTCTGCCTTTGTACCAGGAAGCTTTTTCAAATTTGGGCAAATTCTGTTGAGCAGCTTTTGTGAAGAAGTTCTTGAACAGGTTTTTCTATTTTGAGTAACAATGCCCATACTGAATAACAAAGTTAAAAAGCCTTGGTGCCAGAATGCTCCATGTAAAATCATGTGAAAATTGGTCGTATTAATTGTGTGAAGAAGTTGTAAATAGCAATTGTGAAACAGCTGATACATGATGGATGAAGGACCATACCATATGCACTCTTGTCCTAATGACTATTACCATATGCACACTTGTCCTAATGACTAGTACCATATGCACACTTGTCCTAATGACTATTACCATATGCACACTTGTCCTAATGACTAGGTAAATTCCAACAAAACTGTGTATTCTGTACATTTTTATTACATTGTTACACATTCAAGTGATTTGTATCTTACATGGTGCATCTATCTACAAAATAAAAATTCAACAAAAACAATATCACAGTGTATTTTTCCCACCACTTAAGTGTGCAAGAGGTTGAAGCATCTCTCACTAAGCTAAATCAATGCAACCAACTGACCTGAAACCTAACTAAGAAAATCTTTTCATACAAAGTTGAACCTCTTGTAACCTAACCATCTGGATAAATGGGTGTTTAGATGAACAAATCTGGATTATACCAAAACTGCACAAATGCATGCAGTTCAGATAAACCAATTAGGATGAATGATTCTAATGCATTTAAAACAAATATTGAAAATTTAGAAAGGACACAAAGAAACTGCATTTTAAATTCATCTTGTTTGTATACAACTTAAAAGTGTTAATGCTTGCATGAAGCTGAGATTTTTTAGTCCAAGCTGAGTAAAATGAGTTTATTAGATGATTTTTTTAATTTAGCTGTGAAGACCTTGTCTGAATTTACTTTATTTTGTTGTGAAAAAATAAGCCATTAACTCAACTTTACCCTTTAAATGGAAGTCACCTCTTAAAAAAAAAAAAAGAAAAAAAAGAAAAGTAGCCTGAATTGGGATGAATGCAAAAAACCTGATGAACAATTTGCAAGTCCTCTTGATGCCAAAAGGTGAGCTAGTAAATTCTGTTTAGACACAGAAGAAGCAACAAGAAAAAGATCTAGCAAGATTAACGAGCTTGTCAGAACTTATTTACAAATTTAACATCCAAACCCCGAGTCAATTTAAATTTTGATATATTCTATTCTGGCAAATATGTTCTTTATATTATATACAATTATTGTTAGATTTTGTGTGCAAGTGTCTGACAGTAATATCAAATACATCTAAGTGTCATTTGCTGGCAGAAACCTCACTTAATGTGGTAAAGAATTGTGAAGCTGCAAATGAAAATGTATGCACTCAAATTAAATTTTGTGAATTAAAATTGTTGTAACTTGAAACTTGTTAATTTAGTGAGATTCTGAATCAATGAACAAATCTGTCATGGCATGATGAACGATAAAATACACATTTTATTTGCCAGAAGTTTATATTGTGAGTAAAATACAGTAACCAAATTGACCAAAGTTTAAAGATGCTAAAATATTTTCACTTAATGTATACAGTTAATTCTGGTCAGTTTGGCAATGAAAAAAAAACAAAACAAAACAAATGAAAACCATAAAAGTTTTCTTCCATAAATCAAGATTTGTAAGAGCTCATGCTTTTGGATTTTTTAACATGACAATTATTGGAATATACTAATGTGTACTTCTTCCCTTCATATCCCAGAAATCAAGTATTCAAACTAAAAAGGAAAGTATGCAAGACGGCAATAAAAGTATCTCCAAGCAAATTATACAATAAATTTTTTACCATTAGCATACATATTGTTTTTTTTTCTCATGAAAATTCATGCATAAATAGCTACTATGACTTCCAAATGTGACATTAAGAGATTTCATGCTCTGTTTCCTCTGAAAATCAGTTTGAAACTGGAACAATGGACGTGTTCTATGTAGTTCCATACCATCCATGGTAATCAAACCTTTGAAATCCACCCAGATTGTCCAATATAGTACCTTTGTAATCCACCCAGATTGTCCAATATAGTACCTTTGTAATCCACCCAGATTGTCCAATATAGTACCTTTGAAATCCACTCAGATTGTCCAATATAGTACCTTTGTACATTTTTTTTTCTTCAGAAAAAGAAACTTCACATATTATCTGTGAACAGATTTTCAAGATGGAAATGACTGTCATTTCATGCCAAATTTAAATCTAAATTCAACAGTTTAAAAAACGTTTGAGACAGCCAGATGTTGGTTGCATGTTGCTAAATACTAAGTTCCCAATATCACACTAATACTTCTGACTAGAAAATGCTTCAAGACAACTACAGGAAGAAACATAATATATTCTATCTATATAATACCTCAAAACTCACAGTAAAGTTAATGCCTTCAAACTAATGCGAACTTGTATCTCACCAAATAAATATTATGCCGAATGGATGTTACCACCATTCAAAACTTGTACTTTTTTTTAAATGCAATTAATTTGATGCAAGACCTTAATATACATATAGATTGCCAAAAACTGAGTTGATCTATCTTCATCACACTAAATTCTTGATTTATTTCAATTAAAAACTTGCTTTTGTAAATAAAATTATAAAAATGCATTCCTTGTAAGAACATCTTACACAGGTAGGTACAAAATGCTAAAAGTTATATAAAAAAAATGCAGAAATTAAACTGTTGGAAAAAGAAAGGCTTAATGAAAAAATTATGAAAAAAACAAAACACAGAAGCTAATGCTTTTTATCCTGAGGCTGATGTGACTGTAATACTGTTAAGAATACTTCTGCACGACATGTATTCCTTATCACAAATTAAAAAATTGTCCTTGAGGAACAAGTCCTTGTTAGCCAGTTTTTGCTCTATTTTAAGTATGGCAATGAGTCATCACCTATGTTTAAGCTTAAGAGTTTGATTGATGTTGGTTAGTTTGTAACAGCACTTTATTGACTACATCATGCTGAGGAAATGGGATTTAAGTGCCTTTCCCAAGGACATATTAGCAGTCAACCTGGGCTAGCATGGGTGGGTATCAAACCTGCAAGCTTTGGATTATGAATCCAATGCTCAACCAACTGATACCATGGCTCCCTCTAAGATTTTTCTGTACCTTTGACCATGAATTTGACCATGAATATATATTTTACAGTTATAAAAAAAAAAAACCCAGAGTATCTTTCTTTAAAATACCAGTGTTTTATAAGACAATGAAAATGCCTAAATTGCAGAGTTTCAGGATTCAAATATAGTGGAACTTGTTCATAAATTCAGAAGAACCAGTGAAAATTACTCAAACAGAATTCTACTAAAATAAAAAAGATATATTTTATATTGAACATAATACCTGCACTGTAAAATTATCGTTTGGGTAAATTTTTGTGAGGTTAAAGCTCCTCATTATAAATACCAACTGATGATATTATAAACAATGTCCCCATAATGTGTATGTATATAATAAAAGATTAAGCTCTCTTTGTATTGGGAGCTCTCCACTCAATGAAAATAATTAAGTTCTAGGCAGGTGTTTGAAACCACTTCTCTCCCATGAGGCATGCTTGGATTGGGAAATGTGTACTCAGTAAGTAGAATTCTTTTGGTGAGTTTTCAGCAAAAAGAGGGGTGTGCACTTTTATAACACTGAATATGGTAGGTAACTTAATCATTCACACATAGTGAAGTACTTACTGAAAATAAACAACAACATGACATGTGCAGCACAATAGTCCTGTATTGACAAAATTTGAGGACTGACCCACAATGCAAAAAATTCACAAATCTTTAAATGATTCATAGAAATTCTGAGACAACTACATGCAAATTGAGTTGCTATATGTTACTCATGAATCCTTGACTCATACAATAACATATTATGCTATGTGAACAAAACATTGTCAAGACAGGCATACCATTACACACATGAAAATCTTGCAGACATAAATATTTGGATAAGGTTTCAGGAAATTATATTTTGTAAATGAAATAGCCTGGATAAGTAAATATTACCGAGTTAAATTTCCCCATGATGATATACAAGTGGCTCAAGTTTCATACAGACCTGACAAAGATAAGAGTCACAGAGTTTGTTTGCCTTGTATCTGAACCTGACCTTGATGTTGCTGACCTTGACTTTGAGACAAGAGGCATGGCTGTGATATGTGACACTGCATCTAGTCATGACATACAAATAATTTAAGTTTCTTTAAAATATTTTCAGTGGTTCAAAGTTTATACCCAGAACATGGATGTAAGTCATTGATTTACATTTTCACTTGTTCTGACCTTGACCATGGGGCAAGAGTGTGTGGCTTACTATGCAACACATATATGTGACTCAAGTTGTACTGAAATATCCTCAGTGGTTAAAAACTTACACCCTAACAAGAATGCAAGTCACTGATGTACATTTTCCCTGCCCATAACCTTGACCTTGGTGTGGGGTGAAGTCGTATATCTAGCTAAAGTTTCATATATACAGTGTTGCATCTACGATCCCAAGGGCAGGGGACACTGTGTCCCCCACCCTCCAAATCTGGGAGACAAACATTTTAAAGGAACAAAGGAAAATAGTAGTACATAATGCACTAGAAGTGCTAAAAAAGATGAGATAAGCTTATTTGCTTTGACAGTTTTTCCACCTTAACTTTGTTGTCTGCAATTTACTATCATATTTTCATTGGACACTTACATTATTGCAATAAATGTTTTATCATGTGCTCAAGTAACTCCTGAAAACATTAACATGACTGAATATCTGGTTAAACTGAAATGGGCCGCACCATGTTATTTTCCATTCTGGACCTTGCTTCAATTTAACTGTAGTGTGAACTCATTATCTACCAGCATATATTATAATAAATACCCATGTTTTTTTTAATTACTTGTTTTTCTTCAAATTAATAAATCATTAATTAAATGACAAATTGTAATTGTGCATAAATTTAGTCTCTTTTGTCCTTATTTAAACCTCAAAATAAATTAAATCTTCCTCGCAGTAGGTGTGACTTTAGCCTCGAAAAATATGTTACACTAGATGCCATCAAAGGCTTTACATTGTAACTGAGCGGACTACCACAAACCATGGATGTTTTCATTGCCAGATACATTGTTTTAAAATGGATATTTATTGCCATCTCACAGTTTTGTCACCTTTAGTGACTCGGGCCATTGCTAGTGTCAACATAGACGTGGATGGACATTCACTAAAGAAAAGTTGTAGGTGTATTTTTCGATTTTTTTCATGACAAAAAAGCATTGTGGGGGGTAGGGGGAGCGCAAAGAATCAAGATTTGGGGGACATAGAATCCCGTGCTTAAGGTGCAACACTATATATATATATATCCTACGCGTGGTTTCACTAAATTTGTCAACATTTATCCTCAAACATAGATTTTACATTATCTTGCTTATAATACTACAGACAAGATCAATATTTTTGTTCAAGATAAAGATAGTGGATGGAATGCGTAATCACTTTTTTAGTTTCAAAATTTAACACGTTCAAAACCTTTAATTCTTCAAAAGAGTTGAGAAATTCCTAAAATTTGAGGATATCCTCAAAATTTCCTCAGAGACATGGCATGATTCCTTGAAGGAAAATTCATGATTTTATTACATATTTTAATACCAAATACCTGCTGAATGTTCTGTGAAAAATCAATGTTACCAACCAAGCAATAATAATGAAAAAATCTCAACCTGAGGATGAAATTCTTAGATGTTCAGTGACACTTGGGCCAGGCTACTAACTTGCTTTTATTTCCTTGCTGTGACCTTGACCTTTGACCTGGGGACTTGACTTGCAACACATTGCCAAATTATATTTTTACCTAGGCAAAGTTTCATCAAAATCTCTCCAAGACTTGCAAAGTTATGGACCAGACAAGAAAATGTTATGATACAGAGGATGTACAGACAACCCCATAACATAACACACCTGACTTAAGACAGATGTATAAAAATTACTATATTGTGTTCATTATAAATCTATCCCTGTATCTTCAAACTGTACCAGCAAACATTTGACAAAAATTGACTTCTGTATATCAAAATTTAAAACCACAATATCTGCATAAAATCAGATCTTTTCTTCTAATACAGACCTGTACTGTATCTTGTTGTCTTCACATTTGATAAAATCAATTATTTTATTCATCACATTTACCTCAGGTGTAAAAACATGTATATAAAATGTTTAGGATGAAAATAACATTATTTTTATTTCCGTTTCCATGTCTCAGTAACAAAGAAAACCTCTAACCATGCCTTAACTTTCAATCTCCATGTCTCAGTGAAAAAGAAAACCCTTAACCATGTCTTAACTCGTATGAAAAAAATGTAGATTTACCATAGGACTTTCTTATTAGTACTCAGATTGCTGAAAACAGGGAAACAGAAGCCAGATCACTGTGCTAGACTATTCAGGAAATTAAGCACATCATGTGAGATGAGATCCAGAAATAGTTTACATATCTGTGCCTAATGAACTTGATACTGCCCTCAGTAGTTTCAGCTGAATGCAATTTGATGACTAAATTGGAAAATTCCCAATTGGCAAATTGGCAAAACTGGGAAACCCCACTGAATCTTTGTCGAGTCATCATGCATTAGTATTTTCTACAATAGGTGAGGTTAAATTTTTCTACAGACACATTTTTTGTACTACTCTGTACAATCTAATTTGGACTATTTCTCAAGCATTTCTTCCTAATATTTAGATATTGATAGATTAGCTCTAAATTACCAGGCATTATTTTCTGTAAATAGGGTAATGCTGCAATGCTCATATAAGCAGCATGTGAAAATACACTTTGGTAGTGTTGTTTTCAATGTCAGACATGTACATGTATTGAAGATAAATAGTTTATGCTTCTTGATACTGAGTATACTAGAATCATTAGTTCATAATTTTGGAATAAATAATATCAATAGGTACAAATCATTTTCATCAACAGATCTAATTATTCCCATGTAAAATCATCTTTTCGGAGCGTAGTCTGTAATTTTTTCATGTCTCTCAACACATTTAATGAAACTTCTCGTCCACTTGATGGCCTCACTCTAACTAAACCTGCCCCTGGTCCTTTGGTTGTAATTGTTGTTGTAACCTCTACCTCCCCATTCCGTTTGTCTATATTGGAATTTCGTGGTGAATCATAATAGGCTGCAGCAGATTTAGGGCGAGGTGGCAGCTCTTCTTTAGATTTCTTTAAGGATTTTTTCTTCTTATTTTTCTCTAAAATCTGAAATGGATGAGAAATAAATATTTAATTGAATAGTACTAGCCAGAGCTGTCAGTAAGAAGATTTTAAGAATTTAACAAATAAAGAAATGCCTTTAAAGTCATTAATTAAACACGGAAGATGATCCCTACTGGATGGAGAATATGTAGTTTATGTATCCAAAAATATTCTCCATCTCCATGTATAATGTTGCTGCAAGAACAAATTACAAGGGTATCTCTTTTTGTATGAATATCTCTGAAGTGTTCTTTAATTCTAACTTTAAATTCCCTTTTTGTCTCACCTACATATTGTTTACCACAAGCTAAACAGGTGAGTAAATAAACTACATTATGAGTGGTACAATGACCCCTCTGGTTAGAACTGTATTTGAGGTTTGTATATATTGCTTTTGAAAATTTTGGATTTATTAAATTTACACAAAATGTGCAATTGGCAGAAGGACAATCCAACACTTATGCTTTTTAATGTGGCTTCTGTATCTTCAAGCAGATCAGCTGTGCAGTCGTCTCTAAGGGTCTGTCTTGTAGGCTGATAAGCTGCTTCGTACTCATCCACTTTTTTAAGCGTGTGAGTAAATGTAAGGCTAGTGAGTTTATCAGAAGTTTCTCTTAGGATGTTATTCCACAAGGATTCTAATTCTGTACAATTTGTGAACTTGGGGCACAAGTTGATGTCAAGACCACTAGTTTTTTTTGCCTTTGAGATTTCACTGTTGAAGGATGTCAGCTATGCTGTTTAGCTTGACATAATGTGATTGAAGTTTCCTGGTCTCTTTTGTAGAAAGGGAAGATATAGTTAGAAAGTAGCAAAGCTTCTTGACATTCATTAACCATGTCATCCAGCTTTCTTTTTTTGAGATCTCATCTAACTACACTTGTAGGAGAAGAGCTAGACAGAAGTGCTGATGTACTCTCACTGCTGTTCCTGGGGCTCCCGGTAGGTATAGGACCTAATATACTGGTGTCTCCAGGAAAATCGCCTCCACTTCCAGAGATATTGTGACTAGATGAAGATGCTTGAAGTGGTGGCCTGGTCACCCAGGTCCCTGACCAGAGTTTGTTAGCAATGTAAGTCATCAGAGGGAATTAACCGAATGATAATGCATGGGTTCATCATATTGATTTGCGTTGTCACCATGCGTGGAGTTTATATACCCCCTTGCAGCAGGTGCAGGTGATTTTTAGCCACGTGATATAAACGCAGCCAGTTGGCATGAGGCTAGGATATCAAAACAAGGCTGGTTGCACCCTGTTCCAATTATCACTCAATGCAGCCGGTGGTCTGATTCTGGGGTGGGGGTTGAAAGATGAGGTGACTAAAAATCAATTCTCTATTGTTCTTTATTAAAGAAGAAATCCAGATTGAATTTCTATTTTTTGGAGAGCAGATTACATGTTTCACTGATACACCATTTCTACACCATTTCTGCAGTGCTGGCATATTTTTTACGCTCTTGTTAGGAGAGAAGGTGATATAACAGTATTGAATTCAACCTCTCAGTGAGATGTAAGAGGGTGTGGAAGAAGTAGAGAGTTGGAAATTCCAGCACAAAACATAATGAGAAGATAAAATAAATAAATAACTCTAAGGAGTTAGAGTGCTAACAAAATGGGTAAGGATCAAGGTGACCAGACAATCACCCCAGCAGATGGGAGGAGCTGCCTCAGCCTTTCTTTAAAATTTGAACAATTCTAGAGTGAAAGAATCCAAAGAAAATTAAGGAAACTTCATAAAATGCATTCTTTAATACATCTAGCTACACCTTTATATAGTTTCCATTCCTTAAAATTACTATCTACATATCCTGAAAGAAAAAGAATGAGCAACCCCTTGCTTATATGCCTACCCATCATTGCAACAATGTGTCTGCTTTGCACCAAACAAAATCACAATGGAAATGATACATACAGAGAATGACTCGACACAAGGAATGAAAGACACACTAATACACAGAATGAAAGACACGCTAATGCAAAGTAACATCTTTACAATTTCATTTTATTTACTGTTATGAAATTAATTATCTTGCCTGTTCTTTGTATATGGAGAGTAAAAAAAACAACACCAAATAAACAGAAAATAGCCATCAGAAGAATAGCTGATCCCCTGACTGATCATAGCTATTACAAATGTAAATTAACGTAATTCTGCAATTTCATCACATCAAGTGACCTTGACATCTGACCTATCAATTCCAGACTAAAAAAGAAGCTGCTCTTCCTCAAATGCAAACTGGGTGTGGGAAACTTGAGGAAAGTAGGCTTATCATGTGGAAGCCCAAGTTACAATTTTAGCTCCTGTGACCTTGACCTTTGAACTCTGGGCTCAAGAATTGATAGGGAGGTATCTCTGCCCAAGTGTAGATTACCTGTGAAGTTTAATGAAAACTGGATCCAGGAAACTTGACTCACTGAAGGGAAACAAACAAACAAACAACAAAATGCAATGTCGGCTCCATAGACATTGACTATTCACCTCTCTGCCTCGCAATCAATTGAGAGCTGCCTCTACCCAAGTGAAGTCTACTGATGAAGTCTGATGAAACTTAGGCCATGCAAATCTGACTCGTCATGCAGAAAGGAAAATCATATTTTGAGCTCCAGTGATCTTGACCTTGGACCTAGCAGGACCAAAATTGATAGGCTTCTGCATCTATCCATGGGTAAGACACATGAGGTTTGAGAAAAAAAAAATTATTGGCAGAAACCGCCTCATCTATGGATGGACAAACAGACATCACTATATCCCACTTACAATTGGGGGGATCACAAAACCAAACCCTATGTAAGGAGACTAAGTCCACATACATGCACATATGTACCTACATATCCGAAGACGGTTCAACAAAGTCCTAATTTGTTCTCTGATGAGCACAAGTGCGATGACAGAGATTTTGTCCTGTCACCATGTCCATAACTTTCCCTTAAACTATAAATCAAACTCCACAAAATGTATGTTCTCCAACTGAAGACCAATAATGTCATATGCGTTCCTTTATTTAAATTTTGTAAATATATCTAGAAAGTAATAACTTAAAAATCTAGTTGGAGAGTGTTGGTATTACAAGGCCATGGCCTGCATGTCGAGCCCACAATCAAAGCACTGCTGTAAAATATGACCTTGACCCCAAGGTTAAAAGACTGAGTGAGTATGTCCCAGAATGAATTGTCTAAGTTTTATAATAGTTAATCCCAGGAATGAAGAAAATTAATGCAGGGGTTTAGGAAACATTTACTAATGAAAAGACTTCATGCCAATTTTCAATGACTGTGATCATGTAACCATGATTCCAAGGTAATGGGGTCAAATGAGCATGACATAGAATGAATTGACATAGCTTCATAATGCTTCATGCCAAGTATGATGAGAATCTATCAAGGGGTTTAGGAAATATACCCAAAGAAAAAAGCCTTTTAAGCAAAACTTCAACAAACTACTGACCCCATCTATGCTGTGAAAAGTGACTACTATGTCTCGCTTCCCACTAAAGTGATCTCAACAAAAATCGAATTGGAGCCTGTAGGTATTAAAATCTAGCTGAAGCCTGTAGGTATTAAAATCTAGCTGAGGCCTGTTGGTATTAAAATCTAGCTGAAGCCTGTTGGTATTAAAATCTAGCTGAAGCCTGTAGGTATTAAAATCTAGCTGAAGCCTGTAGGTATTAAAATCTAGCTGAGGCCTGTTGGCATTAAAATCTAGCTGAGGCCTGTTGGTATTAAAATCTAGCTGAGGCCTGTTGGTATTAAAATCTAGCTGAAGCCTGTAGGTATTAAAATCTAGCTGAAGCCTGAAGGTATTAAAATCTAGCTGAAGCCTGTAGGTATTAAAATCTAGCTGAAGCCTGTAGGTATTAAAATCTAGCTGAAGCCTGTATGTATTAAAATATAGCTTAAGCCTGTAGGTGGTAATAACTGAATAATACTCTACCTTTTGTTGGTGTTTTCTAACTTTTGATATCTGTTGACTTTTGGCTTCCATTCTTGTCACTAGAGCATCTAATTCTCTCTCTAAATCCTCTCGTACTCTAAAGTCTGTGGCTTCATTGATCTGTTTGGACAACTCTTGGTGCTCACTGTTGAAAACACAAAAATTCTGAATAGAAGTTTTGGTTTACAATCAAAGTTGCTGTAACAGCCACCTTTTAATAAGATATCCACAATTTTCCAGATCCAAAATATTACATTCCATATTTTTAAAAAAAAAAAAAAATCTTTGCAATAACGGCCACCTCTATTGGCTTAAAAGAATTTCCACGAATCCAAGATAAGACCATTTCTTCTTTTCACTGCAGAGTATTGAAACCATCTCGGATATTCTTGAGAAACTCAAACATACCAAATTTGGTAACAAATATATCTTCTTACATGTCTGAGTTAACATGTTTGCAAGATATCTGTTAAATGCAAGACAAAATTCTTTGTCATGGCAATCTGACCTTGTATCTGATATCATGGACAGAAAACCATTCAACTTGTCTCAAACAATGTCAAGATCACGATGGCCACATTGGATGCAAGATCAATACTATTTTTAGGACCAACTAGACATCATAAGAAGTCTTTGGGTGAAAACTCCATGGCGAAACGACCATCCATTCAGGAGGTGCAAGATTTTCAAGACTGCCACCTTGGCAGCTATATTGGATGTCAGATTGGCATAATTTTCCTTTAGTACCAATTATACACCATAAGAAGTCTTTCTGATGAAAATTTCATGTCGATATATGACTTTCCTTTTAGAAGGAGTAGCGTTAATAAGATTTTGGCCTGAATCTGGCCATTTTGCAATGTGGGTGCATCTAGTATACGAACAACATTAGATAGAAAAAGAACTTTTTAATGAAATAAATATCCGATCGTTATATCTTCTAATGCCAAATCCCTAAAGAACCATTAAACAGTGATTGACATTGTTTCATTATATATTTTTCACTCAAAAGATACATCGACAACAAAATTATTTTGATATTTGTACAATAGCAATTAGACTGAAGAGATGTAAGAGTTGTTTCCCCTTACACAATTACTTAACATACTGTAATGGCTAAACATCATAAACCTATCTAGTGTTACTGTAAGGTCATACAATGGTTGTTGAAATCATAATCCTTACTCCAATATCATAATGTTAGGAAATACTGTAATTGGGAACTGAAATATTTGGGGGATATAGTAGCAGTCCGAGTCAGTGAACAATGCAGACAATTGACTTTCAAATATATTTGTGGCAGCAGCAGCAGCACAGTATAAGTAGCGTGTTTTGGAATACTTACAAGCTCATCTGATGGAATTCATCCTGCAACTGAAGTAACAAGTCAGCAAGGTCACTGTCAAGGCTGTTTGAAGCGGAAGAACAAGTGGATGGACTGATAGAACGACACGTGTTCAGGGGGTAAGCCACCCTTGAGCACAGTGCCAAGTTGTGAGTTTTCATTAAGGAGAGTACATTCTGGACATTAGCACCTACTGAATAGCTAGGATTTGTGGACTGAAATAAGAAAATAAAAGGAAAATGATATTCACCACACACCCTTGAAACAGAATGATAAGATGGCTGCACTGAGAAAATACCTACATATATTGTTTCTTCAATGAACTCCTAACAAATACATCTTTAGCATACAGACACCAAATAAACTCTCTTTTTGCAAAACATCTATTGTGAAAATCTGAAATTATGTATTGAGCCTTGGTGTTATGAAAAGTTTCTAATGACTGGTGCTACTTTGTAGCACTGAATGGCACACATCTACACGCACACATACATGATCTATACCTATCTAGTGTTTTTTGTGCAGAGGAGCTAATGCATTAACACAAGCATAATATATTATTTCAGTGTCCACTGACAGTGGAACACATTTTTTTCGAGTGTATCGACTTCCACCCTAGTAGACAATAGTTTTTTTCTGTGAACTGAATGAAGAAAGTTTATGATCATATACTAGCTGAGAAATCTTGGGACTCTTTTTTAGGGAATGCAGGTTATATAAAAAAGTTTGACCAAACCTTTTAAGGATTTACATCTTTTACCTTTAACTTGTATCTTTTAGTATCCTTGAGTTTTTAGCAATTCTTTATATTTATATTTTAAATTTTACTTTTCACTGGCACCATATAGCCACAATTGTACTGACATGCCATTAAACTCTACTACATATATACACCTTCAAATAAAAGAACTCTCACCATTTCTCCACAACAAAAGGAATTTTCTTTAATTCAAAATTTAAAAAGAGAGAAATACTTTTTTCTTTGTACTATATATAATTATCTCATTGTAACTTGATGACTGTATACAATTATCTCATTGTAACTTAATGATGGTATACAATTATCTCATTGTGACTTGATGACTATACAATTATCTCATTTTAATTTGAAGACTGTATACAATTATCTCATTGTAATTTGATGACTGTATACAATTATCTCATTGTAACCTAATAACTATACAATTGTCTCATTGTAACTTAAGGACTGTATACAATTAACTCACTGTAACTTGATGACTACAATTATCTCATTGTAACTTGATGACTATACAATTCTCATTTTAATTTGATGACTGTATACAATTATCTCATTGTAACTTGATGACTATACAATTATCTCATTGTAACTTGATGACTGTATACAATTATCTCATTGTAACTTAATGACCATATACAATTATCTCATTGTAACTTAATGACTATCATGCAACTTAACTCCTCTAACAGACATTCTAAAGATGATATGGTTTGTTTGGTGGAGCAAACCCAAGAATCCAGAGGAACTTGTGACAGTTAAGAACAACTAGTACAAAGGACATGGATGCACCCAACAATATGGTATAATTAAGAAACTCAAGATGCAAGGACAAACTTTCAACTGTTGAACAAGAGCCATAATTCAAAAAAAATTTGACAGGAAAAGTTGAAAACTAACTTGACCCAGATCTTCTTGAGATCAAGCCCCCAATCAAATTTCAAGTGAGACTTTCAAAAGTTATAGAGCATTAAAAAAAATTCAGACAAACAGGCTAGACAGACATGGGCCAAGTTATATGCCCCCTCCACAGAATAAAGTGGGATTGTGTGTGTGTGTGTGTGTGTATATATATATATATATATATATATATATATATATATATATATATATATATATATATATATATATATATATATATATATCAATTTCAAAATCAATGTATCTCAACACAAAAAAATCTGGACTAAAGGAAAAACAGTTGAAAAGAAATGTAAATATGGATCAACCAGTAAGACATAAATTACTTATCATAGATGCTATACTGAGGAAAACTGCTCAACCTGAAATCATCTATGCTTGTCTTATGTGGATACTTAAACATATTTTGTTTTCCACTCACCTTGCCAGCAACAAAAGGAATGTCTGCAAGGTTTAGTCGGTAATGTTTTGTGGCATCAGGTTTTGCGTGGTGCACCTGCTGACTCTTCTTGCCGACCACTTTTTTCTTCTTTTTGCTGGCTCGCTTTGGCTTGGTGGCAGGTTTGTGTATTTGTTCATTCTCCATCAGGAGTCTATTAGTGTGGGCCACAGATTCCAGCTAAAAAATGGAAGTATTTGATTACATGTATTTAATTGAATACCAAGAGACCAGAGGAATTTATTTGCTTTGAGGTATCTAAAATTTAGATTCTTTAATTTGTTAAATATTCATAAAAAGATTTGAATGAATACCTTCAAAAGCACACATGGTCACATTCAGTGACCCCTGAGGTCAAGGACTAAGGCTGCAATGTTACCAAAATGTATAAACGTGTACACTGTATATATAAATACCGAAATGATGCCATTTAATCAAAACAATTTGAAAGTCAGCCTTAATTAGGTGATGGATATTTATATGTAAACCATTGACAATATGCAGTCTGGACTTTACCCAAATTGCAATTGTTTGATTGCTGTACATATTTGACCTCTTATTACAACTTGATTCAGTTCTTAAGACATGTCTTTGTTGAATATATTGTTATGTATATTGAATTTATAATATATGTCCATAATTGTAAGCTGTACTTTAGTCAGATTATGGTCATTTTGTAAACAACATGTTTACAGAGCATTTGAGTTCAAGGCCGGTTCTGTTAGCAGTTGGACTGTTATTTCCATGTCTTGTTGTGACAAAAGTCAGGTATACAAAGTATTTTCCATAAAAATTACTCATATTCTGATGTGAGAATTGTCAGGTACAAGATTATATTTATATATATATATGGGCTTAGTAAACAAGAGATAATTCGGGTTCTAAAAGTCTTGTTCTAAACATCAGTCTGTAAAGAATCTATTTTAATAATCAGATGTTACAGTTGTGAAAACCAGATATAATTCAGACAGAGGAATTATTTAGTTAAAATATTAATTGTAAATACTAAAGTGTTCATAGATTTTAGGACTTTTGGGGATTTATGTGAATTCATTCAAAACATTCCTTATTACATCATTGTGGTACATCAGAACATTCAAAGGTATTGGAATTCATATGGAACATTATATATTTTTGGACTTGTGCTTAGGACATTTAGGATTATTTTGAATTTAACTCATAAATTGTAAGTGTCTTGATTTTTCACTTTAATTGTCTGGAAATAAATTGCTTGTTGATTTTATTCACGTTGTTGGTTTCACTTTCTTTCTTATACATATTTTTAAGACCTAGAGTTGTAACAATACATGTATGACAATTAAGGTAAAACAGCCTTATGACAGTTGTGATATTGTTTTGTACTTGCTATATATATCTACATGATGAAAATATTGATAATGCAACATGACATACTGCCTGGACATGCACATACAATGCTTTTGTAGGATTTACGATCACTAAGAAACTGCAGTGGCTTACAAACATGAAATGGTGTTTCTTCTAAATAAAATGTTACTCTTTAATGGTTCTGTTAATGAACATGTTGTTCAAATGTAAATAATAATATAGTTTTTAAAGAATTTTTAGTCAGTAAGATCAGTAAATCATCCTGTTGTGTAATGTGCAGTATAACCAATTCTTGTCATCTTTGGCTTTTTCCTAGCGATGCCACATTTGATGTGAAAATCATACATACTTTAAGATATGAATTAACAGAAAAAATCTTACTAAACAGTCGTCTTTGCAGAGTTGTAAAGTGAATAAAGCTGTTTACACGTTTAAACATTGCAACCTTGTCAAGGACCCAAGAAAAGTACCAATAATGGACAGATAAAGTTGACAGGTAACCAGGTTAATGCAATGGTAACATTCTTGCCTTGAACTACTGTTTTGGACATGGTCTGGAGATCATAAAACTCTGAGCTTGGGTTTGAGATTGAGTTTTCACTTTGAACCAATCAAAAGTTACATTACAAAAGTCAAGTCCTTTTTGATTGACTAACACAAAATGTTGAAGCTTTAACTAAAGTTCAGAAGTTTTTTTTATGATCTCTTGGCCTGAAAAACTTTTGAGCTTGAAACTGAGCTTGAGATTTTGTGTCAGTCAATCAAAAAGGACTTGATGTGTGGAATGTAACTTCTGATTGGCTCAAAGTGAAAACTTAATCTCAAACACCAAATTCTTTAGTGGCATGAGAGCTTTACAGGAAACCAAAGAGGGTTGCACCAAGTAACCATCTGACCAAATTGCAGAACATGCAGAATTTTTCTGACCTGTATGTATAAATATTCTCATGACCACAAGAAAAAAATGTTATTGTTGGAAATTATATATGTAAATAATAAACAAGACTTTTTGATCTAATGGATATTTTTAATGAAGAACAATAATAAGTGCTTGTACACCACTAAAATTATCAGTATTCCTACATCAAATAGCTTGTGATTAAAAATTACACAAGTTTGTTTTTTCCAACTTAAAACTTGGAATATATAAAAATTTATTTTCTAAGGATTCAATCATCACTACAACAATGAAAAAGACTGTTGGTATTTATCCTTCTTGACAAGGTTTATTGATAGTCGGAGTTACAAGATATTTAAATGTTAGCTTTTGAATCCTTACTACCGGTATCAATGTTTTCTATTTTTTAGTATTCTCTCTAACTTTTATCTTATATAATAAGAATAAATGGCAGACAGTGATTGTAAGGTGCCTCCACAACCCTGCAAATGTACTCAGGAAAAACAAGCTAACATATGGGAGTAATCGTGTTTGCAAAATAAAAGTCATCACTATGACACAATGCTGCTGGCACATGTATTGGATAATTATCGCTGAGAAATTTTGTATATATATATATATATATATATATATATATATATATATAAAAGTGGAAGCTTTACTCAATACATGATTTAGTTAAAGCACCACATTTACTTATTCGTTTAAACAAATGAATGTATTTATCTTTGTATTCAATACTGTTTCCACATTTTTCTGTCTTACACTTAAACATCCAAATGGCCAGTCATGTGAACATGTGATACAACTGCCAACTACTCCCTTACACCTTAGTCAAGGATTCCAAACTCTGCTTGTTTTTCCCGCATATATCCCTGCACCTTCTACATCTGAAAAGGTTTCTATATATAGAACTGATGTAAGTTGTGATAATGGTAGTGATCTACAATTGTTACTGCTCACTAGAAATGGCATTTATGTGTGTAAGTACACCTATCCCTCTCTCACATGCACACAAAAATTTATGTGCATAATATGCTATTAACATTGAGCAGAAGAGACCCAGATCTACCATCACACAATGCACAATTATAACTGGATTGATGCTGTTTGTTCTTCTTATTGATTTAAAGCAAACATCATACACCTTGATCTTATTTGCTGGCTCATTATGCAAAAGCAAATTTGGGTCTATGCCATGCTTGCAGTTATATGAACATAATACACAGGTAAATATTAAATCAACTGTTATCAAGAGTTCTCCCACCAACAATTAGGGTTAATTTGGTAAGTATAATGTAACTTATATTTACACTGTTCATTAGATAAGGTGTTAGTTTTGTTTGTAAAGAGGATCTAAGATGTAGAAATGGATTTTAATACATGTATCAATATAAATTATGATGATTAAGTCCTGAAGACCTAAGTTTGTTACATTGAGGCATAACTCTTACTGTGAACGTATCTCTGTACTTAGATACACATTTTTGAAGTTCGGAAATAATCTACAATAGGAAAAATAATTATTACATACATTTTCTTACATTTTTTCATGTGTGTATTAATATATATATATATATATATATATATATATATATATATATATATATATATATATATTAACATAGATCAGACAGTGATTCTGCATTAAGACCATTTGTATTTACTGATATTGTATTGTTGAAAGATTACATATTGTTGAAAGTTCAAAGATTCAATCAATGCCTAAATGAATTGTTCTACACAATATGTATTAAATAATGATCCAAGTGAAAAGTACATCGATAATTAAAATGTTGCTGCTTCTTGTATCTTTGCCCTTACACGAAAACAACACCTACTACCTTTTCATGTGAAAAAGTAAAGTTGATGGTACTATATGTTTCAAACCTCAAACATTTTTCCCTTTGAAAATGTTGATATACTGATATATTGTAAATTCATGAACCATATGTACTCATGTCTAAGTTAGATCCAACTGCAAACTGATCTGCTGCCTCATAATGTGCTGGCAGATCTGGGTCTATGCAGTTTGTTAGGAGTAATCAGTTGAACAAACATAGACCCTGATCTACTGGTGCATTATGCAATGGGCAGATCAGGGTCTATGTTGTTTGCAGATGGACCAGACTTGTAAGCAAGTATATACAGTAGTATTTTTTGACAGACGATTTTCAAAAATATGGTACAGCTTGTAGTTATGGGGCTGCATGTTTAAGCTTGATGTACATGTAGGTAACATTAGTTTATACCAGGTACATATTAACAGGTTATACAAAGATACCAGTAAACAGAGTTAACAAGAATCAAGAGAGTTTACACACTGATTTATGAGCAAATAACAAGTACCGTATTTGATATAATACACACACACGCCTTAAAAAGCTCATATCCATTTCTTTTCATTACAACTCGTATAGAAAATATCCTTTTTTAGCCCACATATTTCAATTTCAGCATGTCTTGTGGGAGGGAAGCAATTGCAACAACCTGCCAAAACAGTATGATTTTCTTGCACTTGACCACTAAGCATGCCTGTTGTCTCATTATCACATAACTTAAATCAGTCTAAAAAATGGATCTAACATGTATTTTATTTTCCATCACCATATTGGGAGAGAAAATGCACCTCTCAACTGGAGAGCTCCCACCAATGACACAGGGAGCTAACTCTTCTAGTATGTGAATGAACATAATGGCGACAGTTTTATGACATCTTCGGTGTGCACTTACTATGATGAGCTTTAACTTCATAGATATTACCCCAAGAATAATTTCTTAAGTGTACAGTGCAGGTATTACATCAAAATGCGGTATTTGAAACATTCCTTGAAGCTGATTGTATCAAGATATTATGGTGATAAAGTCTTTAAAAGCTATTTTGATTGAGCAGGTGTCCCTAGCCTGTATGTAAAATAAAATTATTCACTTTGTAGCAAGCTGATATATGAAAATTCTCAAATGATAAGCCCAGATAACCAACTTTGAACAGTTTTTGAAAAGTGGGGGAGGGCTTGTAATTGGAAAAGCTTTCTTGGATAAAATATTTTCCCAAATTTTGTAAATGCATGGGATGGACTTAATGATTACCATTTATACTCACTTATACATGTAAGTTGAGTAGAACTACAAACTGCACAGAATAAGATCTGCCATTGCATAATGTGCCAACAGGTGTGGATGCAGTTTGTTAGGAGTAACGAGTAGAACAAACAAGACACACCCTAATCTCCTTGTGCATTATATAACGGCAGAACAGGGTCTATGCTTGATCGCAATTTGACATGACTTATACGCAAGTATGTATGGTAAGCATGGACTTGTCATGGGATAATCATGGTAATGAAAGCAGATAAATGGAAGCATAGCTTGTAGCTTTTCTTGTCCTTGATAGTTAAAAAAAAAAAGGAAGACCAATGATGTTTTTTATTCTTTAAAATAAATATCTACATGGCATTCACGGTGTATTAATTTGTCCAAGAGATGTCAGAGTAAGTTAGGTTGATTTAACACACTGATAAATAGTTGGCACTAATCAACAGCACTCGAAAAAAAGTGCGCATACTTCACCCAAACATTGTTTAAAATGACTTCTGTCCCCAAAGTTCCAATCGTAGCAAAAAATCACTTTTACTTCATTGTCGTCAGAACTCTATCTTGAATGGACCCCAAAACATGAGCACTTGATAATCTTGCTTGTCATAATATACAATATTAATTTATATTTACATGTGTGATTTTCTAATATTGTCTGTTATATAAACAGCTGCCTAAAATGCTTAAAATTAAAGCCAGTATCAATACAATTGTGAATTATTGTATATAATGTATTGTAATGACAAAATACTCCAGATATTCAATTGTTAATCAAAACTCATTTATCTGTTGTCTGTTGATATATTGTTCCTTTGTGAATAATTTTTATTTAAAAAGCATTCTGAATGCACAAGGGCAGTCTTCTGTTCACGGTTTCAATTCAAGCCAACAGCAGAGCTGATAACATCTTTAATGGTCTGGAGTATTCAATTATTGACAAAAGCTCGTGCTACCAAGGGAAACAAAATATAACTAATTACAAATCAATATTCATGTTCTTTCATCATAAATTTATCATTTTGAGAAGAAAATTCAATGTAATTCATAACTCATATCCAGCTAGATATTTAATACTACCTGGCAAGAGTAGAATTTGATAGCTCTTCATAATAAAAAAAAAAAAAAGAATGTTCTTTTTCAAAATAAAGAATAGAAGTTTACTGTGAGATATATGTGATATATTGATAATTTGATTTTAATGGCTTCAAAAATCACACTGAACAATGAACAAACTGTTCACAGAGTTTTTAAATTTGTGCTTTGTAGTACACATGAAATCCAAGACAACTGGTACCCCATGAAATCAGTGAATTCACAGTAATTTGAAACATTCACTCAAGACATGGTCCCACATTAACTACAAAAATCCCCTGATTTTTCCAATGATAAATTTGGTAGCCAGAATTACTTTAACTTAAAGAGGGGAAAGTGGGCATGAGATCTCTTGCTAGGCTGACATGTACCTCAAAGCCAAAAGAAAGGGTAGTTAGCAAAGAAATAAAGATTATTATGATGCTTGCTGACATTTAGATGTTTTTCTATTCTCAGTAACAGTTGCCATATTTGACAGTAGATCAGCATCATTTGTACAAAACTGAAAGACCTCCATGCCAGACTGATGTCAAATTCAGTCAAATTCTGTTCTGTACTTTTTTTTTATAAGTAATTTAAAGGTTTATCTATTTACATATTTGAAAACCCTCCATGCCCGAATGCTTTCAATAATAATAATTTTAATAATAATAAATAATAATAATATTAATAATACTTTATTTGTAGAGGGTAGTTCACTTATTACAATGACTATTCTCTCTTGAGGCTCTCTTTGGTGACAAAAAAAAAAGTAACAAAAAGAAAGTGAAATATAGAAAGACAAATGAAAACATGGCTAAAAAATATCGCCATGAAGGAAGATAATTTGGATCAAAGTAAACTACATATGGTTTACACAGCAAATCGATTATTGTCTTTTTTAGGAGTTAAACTTGTACTTATGCACTTATACAAAAAATAAACACCTGCATAAACAATTTATTTAAATTCCTTGGGACATGTATGTTTAACATTTTTTTATATATAATTCTACGATATTTTCAGCTGTCTTTACATGTGGGGGAAGTGAATTTCATAGAACTGCACCAGAGTACTGGAAACTTCTCTAAGTTTTCTGTTTTAGGTTGAAATTGATAAAGTTTACCATTTTCAGTTGATCTGAATTGATACTGTGTGGAAACTGAAAATTTTCTTGAAGATATTCTGATGCAATTCCATTCGGGCACTTATATTACAAGCACTGCCTTTGTCACTCAAGTTATGCAAATATGCTATCAAATGAATAGTCAGTGGATGCATCTAAAATGACGTGCTGCCCATTTTTAAAGTCTATAAATAGTTCCGATTTGCACAGTTTCCCCAAACCACAGAGCAATAATCCATGATTGGGAGTATACAAGTATTATAATATAAGAAGCGGGTTTCCTTCAGGAGATATCTTTTAATGTTATTCAATAATGCAAATTTAGAGGACAATACTGTACACATGTAGTTCACATGATGATTCCATCCATCACTGGTTGCTGTCAATACACAGACCTAAAAGTTTCTCACGTTCAACATTTTCAATACATTGCCCATTAACTGTAGAAGAAAGTATGAGATTACCAAGTTTCTCAAGTTTTTGTGGTGTTCCAAAGGTCATATAGTGAGTCTTATTAACACCTATTATCATTTTCTTTTGCTCTGACCAGCTTTGAAATTTGTGAAGGTCAGTTTTAGTTTCTCCTGGATAAAATATCAGGACTTGATGAAGTGAAGGGATGCATCATCTGCAAACTGGTCAGTATTTGTGAAATTAGTGTTCAAAGGAAGGTCATTTATGAAGACTAGAAAGAGAAGGGGACCCATGATTGAGCCTTGTGGGACTCCTGACTGAACACTAAGTGACTTTGAGTGCATACTGCCATTAAATTCCAGTTTAAACCTTTGGGTAAGGTATGAACCGAACCATTTTAGTGATATAGAGTTAAACTTGGAACATCACAACTTTTGCAGAAGAATTTCATGGTCTACCAGATCAAAAGCTTTCTTGAAATCAAGAAAAATAATCCCTGTTAAAGACCCTCCATCCACTGATCATTTAATTCATTTAAGTAGAGTATGACAAGAGTGATACTGTCTATAGCCTGATTGATCCCTATGAAATAAAATCAGAGAAATCATACACTTGCTTAAATACTTGCTTTTCAAAAACTTTTGATATAGTTGGGAGTATTGATATTGGTTTATGGTTGATAGAGTTGGGAGTATTGATAGAGTCGGGAGTACTGATAGAGTTGGGAGTATTGATATTGGTTTATGGTTGATAGAGTTGGGAGTATTAATATTGGTTTATGGTTGATAGAGTTGGGTGTATTGATAGAGTTGGGAGTATTGATATTGCTTTATGGTTGATAGAGTTGGAAGTATTGATATTGGTTTATGGTTGATAGAGTTGGGAGTATTGATACTGGTTTATGGTTGATAGAGTTGGGAATACTGATAGAGTTGGGAGTATTGCTAGAGTTGGGAGTATTGATATTGGTTTATGGTTTCCAGGATTGTCTTTGCTTTCATTTTTAAAAATAGGTGTGACTTTTGCACATTTGAGGGCATCTGGAAAAACAACATTCATAATACTTATGTTAATTATAGCTGTTAAAGATTTACTTATAATTTGTGCAGCAGGCTCAAGAATTCTGGGACCAATGGCATCCTGGCCACATGATCTATTAACATTTATGTTTAATTCTGTTCAGCAGTTTTTGAGAAGTCATTTTTTTAGGTTTTTCTATTTGAAGTAACAGTAGCCATATTTGACAGCAGATTGGCTTCAGTCATAGAGACTCAAAAAGCCTTTATACTAGGGTGCTTTCTGTCAAATTTGGTCAAATTCAATTTGGCAGTTTGTAAAAAAAATTCTTCTATTTTTTGAGTTGGTATTTCTGCACTCCAAGTGAATATCAAACTTTAGATGACCTAATTGAACATTTTAGAGGCCATTTGAAATTTTAGGTTGCCGAGCCTAAATAATTTGGTCACCTTAGACACTGAAAGCTGAAATCAAACAAGTGGAGGATCAATGGTAGAAGATGACAGAAAGTGAAGGTTTTAGATAAGGCATATTACAGTGCAATTATTTTAAAAAGCATAAGGTTATTTTTAATAGTATACCAAGATCTGTCTGACTGAACTGTCAACAGCCATATCTGTTTCAACCTCAGGTCGGCCATTAAAATGTACTATCTGCAGTCCTCTAAACCATCTCTCTACATATTGACTGGCCTCAAATTCATTAATAATGGGTCTTAACATTTATTTTCTTTTAATGATAGTTCATATTAATAAAGCCTTAGCTATGTCTGCATTTGTGGTAGTTTGACTGGAAGTAATCTTACTGATGACTAAATTTCCATATTTGTGTCCATATCCATGTCCGCATTATTCTGGACCTGTACCATTAGCTGAGGTTGACTGCTCAAGTCACTTAAAGGCTGTAAGCCAGACTAGTCACATGTAAAGATGACGACTTAATGTATATAGAATAAGCAGTCTCACAATCGAAAAATATAATACTGCTATGTGAACTAAATCTGCCAATTTTTAGCATAAAATACGGTATATACCTGTAATTAGAAAGTGCTGAGGTAATTTTCTAGTTGCCTCGTTATGATTTTGAAAGTCAACCAGTTGACAATTTTCACTCAAAAACTGAAATTGTTGCTGCAAATGTGACCATTTTAGTCATAACCTGCAGCACTGTATTTGATGGAGAATCTGAATTATTTGTACAAATGTGAAAAACCACCATGTCAGGATGCTTTTTATCACATTTAAACTCTCTTCTGGTGGGTTTTTCTGAGAAGTCATTTTAAATTTTTCCTATTTTTTAAGCAACAGTGGCCAGGATGCTTTATGTCCAATTTGGTCAAATTCTGTTGAGTGGTTCTTGAGATGAAGTGATTTAAAGGTTTTTATATTTTTAGCAATAACAGCCATATTTAATGGCAGATCAGTGTTATTTATACAAATATTGAAAGACTTTAATGACAGAGTGCTTTCTTTCAAAATTTGTTAATTTCTGTTGAGAAGACATTTAATTGTCTTTCTTTTTTTTAGCAACAGTGACCATATTTGATGGAAGATGGCATCATTTGTACAAATTTTAAAGTTATATATGCCAGGATTTTTTGGGTCAAATTTTGGTAAAATTCAGTTTAGTGGTTTTTAGAATTTGTTTCAAGGTTTTGATATTTTTAGTAATGGTTTTTTTATTAAGTTTGTTTGTAATATATGCTATTTGGTGAGCTCTGATAAATTTACAGAATACATTTCAGGTGCTGACAAATAAACACACTGATGTTAGAGTAAAACTTCGTCAAGGTGAACATATCACAATTACATATATTTGCATTTTATTACTTTTGATTTACTTTGGAGTAAGAATCTGCTTGCAGCAAATTGTATACTGTATTGGTAAAGAAGTTTCTTCATAAATTTTACGTCTAATAACGGGAGTAAAAGATTATATCATAATGTCATGATATATTATTACAACATGATTATTTAACAGCAAAATCATAAAGTATTCAATAAAATTGCTAGGCAACTCTGCTTTGTGTTATGCCATAGTAATGAAAATAAATGTTATGCAATAAAATGGTACATGTACTATTCATCACTTCTATTATCTTTGCTGTCTATATTATATAATATGTTAAATTTAACTGCTTCTTATGCCACATTGTTGCATACAATATTTGTTATGAAAGTAATGAATATGAATGTTATCTGATAATAAAATGGCACAAATGCTATTTTATGACTTCTACTACCTCTGCTGTCTTTTCTATCATAAGATTTCTGTGGTGTCTTTCTTCATGGAGCCTTTCCTCGAGTTCCCTGATTTTACTCTGGAAGAAGACATGATTACCTTTCTTAAATGTCTTCTTGTGGATTTTTTAAATGTTCATATGCACTTTTCAATGAGCAAGCATGCACAATTTTAAACAAGTGTTTGGGAAACTCGATGCCTACTCTGCATCCAAATGCTTGTCATTATAACCCTTGTATCTGACTTTCATAAACTTTCACACAAGACTTTTAACACTGTTGATCATGATGCTTAACCAGGCAAGGCATGAACTCCTCACATATTGGCATATAAACTTCACACATACAGTAATATCGTACATTTTCAGTTGAATACAGTAGCTGATGTTGAAGATATCTGACCTTCAAACATATTAACACAAAACTTTAACATTGTTTATAAAGATGAAACATGCTTTCTGCTTAATTAAAGGTTAAATATGGAAAAATAAAATTCAGCATGTTTATTTGTCATGATTTATGTGGACCAGTATGGTTAAAATTAAAAATCTGCTTTTCCAGTACAATCTGTTCCCACTGAAGTTACTGTAGAATGCCATAGTCCAAAGTTACTGAGTGCCTTCCTTACCTGCATGTACCTTGACAAAGACTCTCTCTACTGCCATATGTGATGTCATTGCAGAATTCATGTAAGTCAGCCAAACTTTACTTTATAAGTATACTTATGGAATGGTTAGTTTAATTTTATTGGTTTAAATGTGCCGCACTGGGTCAAAACTTGCACACAAGAACGCAAATATGTTCTCGTTTCTTTTGCTAATCTTCGTTACATGGATCAACCAATAAAACTGCACTGGGGTAGACTGTAAAGTATCATCAAGTGGACTGAGAGTACTGCATATTGTCAATTTCATACCCAACTTATTACAGGCAATTAACTTATTACAAATCCGTTTGAATGTTATGTAGAGATTCTGACATTGGTTCAGACTATAACTGAAACTGACTTTGTGATGATTGAAAAAAAGAAAATAAATTAAAGGAAAGGAAAGGAAAGAAAAATGTTGTGCCCATCCATAGAGTAAATAATTTAAAATCTTGAGCACAATTCTCAATTTTTTAAAAAACTTTTGCCTGTCCAAATAACTACGAATAGATATAAAAACATGAGCTATAACATAACAAGGCAAAATATTACTGAAAAGAATGTATCATGTTAGAGTGATATTTAAAGGGTTTTCCCCAATTACCATCGCCATTTATGGCAGTTTATTCTGAAATGAGTTATTGTGGAAAATTTTCGACAAAACAATTTGCTTGATTACTTCATTTCTTTGTGACCAAAAAAAAAAAGGTTAAACAGGAGTGCCATGAATGGCACATTATATGCCTGCCCCAGGTTAAATAGCCCTCTACATAGATAACTGAAATTTTTATTTCAGTCACAGTGACCTTGACCTTTGACCTTTTTTTTACTTATCCAGAATCTGATAACCCAAGTGCAAGCTATCCACAAAGTTTGGTCCAGGTCTGTGGTGTAGAACTAATGTTGTTAATGTGCAGAAACCTTTTTTTTTTTCTTTCAGTCAGTGACCTTGACCTTTGACAGTCTGACCCCAAAATCAATAGGCTTCCGCCTTACCCCACATGCAAGCCATCTACAAAGTTTGGTAGCTGTAGATGGTGGAGAACTTAAGTTCATGTGCTGAAAAAAAAATTCTTCTTTCAATAAGTGACCTTGACCTCTCAGACTTGAAATTGATTGGGTTCTTCCTTACCCCATGTATAAGCCATCCACAAAGTTTGGTAACTGCAGATGGTAGAAAACCCGAGGAAATGTGCAGAAACCATTTTTCTTCTTACACAGTGACCATAACCTTTTAACACCTAAATCAATTGGGTTCTTCCATAACCCAAGTGCTAGCCATCCAAAAAGTTTGGTAACTGCTGATGGTGGACAAATTGACATATTGTGTGGAAATGAAATTGGTAACCAAGAGACGAATAGACAACAAAACAAAATACACTCCGCCTTATAGTGGGCATATAGAAATGCAGTCTATAAATGCCGAGATTGCAATGATGCAATGTTCAGTATTGTCATAATTCTTCACAACAATTCACATCATTCAATTTGTTTATTTTTATTTTCATTTATTTTAGCTCTCACTGGCTAAATGGTATCTAGGTTAGCCATATGTGATAGCGTTAGTCATTTCCATTTCTTCTGATTCCCTAAAATTACTCTTTGTTTTAATCTTTCACAAATTTCTAACACTATTATCTCAACTTTAGTGAGTTTATCTTGCACAGCTGCATTGCCTGCTCCAATTTTAGTAAGGTTAAAACTTTTACACTATATAACGTGCAAATTATGCAACAGCAAATTTTTTAAAACAAATATTTTACTTCATTTGCAAAAACATATTTATTAATTGAAACAGGACCTGTACGTTTTTTTGTATTCACTAAGCTTTCATTATTTTAACATGTTATCTGCAATTCCAGAGCAGCAAACTGCTGTACAAATATTAATTTGCTTGACACAACATATTCAGCCAATCATAAAAACAAATCTAATGAATCTTTGGTTCTGGTTTGGTTTGGTGTTTTACGGCACAGCAACACAAGTAGATTATTTAGTGCCAAGGCAATTGGAGTAAAGTGCCTTTGGGTCGGGAGTCCGGCATGCTAACCACTGAGCCACAGCGGCTCCCTTCCTAAATATATACACAGATTCCAAGGGATAAAACAACATCATTTGAAGGATGGGATCCAATATTATCAATATTTTTTTAGCACAAGTTTGAAATTTAAAAATGTAAAAACTGAATGTAGTACATATAGTATTAACGAGACAATGAAACTGTATTCAAAGTAAAGTTATGTAGTGTCAAAAACAGTGGTGGTGTTTATGCACAGGTTCAATTTTTATGCTTAAACAGATTTGTAGGATACAGGCCCTGATGGTATCTGCATAGGACAGTCTTCATTCTCATAGCCCTGTGCTGTGAAAAGTTTTTGTTTTCATATTTTTCCTATGATTATTGCAAGGACATGCTTCAATCCTTGAAAGAGTATCCTGTTATTAAAACATATTTGTATAATACACCAGTTTTAATTGTGCATGCCTGATGCCATCTTGAGCTTCAAGCAAATATAACTTGCAAGTTCACATTGCATACGGTATATACTCATGTATAAGCCGGGTCCAAATGCAAACAACATAGACCCTGATCTGCCATTGCATAATGCACTGGCAGATCAAGGTCTATGTTGTTTGTTCTACTGATCAGTCCTTACAAACCGCATTGACCCAGATCTGCCGGCACATTATGTGATGGTAGATCTGGGTCTATGCAGTTTGCAGTTGGTATCGGCTTATATGCGATTACAGTGTACGGTACTTTTTGACTGACCTGGATCATTGTTCTGGACATGCTTAGTTTAGAACAGTTAATTGCTCTATTGTCTCTTTTGACAATTTTTAGCATTAAGAGAACATTTAATCATTGGTGAAAAGGATACCATTCTACAAGAGCTATTTTTACCATTGCTTAAATCTGATGATTGAATTAGAACTATGTATTGGTTATATTGAAGAAAGAAAACCCTCAAAAAGCAATATACGGGTACATTTTTATACCTCTGGAATTTTGAGATTTTCCAACTTAAATCTTATCCAATTCAATGACACAGCAAAACATGACATTTAATGCACGATGTTGTAAAGTGATAAAGGTTGCATAAAACACTGTCACACGTGAAGAAAATCAAGTGTGCGATTATATAACACATCTATTCTACATTACCAATCACACACTCTTGAACACTCAGCCTATCCTAGAAGTGGCATCTGTTTAAAGTGCACTCTACACCAGTCAGTTCTATATTTTGCACGAATACCATATAGTTTTCATATAACAATAAGAAAACATGGCTTCTCTGACTACTGCATCAACTAAAATTCTGTCATTAAACATATATCCCCTCTGCTTCCGTGTCCATCTAAAAATTAGAACCTCTTGAGATAAGAATTGCCACAAGGACAAATGTCAGATTGAAGTATGCATTTGTTGTTTTTTTTCATGCCAAATACTTGGTTATATTGTTTGTTCATTGTGTTTTGTGTGTTTTACAGCACGGCACACTCTGAAGTGTCTCGCCCTTGGACACCATAGTAGCTGATCCAGGCTGATCCAATGGTGGAACTGAACCTGAACCCTTTTGGTCACATGTCCGATGCCTTAACCACTACTGAACCACCACACTCTGGTCATATGGCTGAGATTTCAAAAGTTTCGAAGCTATTACCCAGGGGCTTAGTCCCTTGGGGAGTAAGGCTGAGCCTCAGAGCCAAAGTCATTTGCAAGCATAAATCTGCCTTATTATGTCCAGAAAGTGTATACATGTATATAGTTACAGGCTAGGGATCTCAGTAGTTTCCAAATTATGATTTAGGGCCCAAGTTTCTGGACATAGGGATAGACCATGGGATTAATGACACCTGCATGAATCAATTTATCTTTTCATGACCAGTAAGTGCATATATGAGCCATCCCATACATAAAGGTCATATCGGGCTGATGATGCAGTATACCAGATGATGATGTCAACACAATGTCTTGATTATGACTTCACATAATTTATTTGATTAATTCAGTTCAAATGGAAAGGTAAAATAAAAAGAAAACAAGATTTCCTCAAAGGGACTGACACTCTACTGGCTGAAAAGAATTTCCAGGAATTCAAGACAATACCAATTCTTCCTTTTAACTGCAGAGTGTTGAAACTATTTTTGATATTCATCAGTGATAACAAGATTTTCAAATAGGCTGCTGTGGTGGACATATTGGATGTCAGCTTGGCACCATTTTCATTTAGGACCAATATCAGATCGGTACCATTTCTTTTTAGTACCAACTAGACATCATACAAAGTCTTTTGGTGAAAGCACAATTCTAATATCACCAGCCATCTAGGAGAAGTAGTGATAACAATATTTTCAAAATGGCCATTGTGGCAAACATATTTGAAGTCGGATTGGCATCATTTTCATTTACGACCAACTTGACATCATAAGAAGTTTTTCAGTGAAAACCCCATGTTGAGATGACCATCCATTCAGGAGTAGCAATAACAAGAGTTTCAAGATGGCTGCTCTGGTGGCCATATTGGATACCAGATTGGCACCATTTTCAATTAGGACCAACCAGACATCACAAGAAGTCTTCTGATGAAAACCCAATGTCAATATGATTTTCCGTTCAGGAGGAGTAGCAATAACAAGATTTTCAAGATAGCTTCTGTGGTGGCCATATTGGACATCAGATCGGCACCATTTTCATTTAAGACCAACTTGACATCATAAGACGTCTTTTAGTGAAAACCCCATCTTGATATGACCATCCATTCAGGACAAGAAGCGACAACAAGATTTACAAGTTGGTCAACTAGACCATTGGATGAAATGTGTGTAAAGTTTCATGGCAATCCTCCAAGTAGTTTAGTAGTTTAGGAGGAGTAGCAATAACAAACTTGTGCTAACAGACAGACGGACGATAGATTACGGACAACAGATCATCCCATTACCTCTTCTGGTCTATGACTGCAATGATTAAACCTCTAGTACATTTTTTTTATACATAATGTATATACTTATTTACAAGTCAAGTCCAACTGCAAACTGCATGACCCAGATCTGCCTTCACATAATGCGCCGGCAGATCTGGGTTAATGCAGTTTGTTAGGAGTATTCAGTAGAACAAACATAGACCCCGATATGCTGGCTTATTATGCAATAGCAGATCAGGGTCTATGTTGTTTGCAGTTGGACTCGAATTGTATGAGAGTATACATGGTATATATCCTAATAAAAATAAAAATAAATCTACATTTTCATCCATAACGCCATTTATGCTTGCGATGGCTCATATATGGTTATTGGTTGGGGATCTCAATAGTTTCATGCCCAGTTTATTTGGTTTGTTGGTTTTTAATGACACTTTCAACACATTATTGGCTTTATTATGCAGCAGATATGGGAGCTAAGTGCCTTTCTTAAGGACACAATGAGGCAACCGACCAGGGCCGGCCTGGGTGGATACTGAATCCACAACACTTCAACTATGAGTTAGATGCTCTCCCAACAGAGATGCCATGGCCCCTTCATACGCAGTAAGTGTAAAAAAGGTTATATGGTGGGCATCTCAATGGTTTGTATGTTATGACACAGGGCAGTTCCTGGAGGGTAGGGAAAGATGGAGTGGCATGACCCAGAGGTTCTAGTCTGATATGCTGACAGCTGGTCATTGATCACACCAGCCAATTCTCTGATATAAAAGACAAAAAACTCTGGAGTTGCTTAAAATTGATATAAAATGATAGATCACCTTACACCCGAGTTACTTGAAATTTATGTAAAATGAAAGACCACCAAATTCCCTACCCCCACCCCCAAAGGCAAGATCAAAATTCCAAAAGTTTTGGCACAATCTACACACATAGGAAAAAAACTGATCCAAGTTTCACATGTCTAGTTCTAATGGTGTAGTGGGAATACAAGGACATTACACACACATGTATGTAAGTACTGTATAACAATATCCTAGTGCTTCTTTGAAAGTGTGCGGATAAAAATCTAAACTTGTGTCCTTTTTGCAACAATTTATATCTGTATATAGGAAAAAGATCCTTGCATCAGAAACAAAGCAATCAAAATAGTGTACAACTCAAGAGTAAAAAAATTTCAGCATTACAGGAAATTCAGAGAAGACCTAATAAAAATATTGTTCTAAAGTAACATATGCCACCCTTCTTTGCTAAGATTCAGTCAAACAAAATAAAACCACAACTTTAAATTCCTGCCTTAAACTAAAGAAAAATATTTAAATCACTCACCTCAGCTAGACTTTGATTTGCTGTAAGTTTTAAATGCTCCCTTTCTAGGCCTGCAATTTTCTCTTTGTAGGTGTTAAAGCCTGGCCTACTGCTGTCATAGCTACGGTCAAAGGCTGTTACCATGGAGATGGCCTCCTGATGCTCCTGTTCTGAGCTTTGGACCATTTGTCTCATGTACCCCAGCTGCTTCTCTAACAAATTACATCTTGTCTCAGCTGCCAGTAGCTGTGATTCTAATTCTGAAAATGTATAAATGGATGATTTACATACTTTTGAAATAATTATTACAAATAAAAACTGTCTCATGCTTGCATTATTGGTTCTGATTCATCTGTTGGTGTTACCAGTATATGGGATCTTATTCATTTTTACTGCCTTTATTTTCAGCATTGAAACTCTTTTTAATCCATAAGATATAACTCGTTCTTTCTAGACATAGGAATTAAATAATTATTTCACAATTATGTATGGATTGCATTTAGAAGAAAGTCTGTTTGAACTTTGTTTGATTTCTTGAATAAATTGTTTTATCCCTCTAACAAGGTCCATCTGATCTGTAATACGTTGACCCATCATTATAATGCAGGGCCAAAAAAGGTGTACAGTGTTATATACGAAGTTGTCTTTTACTGGGGTACATTATACATAGTATAACTATTACATAATGTAATAGAATCCATGACCATACCAACCTTATAAAAGACAATGCTATACTGAGATGCCTTGTAGTAAGGGACCACTTTATTTATAATACACATCTATTAGTATGTGATATTCCAGAAAGTGAAGCCTTACCTTGTGGTTTCTTTGTTATGATAATGTGCTAATTGACTGCATAGTAATGAGTGAAGTTATTGAATAGAAGAGAACACTTTATATAAATTTATTTCACATGAAGTAGGTTATAATTGGTTACAAACTCAATTTCCCTGTTAAGTTGTCAATATGTCCATCTTTTTTATTTGTTAAGTGACAATAGTGTATGTTTTATAATAGCTCTGGCAAAATGAATGCATGTATGTATGAACATGCAAAGAATATTTACAATGGTTATTAAAAAAAAAGGTAACTATAAAATATATAAATTAACTAAACCATAACAAAATCTCTGAAGTGTGATAACAGAAAACGTTGTCAATGGAAACTAACAAAGAATCATCAGATCGTGGTTACAAGGTATGGAAAGCAAAATGATGCCACTTGTGTTTACTCCAAAAAATCTGCACTTTTTACCTCCAAATTACCTCAATGACATTGCTTTAAATGGACCTATTTCCTCATAAATCCTGCAGTATTCTGAATGTTCAGAGTTGCCATCAGTTGCAAGCATTTGAAACAGATAAATATAGCCTGATTTAGATAAAACTAACAAAATAATATTGAATACATGATACAAAATATATAATCAAAGAATTGAGAATACTGATGTCTTGGAGAGTAACATGAAACATAAACTGTGAGATACCTATCATCATGTTTCGTTTCTTATGTTGAAAAGCAAATACCAATATCCATCTAAATGCATGTAATCTGAATTATAAATGTTTCAAGTCTTTTCTTCTCTATATTTCTTAACTATGTAAAAACAAACTTTAGATTAAACAAGGAGAAGAGGAAAGCAAACAAACAGAAATTGAATAATTAACCAGAGACAAAGGTCATGGAACTGATGGAAAACATTCTTAGTCTGCGCAATCAGTATGTAATTAGTGTATACTTATAAGTGCAAAATAACAGACTACCTTGTTGATTAGGCCTTGAACAAAATATTTACAACATAGACATAGTGTAAAACAGCAAACCAAGTGACCTTGATGATTTATTTCTGTCAAGGGTAATTACTAACATTGGTTACCAAGATATCCAGTTTGGCAGGTAGATGTGAAAAGATATATAGAAATACAAAATTTAAGTGTGAGTGTGTATATGTACCTAAATTTGTAAACTGCATAGAAGTCAGGCCCTGTATTCATGAAGCTGTCTGAGCACAGTAATTGAACTCGGCACAAGATGAGAAAATTAGAAACTATCGAGTCTTCTGACATTGGTCAAAATGTACAGATATGCTGAGTGAACAATAAAAAGCTCTATTATATACATGTACCCATCATTATACAACTCACAATAAGGATTACTTTTCCCAGAGGCTGATCTGAAACCTTGTATCAGATGTATTATATATCCATCATTATACAACTCATGATAAAGGCTACTTTTCCCCAGAGGTTGATCTGAAACCTTGTATCAGATGTATTATGTCAATATCATTTATGATATACCAAAGCGGGTGGTATTACAGAAAAGGAGAAAAATGTAGTTCTACAATGATACCAAATACATGTAATGCAGACTTTCTGCATGGGTTAAAAAATACAACCGAAAAAACATAATTTTTTAGACCTGATTTGTAAAGGCTGAAAATGATCAGTTTTCAGAACTGGATTTTAGACTTTTTGGTCTCAGATTTAAAGCAGACCAGTCCGAACTGCACATGGACAGATGAACCTTTGCAAAAAGTAGGATACGTTTGAGATTAAGAGTAAAAAGGGACCATGGAGACGAAAATTATGTGACACATACACACACACAAATCCAATTTTTACCTTTCTGTACCTGCATGCACAAAATAGCCAATTTAAAATGTCTTTTATACACCTAAGCATAAACGAAAATCTCTCAGAAAAAGATGTTTGGATGCATTCAGAAGTAACCCCAAAAATGCATTTCCTACCCGCATTTCTGATGAAAATGAAAAGAATCTCCAGGGGCCAATGAGTTAAAATACAGGAAATTCTGGCTTCCAGGGTTGAATGGGGTATATTACCATATATCAATGCAAATACACATGTACTCTCTGCAAGAAGTTTTTGGTTTCTAATCTTTACACAATGAACTGGATTCTAAAGGTCTGAGTTGTTTTGGGGTATGATGTTATTACAATCCATCATTAATGCCAACTGGTAAGAAATCTGCATAGCTCATTATCAGATACTCAATTTTGTGACAGCAGAAAAGATGATGTTATGAATGATGCTGTGTTTGAAAAATAAAAAGGTCAAGCACTAATCTACATATAATGGAGTTAAGTACCACAAATATTGCAAGTCACAGATGAATAAACAGAGGAAATCTTCCAATACTAGCCTTTTGGGAAAGTCTGCACATGACAAAGGCAAAGGTGATAAGCATGCAAGTTGAAATGCTGATTACACCAGAAATCTGCAGGGTAGCTTCTTAACCATGCTTTTTTCTAATTACTAATCTCCCTTCCTTCCATGTATAATTATTGGTTCTACCATTGCATTATTATTTTCATATATTTCATTAATATTCTGTGTACATTAATCACCAATTACTAGGAAAGTTTCAAGTGGCACAGTCTTCATTTTTCAGTCAACAGCTGATTTGTCATTGCTATTCAACCTGTTGGTCTTCTTGCAACAATCATATAACAACACAAAAACCCAGGTGAGGTTGGCTAGTAATTGTCCATCACTGTTACTACATGTATCTTTATGACCTGTTCTACCCATCTTCTTTTTTCAACCATTATCTATCTCTCTAGCTAGCTAGCAATATCCTTTTATAACAGAATCATTATAGTTACATATATTATGGTATTAAAGACAAATTATGATGTGACAAAAATTACCCTCATAAACATACTTTCAATAATATCTACCAGTTTCAGGACAATTCATCAATAGCTATGGGACTAATTGCACACAAGAATTATGATGTACAGTATTCACCAATAGCTACTGGGATTAATTGTGCACAAGAATTATGGCATACAGTATTCATCAATACCTACTGGGATTAACTGTACAAATGACAAGAATTATGTACAGTATTCATCAATAGCTACTGGAATTAATTGTACACAAGAATTATGGTGTTCAGTACTCATCAATAGCTTTTGGGATTAATTGTACACAAGAATTATGTACAGTATTCATCAATAGCTATTGGGATTAACTGTACACACGAATTATAATGTACAGTATTCCTCAATAGCTATTGGGATTTATTGTACACAAGAATTATGATGTACATTATGTAAATGTATACCAAAATGAGGCACGAGTCTGGAAAACCGCATCTGAGCATTATGACAAAAGGATATGCCCATGTTGACCTCATGTCAATAATGTCTGCCAAGTTTCAGGGCAAATTAATCGAAAGCTATGGAACAAGTTGCACACAAAAGAATTATATATATGAAATATGCACTGAACACCAAAAAAGGACCATAAGCTCTGGGAAAACAAATTAAAGCATGTTGACAGAATGATACACACATGTTGTGGACAGGTCAATAATATAAATACCAAGTTTCCACACAATCTATGTAAAGATGTGGGATTGGATGCATATCTGGACAGAAGTTAGTTTTAGATAATGTTTCCCTAATAAACATTGCTTATTCTTGCTTTTGAGACAAACATTAATGTGTAACAAGCCAGCAAATGCCTGTGAATATTATCTACAACAGCAAATGCCTGTGAATATTATCTACAACAGCAAATGCCTGTGAATATTATCTACAACAGCAAATGCCTGTGAATATTATCTACAACAGCAAATGCCTGTAAATATTATCTACAACAGAATACTTCCTTCCTAAAAGTATCTGTACCTTACCTTGGTGTATTTATAAATATACTGTTATACATTTAGATATCTGACCCATTATCCCCTTCATTAAAGCACAAATCATCCACTGCTTTTTAACTAAATCACATTCTAATCAAAATTCATTACAAAGTGGTGACACTATATGGACACAGGGTACACTGTTAGCCATGTTATTGAGTTGGATCAAATTTCAAATAATTCTGCATTAACCCACTTTAAAAACTTGCAATAAACAGTTTGCTTCATTGTTTGGTAACCTGATACTCAGCACTCAATTACTCCAACAAAATAACTCCCTATTTTTTATTTCCATGTAAATGAAAACTGATTGTGCATAGAGCTTGCTCAGGTGAATTAATATAAACATCATAATACATCATCACTATAGTCGTTCCACAAATGTAGGAAATAAACAAATTTTAAATGACTTAACAACAATTTGTTGTTGGTTATTTTTATTATGGCACTTTGAGCATATTACTGGCTATATCATACTAAAGAAATGTGAGCTACAGTATTTCATGTATTTTTTCGTTCAGTAAAAATTAATTATGATTTTTAGTGTATGAAAAATTATGTGCAAAATAAATAATAATTATTTTGGAGTACTGACCATGTACGAAAAATAAAGGAATCTAACCCAAACAAGGTCTATGTGACATGCAATACTGGACGATCTAACAGTACTAACATACAAAATAAACATACAATTTTTGTCTCATTCTGCTCTCATGAATCCAATTACAATAAAAAAAATAAAAGTACTCAAAACGACTTTTGTTGTTATTAGTGACCGAGAGAGAGAGAGAGAGAGAGAGAGAGAGAGAGGAGAGATGGCTGAAACAATAATGTTGTCAGTGTGCAATATCATGTGTATTCAGATCACACTTATTTGTAGCTGTTACGGTATGTTATGTTTCCAAAATGATTAAGATGGTCTGTACATGTATTATTTAGAGGTATTATTTATCGGTAAATTGTACGCAACAATATGAGCCCCTGTTGTTAAAAAGTTAAGTGCAACAGCAACAGTAACATCATTATCAAATTACAATAAAAAATAGAATAAAAGAACTAAAAAATACTTGTTTTTAGCGAATGTGTGTGTAAGAGAGAGAGAGAGAGAGAGAGAGAGAGAGAGAGAGATGAAACAATGTGTCAGTGTGTAAGATCATATGTATTTGGAGCAGTTTTTATTTGTAGCTTTTGGAGAGAGAGAGAAAGAGAGAGGTTAAAGGGCCAGAGTAATCTGTATTGTTCAGTTACCTGACGTACAAGGGCACTATTATATTCCATTATCAATTAACAACTCTGAATAAACAATTCATTCTCATTTTAATTACAATATCCATTGTCACAAAAACCACATGGCTAGTGTCATTTACATGCTAATTAAATATGCCTACGGCTTTGGCCAGGTTATTCCAGTTGACACCAGACTGAGGGCAAGATTCGACCGACGAGATCAAATTGGTGAGGCTACCTGTAAGGAAATGAGGCTAACCATAGGGAAATTAAAATCTGTCAATAAGCTTCGTGTATGAAGGCCATTGTCCAAAGAGCAGTAGATATTGTAATCACCAGCGACAACACGCATCACTTGTTATTCGTACTCACCGATAAAGATAACAATTGAGGGATGTATCGTAGAATAGATTCTCAATAAAATGTTAATTTGATCAGAAAACATAAAATGGCATCACAACACTTGTTTTAAAACTCACGAGATATACTGTTGTGCTTTGTGACAGTGACGGCCTTAGTAAAGAGTAATCATTAACCATATTGTTTAAGGACTGAAAACAAGAACTTTCTAATGAAGACATCTCCAAGTAAAAACAGTACAAGAACTTAAAATATATTATATAAGAATCGAATTCACTGAGTCGGTGACTTTCGCATTTATGATAGAAACTTATATGGTTTTTATATTTTATTTTCGTATTACTCTAATGAAACAATAAGACTAATTTGACCAATGGTCTGTGGTCTTCACTTTATCATGTACTGAGATATAATTTTTGCTGGATAGGAAAAAACATCAAATGGTTTCAGAACTCGTTTTAAAACTCACGTGGTGCTTTGTTGCAGTGACCATCGTAATAAAGATTTCTCATTAACGATTTTGTTTAAGGATTATGTGCTGTAAAGGTCATTGTCCAGTTAATGCAGAGCAGTAGATACTGTAATGACAACAAGAGATCATACTCATCAATTATTATACTTTCTCGCCAATAAAGAAGACAAAGAAGGGCAAATCAATGATTGAGAGTAGATTCTCAATTAACAAAACAATTACCCTTTCAAATGGGATGATCAAAAGCCTTTCTGCGATATTATAAACGGTGATTATGTCTTTATTTCTTGATATCTTTCATTATTTGATGCCTCGATTAAAAATTTACACGAAGTTAACAAATAGTTTGGGTAAGTATTTACTGGAGGCAACAAATAATTATGTTTTTTCATATGGGCTTATATCGTACATATAATCAGCAAACAATACATTGGTGATTTGACGTATCTAAATTGTACATCGGTATTTTTTCGAAGCCGTTTGAAATGTTAACTTCTTTTCTTGATTCAAATAAACAACATCAAAATGTGCGGTTAAAAATAATAATAAAAGAATGAAATGATCAGTGACCTTTCTGAACGATTATAAATGGCAATTCTTTTATTTCTTAATCTCCTGTTTCATGATTCGATGCCTCAATTAAAAATTTCCGCGAAGTTAACAAAATAGTTCGGGCAAGTTTTTAAATGAGGCAACAAATACTTATGTTTTTCATATGGGATTATATATTATAAATGGTGATTCTTTTATTTCTTAATCTCCTGTTTCATTATTCGATGTCTCAGTTAAGAATTTACCCACAGTTAATCACCATTTATAACATATGCTTAGCAAAACAATACTTTGGTCATTGGACGTGTCTAAATCGCACCTCGATATATTTTCGAAGTCGTTTTAAATGGGAACCTCTCTTCAATTATAACACATCAAAATGCAAGGTTAAAAATAATACAAAGATAAAAGACAAGAACAAAAACACCTTAATTATATATGATTTTTAATCTCTTATTATTTTTTGTACCTCCCCAAAATGGTAAATCTTTTCAGTAGAACTTTTATGTACGAAAATTTAAAGGTTTTTACGAAAAATACGAAGTGCTATGTACAAAAAAATATGATACATTTAATTAATTATTATGTTTGAAGCTAGATGGTGTACGAAAACTTAAAGGGTACGAAAAAAACACATGAACTACGGTAAGTGCCTTTTCCAAGGACACACCAAGGCAGCAGACCTGAGCTGGCCTGGGTGGATATTTAACCCACAATCCTTGGATTATGAGTCTGACACCCTGCCAACCGAGCTACCTGGCTCCCTACAACAATTTATGCACTGTCAAGGATTTTTCTTGGGTGATTTGGAATCTGGACCAGGTTGATTATTTAGGAAAAAAAATCTGATCAATTGGGAATATCATTCTTATTAGTAAACAGTTAAAAATTTCTGATAACAGAGACATATGGGCCAGTAATATTTATCAAATTTGAATAATTACAATTTTGTAGCGTGAACTCCTTCCAAACACACTGGAAGGAGTGGGAGAGTGGTAAAGGAATGTTTCAAACTTGTGACCTTAATACATCAGCATTTTGGAAATATTACTGGTATCTGTGTGTTGATTCTTGGGTCTTTGTTATCAGCTATATTATCATGGCCTTTCCCATGCAATTAAGTTGGTTTCTTATTCAGATAACTAATTATGATTATAAGGTTAAGATCACTAATTCATTTTCAGCAGATATCAATATTAATGTTTGAGAAAATAAAACTATTCTGTGCACTAGATGGCACAGTACACAACATATGTACTTCTTGATTAGAGTTAGTGTAAACTTTTATAAAAAATCAAAATCGGGTGTTTTGCTGCATAAATATCCCTAAAGCAGTGTACTGGTAAAAGCTATCTTTATCAACAGTCTCGCACTGGGTGGGCACATTATCATTTTGGCTTGCCAGAAAAAATCAAAATAGCACAAGTACAGAGACAGAATTTATGTAAATGTAGAATTTGAAAACAGTGATAAAAGTCATTGAAAGTTAAACCAGAAATGAATTATTAAAAATAATTAGTAGTCTGAGTCCCTACTGGTATCCATGTAACATTCTTGTCTGTCAACAAGTCCTGATAAATGACACTTTAGTATAAGATAATCATCCATCCTACAAAAGTAACAACATCTTACAATGTAGGACGAGTTCTACTGTTGGAAAAATGTGACATACAATGCAAATAAATAACATTATAGCAAACACAAGATCTCACACATAAAATTAACTGGTAAATAAATTTATGAAGTCACTTACCTTGGCTATTTTTAGAAACCTGTGTTTGAGTAGGCTCCTTTGGTTCTGGATCTCGTTGAAATATGTCTCGGTACTTGTTGGTTTCTGAGGCGAGAGATTTCAGATTGTCCTCTGCTGCTGACCGTTCAATCTCTAACTTGTGAATCTTTTCTTGTAGCTTCTTGAGGGCAGATATCACAGCTGTGATGAAGTTTTAAAAGTTAAAGCCGTATTTTGTTTAATCACATAAATTTTAAATTTGCATTTATCATTGTAATTGTCATGTCATAAACAATATTATGTCACACTCTCACATAACACCATAGCATTCAATACAAGGCAGAAATGTTGAAAATGTTTTTAACATGCAGGCAACATGAGTGCTTATAAAAACAAATCAAAACAAAACAGAAGAGGCCCAAGTTGACCTGGTATCGCTCTCATGGCATGCATTGGTCTAAAAGGCAAATTTAGTAGTAATAAGGCAGGTTACTTGGGTTGAAAGACACCATGTCAGGATAACCTTCGGCTATATGGCTGAAACTGGTTGTACTGGACGTGTTTAACTGTGTTTCTACTTTGAATAACTTCTGCTGAACTACATGTACAGTGTAGATGTTGTATTGGCATTTTTCCTATTAATGCGAAAAGTGTTCATGCTAGGACTCTACCTATCAAAATTTGGCCTGATACGGTTAGGATGTTTTGGAGAGAATGTATGTAGTAAGGTTTAATGGCACATCAGCATAATACTGGCTACATGGTACTGCTTAAAAGTAAAGTTCTAAAAAAGTAAATATAAAGTATTGCACCAAACAAATTCTTCAGAAAGATAAAGCCTTAAAAAAAAAAAAACATGAACCATTCTGAATATGTCAAATACAGGTTTTCTATCAGGTTTCTAAAGAAACCACAGTATTCCTAGTGATTCTATCCCTGACAAATTCTGGTAGAGCATGTGCTAAGAATTGTTTATACCAAGTTTTATTAAATTGGCTCAGCTATTCTGGAGAAGAACTGAAAATAGTTTTTTCACCTGGTTGCAATGGAAACTACATTATTGATAAGGGAACCATTCCAAACATAATTCTGGTAGATAATGTCCTATGAAAAATGCATACCAAGTTTGCTCAAAATTTGATTCAGACATTCTGGAGAAGCTGAAAATAGTTTTTTCCACCCAGATGCTACAGAAACCACTGGTAGAATATGTCATATGCACACTTGCCATATGCCCAGACAGTGTTGGGGGGGGGGGGGGGGTTGAGACTCAAAAAGTGTGTTTTGAGGTCCCAAGGGTTGTCAGTGCACGTGACCCCCCAAAAGCGACATCATCCAAATGAGAATACGCTATCTTTTCAAATCAGCCTATAACAAATGACTGGAAATTCAAATTTGAATAAAAGTACCATCTGTTTTCTCTGAAGCATTTAATATACTTACAAAAAAAAAAAGATACACTTAGCATTGTCAAATAACATCACCACACACATGGTCACAACCTCACAGACATTAAACACAAAAATATACCAAGTTATTGTCTTTAAAATCCACTGGATGGTGGAATGCAGTTTAAATTACATGCAGTCTTTGCTGCTTTCAATAGTTCAGTAGTTGGTTTGATGGTAATGCAAGTGTCATTTGTGTTCACAAATATGCCTACACTTTCCATCGCAGATTTGCATCCACGTCTATGTTGGCGCAAGCAATGGCCAGAGTCGCTAAAAGTGATAAAACCTGTAAGACAGCAATGAATATTTATTTCAAAACAATGAATCTGGCAATGAAAACATTAAAGTTTTGTTGTTAGTCGGCCGAGTTGCTAAGTCTTTGGCCGCCACTATTGTAACATATTTTTGAGGTTAAAGTCACACTTTCAGCAGTGAAGATTTAATTTATTCTCAGGCTGAATTAATGAAAAAGGTACAAATTTATGCAAATACACAAATTTGTCATTTGATTAATGATTTCATACTTTAAATTATTAAAAATTCCATGGTGCAGTTTCAGGTTAACTAGATATTCAAATATGTTAATGTTTTCACGAGTTACTTGATCACATGACAAAACGTTTATTGCAATCATGTAAATGTCCAAAGAAAATATGAGAAAGATAAGATGGCAAAACTGTTGAAGCAAATAAGATTATCTCATTTGTTAGCACTTCTAGTGAATTATGTACTACAATTATCCTTTGTCCCTTTAAAATGGCATCCCCCAAATCTGGAGGGTGAGGGACAGTGTCCTCTGACCTTTTGATCCTAGGTGCAACACTGCATTAGAGATTGAATGGTGCTGTTGTTGAACCTACCAAAATAATCATGTTTTGATTATATATGGAGTAAAAATCTGACTTCAAATAAACGTTACTGCCGATAACAAACTTTAATAAAGATGACTTCAAGATTCTCATTGAATGCAGTCAGTGATGGGTAATAACATTTGTTCTTCAACACGTATCTCTTTGTTGTACTTAACTTCAGACAAATTGGGTTGTTCCACTTAGTGTACTTTACCTATGCAAATTAGCCTAATGGGCTCTACCTCAGCAGTGCTCAAAGGATTTGACATGACACATCACCCTAGCTATTGTGAGCCAATTCAGTACATCTCTGAAGATGTCTCTGACCGGCTTACCTTTTAAATGCCTCTAAAACAGCTGTATAAACTGCCCCAAGGATAGTTTTACGTGAGTTCTGAGCAAGACTGTTTACTGTTCATACATACCACAGATTATGAGCACATATCAAGGTGGTCAAGAAATATCCTTTTCGCTAAGATTGCTGAAAATCATGTTTTTCAGAACATGACCGTGTCGGGGGGTTTGGGGGTCAAAAATCATTTTTGTCGCATGACACGTCGTGTTATGGCATGTATGCATATGAATATACTAAGTTAAATCAATATTGGCTAAGCCATTCTAAAGATGTTGAAAACAGGTTTTCCACATGGTTGCTATGCAAACCATGCCATTGTTATAACCTAACAAACGTTTCTACCAAGTTTGATCAAAACTAGCTTGACCATTCTGGAGAAGTTACAAATACCGTAATCACGGTAAGTCTTGGGACACGAACAAAAAATATTTTTTTTCATGTCCCAAGACTTATATGCCTTTAAAATATATAAAATTTTTGGTGTCCCAAAACTTGTAGACACAAAAAAATGTAAAGACAAAATTGGGAAGATCGCCATATGTCACACAGCAGTGACCAGCTCGTTCAATTACCACGTCATTCGTCAATCAACTGTTATACACTACTATGATTGTTTATGTTATTATTTTGCATGTGCATATTTTCCGATTTCTCCAACATGATTTAAAATAAAGGTAAATAAAGACTTCATAATTCACGGGCCGCTTACATTTAAGGGAAGACATGTACTATAGTTTACAGTACTTACACAGTGCAAATCGTACTTGGCGTCACTTATATCCTTGTTTATTCCCAAAAATATTTGATGTAGATTTTGCTTTATTCATCATTTTTACCAAATCGCATTCTTCCAGATTACATTTCAGCTACACGTTCATTGCTGTTTCATTTATTTGTATTCACGCGCTCAACATTTACTGTTTTTCAGTGGTATAAGCGATCCTACAAAGTGATGTAATCTATATGAAAAGGCACGCGTGTTTAATTTTATAAAGCACATAACGACCATAAATTCAAATAACTTGTCATATATAATATATGTTAAAATTCTGAATATAGATCGATTAAGAGCATCATTCATCCATTTTAGTTTATTGTTTCGGCTTCACAAAATGATAATTGTCCACGCATTATTCATTCCACTTTTGATTTTGGCAAGCTGGTTGTTTTGGCGTCTCCTTTGTTTATAATTGGCGGATTTGTCTTTTGTTTTCCGACAGCCATCCAGGCCAGTTAATTGTTAAAACCCTGAAATTGGCTTGGGTAAAGAGGAATTTTGTCCGGCAGCAATGCCAATACTTTGATGTGTTATTGGCTTCTAATGCGTAATATTAGCACGATTACTGTAACTGAGTAAACATGACTTATTTAAGGTCGCTCACATCAAAGCAAACTACCACGGAGTTTTTATTTTAAAAGCATTATTTCTTAAACTTCTTTATCGTATTTAAAGATATTATTTAAGTTTAGTGCAGTGGTGCCTATGATTCGAACCAAATGTATGTACTTCATTCATCACAAGTAAAATCTTCTATGTGCATGTGGTGATGCCATGATGTAAACATGCGTACAATAAATGCTCGAGTTGAAATAAACACCATTTCCATTGTTCTCATCCTGTTATCACATTGTAATGAATTAGGTATTTCCATTTTCAGGGAAAAAAACTCCCCAATAATTACAGGTGACTTTCGACAATTTTAATGCAATAATGCATAAACTGACAATAGTAAACTAGGGCACAATAGGGAGAAGTTATTGTTGAATGGGTATAACATACCGCTAATGCTCTGTTCTTGTCATCGTCTGATTAAATTATACATATTTTAATTTGATAGAAATAATAAGAAAACAGAGAAAATTCAATATATTTATTGACTCTTCAAACAAATTGTAATAATTTATAATATTTCCATGTAATAATTCATAATGAGAGTCCCTTAACAACGACGAAGTCCTGTTTATTTTACACGAGGTTACGATCGATAAAATACGCCGATCGATCAGTAGAAAAAAAAAAGTTTTAGGTGTCCTAAGACTTATAGTACATGAAAAAATTGTTTTAACTTCGTGTCCCAACTTTTATAGGTCATAAAAAAATTACTTTTGAAAATAATTAAGGGTGTCCCAAGACTTACCGTGATTATGGTAGCTTTTCCATATGGTTGTTATGGAAGGTACACCATCACCTGGGAAGTTATCCCCAAGCCTATTCTAACAGAACATGTCTGATGAAACATTCCTACCAAGTTTGATCAAAATTGGCTCAGCTGTTCTAGAGAAAGAGAAAATAGTTTTTCCATCTAGTTGCTAAGGATGCTATATCACTTATAGAGGAGCCACCCTGGACTAAACTTTGAGCATATCCTAAGAAACATTCCTACTAAGTTGGATCAAAATTTGCTCATCCGTTTGGAAGAAGCTGACTAGAAATGTGCCCTAACACCACAACAATGTGCCAGAAAATTGTGAAAATCAAACATGACTTAGGTCTTCTTAATGTTATGCCTCATACTAAATTTGATTTAAATCCATGAAGTATTTCGAAAGTTATCAAGCGGAAACAAAATTGAAGGACAAAGTTTGAAGTCAGACAGGTGATATAAATTGAACTTGACCTAGGTCTTCTTAATGTAAAGGCTTTTACCATATTTGATTTCATTCCATGAAGTCCTTCAAAGTTAATTCGGGGCAAAATTGAGAGGCAATGTGCTAAGTAAAACAGGAGCTATAACTCTGTTAAATTTTGCTGTAAACAATGAAAATCAATCTGGACCTAGTTCTTCTTAATTTAATGCCTCATACCAAATTTTATTTTACTCCAAGAAGTCCTTCCAAACTTTGAGCAGAAACAAAATTTGTGACGGGCAGGATATGATATGATGTGATGGGATTGACAGACATGGGTAACACAATATGCCTCCTCTATAAGTATGGTGAAGGAACGAAAATAGATTTTCCACCTGGTTGTTAAGGAAGCCACCCCACTGTTAGAGGAGCCACCACAGAAGCAATTTTTATAAATTATGTCATAAGAAACAGTCCTACCAACTTTGACCAAAATTGGCTCAGCCATTTTGAAGAAGCTTAAAACAAGTTTGCACCTAGTTGTTATGGAAGTCACAGAGTTGCCAGGGGAGCCATCCAAGACTAAATTTTTATAAAGTATGGCCTAAGAAAAATGCCTACCTAGTTTGATCTAAACTGACTCAGACATTATTGTTGTGTGTCTTTTGCAACACACGCACAACAACAGGTTTGGTTGGGCTGAGCCCTCTTGAAAGTATTTTGCCTACAAGGCTTTTGGTTTTCCAGGGGTCAAGCTAGAATTTAAATTTAGGGAGAAGTGACTTCTCCTTTTGGACAGAATAGGGAGAAGTGAGAGCAGAACAGGGAGAAGTGGCAGCAATGCAAAACACGTAATATATATATATATGTATGTGTGTGTGTGTGTGTGTGTGTGTGTGTGCTATGGTTCTCTTATTTCAATTGTGTCCTGTATTTCTCATTATGCATAATTGCATTTAACATTAGTTTTAAGCAATATTTCATCTTCAAGTAGAAAATTCTCTATGTTGTATGTATATTATAAACACATTTTGTTAAGTGTATGAATGTATTATACTCATATACAGTGTATTGATACTTAAAAGTGGGTATGTTTAGATGCAGAGAAATATGCAATGTATTTTGGCCATATGACTTCAAAAAAGCATAGCAGAAACTATACATTGTAATTAATTTTAACTGACAGGAGTGCCTAGATTACATTATCGTAATTACAAATAGGTAAAAATACTTAAACAACTTCCAGCGAAAGAAAAAATTAAATTTTTTGTTAGTTTCTTCACTAGACAATGTCAGTTGAAAACATTGCTAAATTAGTTTGAAACAACCCCTATATTAATTTACAACACACACAGGAGAGCACATGTAAATGTGTCTTCAAGATCATAGTGTTCATCCATTCAAACCAGTGGTCACTGATGAGTTATCTCATCTTTACAACTGCATTTTGAGGGAGTTGATTCTGAATTAAATGTAAATCTTTTGACTTGTCATTTTTTGGTATTTTAAAAGTAGATGCATCTATTTTTAGAAATAGGGATTTTCTTCATATGACCGCTCACTTTCTAGCATCGTTGCAACAATCCCAATATAGGACTGAAAATTTATGGTTTTAATATTTGTCTACGTGCTCATCATAACGTCGTGTATTGGTTGGATATTTTTTTTCTTTCTTACTCTTTCTCGTATTTGCACAAATATGTGTGATGTAAGCTAACAACCTTGACCTTAAGTTGCAGCACTTACCAATTCGACAACATAGAATTGTCCCATACGTTTCTGACCAACACATTTTTATTTTCAGGCTAAATCTTTTATCACATAATAGTTACACTTTGCCTTCTACGAATTGTATAATTTCCCTAATGCACGTGTCCAAAGAATTACAGAAACAGACAGTCTAATGAAGATGCACTTACAAGACAAAGCGATGTCCGCCATTATTACCCCATAGCAGGTTCACTTATGGTTTCAAACTGATTTTATGAAGAAAATAATGCAAGCATGGCTGTTAAAATCTTCAAAAGATATATTTAGAAAGTGCTTTCATCGATTCTATTCTTAAAACACAAATTCTTATTTACATATAGATGTTTTAGTTTCAAAGCACAAGTTAAGTTTTCATCAACAAATGATAACTTGCGGAAATCAGGCAGCAATATCTTGCAGGGGGGGGGGGAGGGAGGGAAAGAGTTAATTGGTCAATCAGCTATTAAAACACATGCCTGTGAATGTGCAGAGTTTGTTTTGTCGGCGCAACTGATATGAACACATGCTAAGGCAACATGCCATATATTTTGCCTGGGGCTTAACACTACTTGGCTGGGTTGAGGGAGCATCTCAAAAGCCTTAAACTACAGGCACTCGTGTAAATCGAAAAAAAATAAAATATAAAAAAAAATGACAGGGTGAAGTCGTTTTCGCTTTCCTAATATAAGAAGGCAAAGTTTACATTTTTTTGGCGACTTAGTCGCCCACTTCGCCAGGTAGCGTGACCCCTGGTTTTCATTGACTCATGGAATGGTTCTTCACTGTGTAGAGAAACCAGAGCGAAAGATTAATTTGTTGTGAAGAGAAACCAGAGTCATTCTAAAGAGGAAGTTGAAAATAGGTGTTCATGGTTTATACAAAAATCTCAAGGTTCAATTTTGGGGTTTTTCAAAGGCTTTTCAAGGGCTTGTTTTAATTAACTTGCATACTTTTAAAGTTGACTTCTAAAACCTCTTTTACTGTATTTGTGTTGCATCCATCTTCCAAATTATCAAATGTGAAAAGTTTAAGTCTTGAAATATAAACAACAACAAGGATACAATAATGGTACTGTCAACAGAAGTAACTGTCATTAATAATTTTCTAGTTGCATGTGTACTCTACTTGTAAAGCGACTCGTCATGTCATCTACAGTTGCATGCCCAAGAAACTGGGATCCAAAACACCTTGTTGAAACTCTGTCACCTTGCCAGTATTGGATATCTAGTTAATCTGTGACTTCTTATTTATTGATTCATCAAATAGTACTACATAATAGTCACTTTCCTTTGCAATTTTTACTAATACATGTGTAGTACCTTAGTACTGTCGGAATTGTCCATAGCACTTTCTGCTTCCATTAATGTATCAGTCTTCGAGATGCTTAACTGTGATTGCTTGGGAGATTTGGTCCAAAACAGTGTTTTGATCCACCAGCTGCATCAGTAGGGAGTGGGGAAATTTGTAGCTGACTGATATAATTTTTCTCAGAATCAATCTTCAAAACGGAAGTCATCAATGACTGTACAGAGGATTCCAAAGTGCTTGCTAATAATTGTTTTTTCCTTCTCATATGTGATGAAAGGGCACGGTCCATAATTTTCCCCAAATCTATTACACAAAGCACACATTATCATTATCCAGTTTAAAATCTCTAATCCATATATATTTGGAATCTGCGATTCATTTGCAGTTGAACACGCATTTCTCTATTAAAGACAATGAAATTGACAATCACCATGCTTTATCCACAATTTGTACTGACTGGTTTGCAAATAGTGACACCTGAACTACACTTTGGGAAGTTCGAGTTAAAGCATACTACAATCTGGCCATAACTTCATAAGACACGGGATAATACCAAATAAGCACAATGTGTGATAAAATGATGGATTAATATACTGTTTTCCCCAAAAATATTTCAATAGGTACAAATAAAATACTTAATAGTAATAAGTCAATATTAGTAAAATTCAAGGACTTTATAAGGACTGTCCAACAAATGTATGGCCTTTTCAAGGGCTTTTCACACTTCTTCTAATTTTCAAGGGTTTTTCAAGACCAGACATCAAATTCAAGGGTTTGTCAAATACTGTGTGAACAAAAGGTTTTCCACCTGGTTGCTAAAAAAGCCACACTGTTGCTAGGGGATCAAAAACTGGTTCAGTTGTTCTGGAGAAGCTGAAAATAGGTTTTCCATAAGGTTGCTATGGAAGTCACAGTTTCTAGTGGAGCTAGCTGGAGCACATTTTTGGTAAAGCATGTCACTGAAGCATTCTTGCCAAATTTAGATCAAAATTGGCCCTGCAGTTTCTTTAAGAAGAAATCAAAAATAGAAAATGTGGACAGACATATGGATGATGGATGCATAGCCTTCAGGGCGATGAGCTAAAGAATTTCCACACAAACAATGAAGATGAAGAAGTGTCCATTTCATGTAGAATTATGTACATGTATCCTCAGAGAATCAAATCTATATGCATAAACTAATTGGTACATACTGAACACTTTCCCAATATACTCTTTTTTCATGCACATCACATGCCGACTTTTTTTCAGTGCGCATCTTTGCAGATAACGAAAAGTCTGTGTGCCAATTTTTTTTTTACAAAATGTGTGTCTATGTTAGGTGCAGTCACAAGTTGCAAACAAACGGGTAGGGTACATTTAAATCTGGAGGCAAAAATTACGATATCTATTCCGTTCACGAGAAGAAACTTGGATAAAAGACACTGACCACTTTTCCTTCATTAACTTTGAGACAATCATCTCCCCACTCAGACGAGTTAGTGAATATTCATCAGTTATAGGTTCCCATGAATGTATGCATACAATATACAATATATGCTAGTCAAATGGCTACTTGGTAATTTGCTATTGGCTTTCCGGACACTACTATCAGCTTACATATGGTAACCAAAAATGGTAAGTACTGTTTAATTTTTCTGTGAAATTGTTTACATTCACATTAAAAGCCACCTAAATTGGTTAATTAACAAAGAAGCAATTAAAGAGAAATCTATCAATGTAATTTGTTTCCCCCGATGCTTCATATGTAATATGAGAACATTTTGATTAAATTAGAATAATTGCCATTCGACAGTTAATTTTACTATCTTGTCCATCATTTCATGAACCTTTTACACATCTGAATACTTGTAATTGGAGACTGATGACATTTTCTTCAACAATATAGACAAACTATTTTTCTTGATTTTCTGTGAATTGCACAATGCAGACAAAGTACATATTTGATGAAACCCTGAAATTTTGGCAAATTGGCAACAAATTATTTAGTGGTAAGTCATGTCTTTACTTAGAAATTTAGACAGAAACACCTAGATACTTAGGAAAGAGCCATCCAATTAATTACTTACAACTTTGCTGAAGCTACTTGATAGCTGGACTATAGTGGAACAAAGACATTATTTTTCCTACAAACATTTATCACCAATCTCCATTATGTCATAAGAATATTCCCAACTATTCTTCTTAGCCCCTTTTGACATTTTTAGTTTAAACAATATTTGCTGGATCATTCAGGAAATTGTACATAGTAAATGTAAATACAATCTGGATGGGAATCAAGCACATTGCATTTACCTGTATTTAAATCTCTCTCTTAAGGGATACTCAGAATACTTTTCAAAGGGAAAAAATGCAACAATTAAAATAAAAGTACCACAAAAAGCGCGATACACTCATCTCATGACCTTTTCCCCACTAATGATCTTGACCTAGGAGTTTGGGACTTGACTACTGTATGCAAAAGATGTGGACCGCAGCTAAGTTTCATCAAAATATCTGTAGAGGTTAAAATGTGGCAGCCTGGATAAGGATAAAGGCATTGACTTAAATTATCCCTTTTTTTGATCTTTCCATTGAGTCATAGGGCATGACTGATTATATGCGAGTCACTGTCACATTAAGATATATAACAGGCTAAAGTTTCATTAAAATATCTTCATTAGTTCAAATTGTATGGATAGAGGTCACTGATTAATATTTTATCTGGCCATGACCTTGACCTTGAGGCAGGGGGCATGGCTATAGCATGTGACAAACTGTCTAGTCATGATATACAATTTCATTAAAATATCTTCAGTTGTTCAAAAGTTGTACTCTGAACAAGGATATCAGCCAGAATTACATTTTCCTTGATGTGATGACCATCACCTTGAGGCAGAATGGCATGGATATGGTATGTGACATACTGTCTATGCATGATACAACACTGACTTATACGCCATGCAGAGAAGGCTACAAGGCATAGAATTACATTTTCCATTGTGTGAGCTTCACCTTGAGGCATGGGGCATGACACTGTCTAGTCATGATATATACTTGGACCAAGTTTCATTAAAATATCTTCAGTGGTTCAAAAGTTATCCAGACAAGAATACAAATCATAGAATTACATTTTCCCTTGCTATGATCTTGACCTTGTGGTATGGGGTAATCCTTTGGTTCATGACACACTGTCCGGTCAGGATATATATATATATATATATATATATATATATATATATATATATATATATATATATATATATATATATATATATATATATATATATATATATATATATATATATATATATGGAAACAATTGCATGAAAATCTCTTCAACTGTGACAAAGTTACGGATAAGACAAGCAAATGTTAACGTATGGATGGATGTATTATGCTATAACATAATATGTCCTATTTAAGACATGTATATAAAAAATTCAAGACCCATATAACCATACACCATAAAGTTTTTACAAACAGACCGTAGCTTCCTGCACTGAGATCTGTAAAAGTAAAATGTGCTCAGATGTATAAAAATTCTGCTTTACTTGCTTTTTTAAAATATATTTTGAACACTTGTTTTTCTTTTAAAGTACAAATAGTAGGCAAGGACAGTAAAGGAAAAAAAATTAATACCAATCACTTAGAGCAGACAGATCTGCATGATGGTTTGTGGAATACAGGAAATTTTCACTCTGAATAACAATCCAAAAACAAAAACGCAAATATATTCCCCTTATCTTGGAAATGTTTGGGGAACATAAGTCAGAAGTAACCAGAAATCTATATAATTTTAAAAGATGTTTGACAATATCAGTAACCAGGTTTGCAGTTGGTAGAATCTGTAGCTGTTATTAAATAACTGATAGCAGTTTCCCCACATCTTTCAACTGCCATCCTTCGGGTGTGATTTATACTGAAGCTCGATACTTTCCCACTGGAAATAGTATATGTAAGTATTCAGGTGGTAAAAGTTCATGAAATTACGGATAGGATGCCAAAACTTATCAAAGAAATTGCTGCAGAATGGCGAACATTACCATATAATTCCAATTGTTATGAATCAATTGTGTTTTCTGGCAAGTGTTTGGTTGTAAATGGTCATGTGATAATGATCTTTAATTTTTTACACATCGATAAATTCTGGGGACTACTTTCGGTTTCTAGTGCTTTTCAATCAAGCTTTGCCTGTATCAACTCCTTACAACATCACAATAATAACAATCCCCCACCCCACCCCACCCCCGTACCTTCAGATCAAATTTTGCAACCCCAGAGAAAATCTCTTATCAGAAGTTCAAACAGTTTAATTGCAAATTCTTCCTGCACCCAAGCAGTCACCTCTGTAACCAAACAAAGCATATAGCAGGTTTTACAAGCAAATGCGCCTTCATAAATTACTGCATTTTTGCTTTGACATAATTTTTCAATCAGCTGTTATTTAGGGTCATGGTCATATGATGTAAGAGCAGCGGATCTCACTAAAAATGGACACAAGTTATTCTGTTTTTTGGCTGATATAGAAATTAGTAGAAAGTAAGAACAATGAATACTAAACACGTGAATTATATTTGCTAAAAAAACAATCATGGTGACCCTCATTAACCATTGCGTTGTCACTTTTTATGGGCTAGGTCATCTTCACTTGCCAAAAGTAGCTGATGCTCTTAGTTCACATGGACAATAAATGAAGTTGACAGGCAACCCCTGGCTATCAAAATTGGGGCTAGGTATTCTGGCACAATGTTAAGAGGCTAATAAAAGAAAAATATGTGCTATCTAAAATGAAAAGTTTTGTTGACAAAATCTGCTGATTTGATGACAGAAAGAAGGAAAATTGGAATTATAAGGATTAAATGATCATGGTTGGGTATTTATTGAAGTGTACATTTTACCTATTCACTCTTAAAGTTACTGTAAAATCCTACAGACTTTTTTTTTACTTTGTGAGTGATTAGGTAAAATTTACACTTCAATACAAAACCATGATCATTTAATCCTATATAAGAAAAAATTTGGTATTACATATGAAGTGTCAAGCAACAAATTACATACAGATTCCGTTTTCATTGTGCTAAGAGTGTGAATTTGGACAATTTCACATGATAATTCAACAGTACTTACCATTTCAAGTTACTGTATGTCAACCAATAGTAGTGTCCAGGAAGCTGATAGCAAATTACCAAGTAGCTGGTTGACTAGCATGATGTAACATGGTATGACTGTTGATACGGTCAAATATAGTAGCTGAAGAATGAAGAAGTAGCTGAAACAAAGAAAGCTCACCTTGTCTGTTACTTTCTGGGTATGCTGATATGGGTTTGGAAGGAGGCCTTTCATAATCATCATTAATGAAGGGCTTGTGCTTAGGGTAGTCCTTATATACGGTTGAGTCTACAGACTCCTCTTGATTCCTATACAATGCTCGTTTGCCTAATGGATTCTTCCCCATCACTTGTGTTGGTGAATAGCCCTGAAATAAGAATTTATATACTTATGTCAGTGGGTAAAATCTCACAGATCTCTAGTCCAGGATCCAAGTTATCCAGACCCTATTAATTACTGAAGCTTAACATGGATTCTGATGGGGTTTGGCAACTGTGAGATAAATAATTCCTCTGGGATGGGGCACCAGTCAATCACAGGCTAACCTCCTTGATAAAACGGGCAAGACTGGGTTGATAGTATCCTATGTAGGAAACCTTGCTTGAAGACCAGCAGCAGTATCAATGGCAAACCTTAAAGAAAGATCTTTTAATCATGACTCTAAAGTGGCCACATCTGGGTTAATAAGTTGCTAGTGCCAGAAAATATAATTTTTTGATACCCAATTGAACACAATGTATCTATATGTACATGTACTGGCTTTAAGAAAATGTCTGCACAATCCTGGCTATATTTTTTTTACACAATCCTGGCTATATTCTCACACAATCCTGGCTATATTTTCACACAAACCAACTGCAAGATGGACTCACAATCATTAATTAAAAAAGATGCACCAACATGGAGTAAACACCCATTTTCAATGGGTCATATTTTACAGCTGAATTTCGCGTTTTTTCTTGGATTCATGCAGTACTGAGATGATAATTATAAATAACTTCCTGAAGGTGATGCCCACATTATGCATCCATTTATCATTCCAACGGCACCAATCCTATGAGAATTCAGAGTCAAATCACAGCATGTTTAAGAGAAGTGACATAAATATACAAAACTTTTCTTGAACTCATTATTACAAATAAGTGAGAAAATTTCATATATTCAGAGTAAAAGAAAAATCCAGAATATGTACACAAACAAATTTTAAAACCAATAGAAAATATTGCTGTAAAATATCACATTATACATGTAACATAAATTTTACAGTAAAAACACCATTAACAAGTTCACAACTATATCAATTTATATCAATGCCACAACCTCATACTATGATTTATAGCCAGCAAAAGATAGTTTGTCTGACAATCCATTTGTAGAAAATTGACTAAATGTATACAAATGTATTTATCTGTTTAGAGTAGTCTAAATGCATACCTACTTTTACAACTTCTTTGTTTAGACTGGTCACACAACACTAACACTTTACAGCTTTACTAGAGCCTGTTCAAGTTTTCCCCATGCATTGTCTGTGAACTACATATTTTAGGCTTGAAGGTGAAAGTACAACATATCCCCATATGTACTACCACACCTTTTTTTATGTCATAAAGAAATTGAACAGCCACAGTCACAATTTAGGTGAACAATTTAAAGTTACATACAGAAACAAGTAAACTTCAACAGAATTACAATATTCATTTCAGTAAAGATTAATAATATGAAATTGACAATCTTATGGCCCTGGCCAAGAATTCATAAAACCTCGGAGCTTAAGTGAGATTTTTATTTATCCAATCACAAAGGACTTTACTTTTGTAACACCACTTTTACTGGTGTGGAGAGAAAACTCAATCTCAATCTCAGATTTTTATGATTGCCAGGCCTGGTGTACATCAAAATGGGGTTTTGTACACATATTGCAGCTGTATCAGTAGATACCATATAAACCTGCTTAGTCCAACTGCCAACTGCACAGACTCAACTATACTGTTGCATAAAGCACCAGCAGATCTGGGTCTATGCAGTTTGTTAGGAGTAATAAGTACAACAAACAACACAAACCCTGTTCTACCGGTGCATTATGCAATAGCAGATCAGGATCTATGCTGTTTGCAGTTGGACTAGACTTATAAGCGACTATATACGGTATATAAAGTGGGTACTATGCATTCCAGTGATAGGTTTTCTGTCAGTTCAGTTTGGGTGGGAATACATGCATGAGCATGTACTGGTAATGTTATTAGGAAATCTATGCAATGATCAGCTCAAGTAATTACCACCAATCTGAATGGCTTTACTCATGGGGAACAGCTCTGGAAGAATACTCTATCACACTGATATTCAAATGCCTGTAATGGTATTTTATTCAATCATTTTAGAAAAGTTAAATCCCTGAAAGACACATTTAACCCCGCAATAAGCGCTTTTTATGTTCCTCTAATAAAATGGGGTAGGCTTGTTAAGCATTGCCTTGAATGAAATGCTAGAACATAATATCAGAATATTTATATCAATTTAAATGCATCCAACTGTGACTAATAATATATTAACACTGCCTAATTGATTTTTAAGTACCAAAAGATTTTTTAATGAAGTAGTTTTCTACCTGAACTGCCTTAATGTGAAAGCAACATATAGGTGATAAAAGTGTACAATTTGGTTTTCTTTGAGTTTCCTACCAATTCTTTGATTTGTGAAGTATATTTTATTTTACTTTAGTACATCCATATGATAAATATACTGGTAAGGAATGGCAGATAAAAATGTACTGGAGTGGCATAAAAGCAGTTACAAATGCAAGGTTTCACATCTTTATTCAATGCTTCTATAATAGATGCTGATTCATGAAAACTAATTAGTTATATTTAATGAGTCTTGCATGTAAACAGGTTAATTTTTAATTCAGAAGTGGTTTACCAGACACAAATGTTTGCATTATACAGCATACGATCACATGGAATTGCAATTTTTTTCTTTGCAGACTGTTCATAAATGCATTTTAGATTCGAAGCACAATGATGCTAAATTCCTGAATTTTGTATGAGACATTCAGGATTTGTCAAATTAATAATTCATTTTTATAATGTACAAGAGATTTAGACAGTGTTATGGATGCAATAACTTGGTAATTAAATCACCCGTTAGCACTTGCCAACATGTATATATGTACATATCGCTGTTGTAAGCAATGTCTACAGTATTCAGCCATCTGAAAGATGAGGCCCCATCTGTCCCATTAAAGATCCCTACTGCTTTTAACAGTTAGGTAAGTAGGTCTGTTTTTCACAAATGCTCCCTCCACACTTTTGAAAAACCTTGATCTGATAATACATTCAAAGAAGCCCTGCCTCTCTAATATTGACAATCATGCCTTATTTGACAGGTGGACAAGTATGGTGTATCAGGTAAGAACCAATGGTGTATCAGGTAAGAACCAATCTCCAATTCACTTCTTACTAGGTACATGTACATGTAACTGAATTAGTGGAAAGTATACAATCCTTCAGAACTGATGTCATTGTATGTAAATTTCCTCTCATTCAACATGATAAACTTCAGGTACATGTATGCATAAAATAAGAGGCCCAAGTGGGTCTGAGAGCAATCACCTGTTGATGTCTGCCTAACAGCCAAATGCAAGAGCAGTAGGCCAAGAAATCTGGATCAGTAGGATGCTTTTTGTAGAAATTCCTTCCAATGATGTTGATTGCATATGTTATGAAAACAACTGTTTCAAGGTTTCACTAGTTTTTGTATCTTCATTTATATTTGATGGCAAATAGCATACTGAAAGGCCTCTATCCTAAGATGCTTTCTGTCAAAGTTGGTCAAATTCTACTAATGTTTTCTGTTGTTGATAAAGTTGTGTAAATGATTTTCTATTTTTAGTAATGGCAGCTATATATGATGGCAGAACATCATTTGTAAACTTTGTTGGCAAGCCTTCTAATTAGGATGCTTTTTGTCAAACTTTGTTAAGCAGTTTTTTGTTTTTTTAGAAGTAACATGTATTAAAGAGTTTTTTATTTTTATTTTTAGCAAAAGCAGCCATATTTGATGGAAGATTGTCTATATATGTACAAAATTAAAAGTCCTTCATGCCAGGATGCTTTCTAGCAAATTTCGGCTAATTCTATTGAGTGGTTTCTGAGAAACCATTTAATGGATTTTCGCAGTGGTTGTCATTGGAATTAAACTGTCCACATCTCAGAGGATTACCTTCCTTTGCAACAATATGACACATTTATCCTGTTTTAAGTGTTCAAGAGAAGGCAAATGGTGTGCCTCTCATCAAGTCAGTGTATTAAGTTTGTTGAGATTTCTTTTTGAATAAAGTAAAACCATAAAATTCCTGCAAGTGTGGGTGATCTACTTTCCACTGATCATGATGTAAAATTCTTGGGCTACATTGTTTAAACTGAATTGGGAATACACATTAATTTTTTACATCTGCAATAACTGCAAATAGAAGTATTGCATAGAAACCAATCAAACTTTTCCAAACACCTCTTCTGATGAAAGCCCCTATGTTGATATGATATTCCGTTCAGGAGCAGTAGTGATAACAAGATTTTCAAGATGGTTGCCATGGCAGCCATACTGGACATCAGATCTGCATCATTTTCATTTAGGACCAACTAGACATCATAAAAAGTCTTTTAGTGAAAACCAAAAGTTGATATGATGATCCATTCCATTAATATGATTTTCAAGCTGGCCACTGTGGCACCCATATTGAATGTCCAAGCAGCACCATTTTCATTTTTGACAAACTAAACCTTGTGATGAATGAATGTGTAAAGCTTCATAGCAATCCTCCAAGTAATTTAGGAGGGGTAGAGATAACAAACTTGTGCTAATGGATGGATGAATGGATGATGGACAACTGGTCATCCCATAAGTGAGTCTGGTCTATAATCAGTAGAGCTAAAAATGAGCTAGCTACATTGTATTCTACTTCATTTCTTTTTGAAAACCCTTATTATTCAAAGCACTTTGAATAACATACAGATTCAAACATAATAATGATTTGGTTTGGTTTGTTTGGTGCTGAACAGTACTTAAGTGCATGAAAGGCTTTATTACTTTCATAAAAATTATTCAGAATTCTAATTGGTTGAAATGTCACACATGCTCAACAGTAATACAACATATTGTTTTCCTAAGTTTTTTTTAGCTCCACAAAACAATGTACATGTATTGTGCTTGCATGAGGGTATTTTTAGATTGTGGTATGAAAGCAATGAAACAACTACATGCTTTTGTAAACTTTAATACATTGTTTCATTGCGCTGTGAAATATAGATATTGACCTCCGCTCGCATTGACCAATACCATATTTCACAGCTCAATAAAACACTGTACTGAACTCAAAATTAGCCCATAACTGCATAATATCATGCCTTGGATTAAAGTGCCTTGACCAAGGATACACCACAGCTGCTGACCAGGCCTGGTCTGGGCCGAGAATGGGTCACAATTTCAGTATGCAACCCACTGAATCATGTGTACTTAAAACTACTGTACCAAAAAAAAACTTTTAAGAATCAGTTTAGTATGAGATCCAAAATGTAACAAAGGGAATATGGTCAAACCTGCCTGAGAGGTCACCTGTATTAAGCAATCACCTATCTTTAATAGTTACTTTCTAGAGATCCCAATACCTGTTTAATATTGTAACAAGCCTCTGTTAGCAACCACTTGTATTTAGAGACCAGTTTTTTCACTTCCCACATCGTTCAAGCATGCATGTATAGGGTTGAACAGTACATTAGCACAATCCTGTCCATACAGTGCCAATTAAAAGCTAGTTAGCAAAAATGGAAAAGACAAAACCTTGTCTAATTCAATTAAAAGTAAATATGTACCATGAGACAAAAGAAAAATAGAGGTAAAAGCTCCCACAAAAGTATCCACAACAAAGCCAAAAAAAGAGTAAAATCCCTAAAATACTAAGTCAATACTTTTCTTTATAAAACCACACATTAAAAAAGTCCAAGACTTAGTCTGGTGGAATGTTATTATGGGATTAATTTCCATTAGTTGCCTCTTATGACTCAGGCCTGTACCTCATCACCCAGCCTGCAGTGGAAGGCTGCTTAAGGATTTGACTGTTATGGCACAAAATTCAACAATGCATCCAGTTAAAAAAAAAAAAAAAAAAAAAAAAAAAAATAGCACCATCTATTTAAAAAATACATTTTCTCAATATTTTGACAATATGTAGTCATTTGAAAATTAAAATAGCATATATGCAGAATCAGTGTGTATGAAGCATGTGCAACTATGGTATAAAATCAGCTACTAGCTGGGTGGGCAATTAGATGATATTACAACTTTTTTTTACATTAAAACATAACTATAACATACTTCAATTAATGACTCAAAATAATGAAAAAGGGCAGTTTTAAAGCTAACATTTTCAGATTTAAGTCTCTGAGCAAATGAACTTCACACTGAACAACTATCTGATTTTTAAATTTGTTGGACTTAGCTCCGATACATACTAAGCATACATTATTATCATACTAGCTGTATTCAAAAGTTGTCTAAGATCTATGTATGTGCCAAGTTTCTGTCAATCAAATAACATTATGATTGGGCCATTTTACTGCTGAACAACTGTGAGAGCAACAAAGGATTTAATTTAACACCACCACAAAGGACAGGTAACACAAGTATAAAGTTGAATATTTATTTAATCACATTCAATATTCCTATTCAATATTCAATGGAACATAGAGTGAATTGCAGACATAATCTTGTGAACATGAAAGACACTAGTATAAGGAAGGATATATTACAAAAAATTTGTTTTTATTATCATTCTTTTATCATTCAGAGTTTTATGTATCAGATGGTGATCACAGCATAGCACATATATAATGGTTCCATTAAAAAAAGTCTGGCATTCAAAATAAGTCTGCAAATCAAGAAAAACAATCCACAGAAAATGCTAAACTTTATAATTCTTACCTAAAACAAACCTACAGTTACTAAGCTAAAAAATATCCACAAAAAAAAATACTTTAAAGAAAATATTTTCCACTCACTCACTCACTTCTATCCCCTAATTTATGCTCTAGTGTCTCAGTTTACAAAAAAGTGACCAAAATTCATATTTAAAAATAATTATTACATTTTTAACTCTCAGGGTCTATTCTAGAACTGAAAATTCACCCCTCCATTTGAATGAGCGAATGATAATTAGTTCATCGGTATTTTTGATTCGGATATTGATGATGATGAAGACTTTGATGCTTTTCAAGCTAGCTGGACATTTTGTTAACTTCACTTGCTCATAGAGTTCACCTGCATACAGAGGTTAAGATGTGTGCATAATATTATGAATTTTTTTACTGAAATGGACCCAAAATAAACCCAACAAAACTCTGATATTTTCACATTATAATTTAATATGGAATAAAAATACTGAAACAAAATTAACAGTTTTGTTGACTTTCCAGTAAGGATCTGTTCTGCTTGGTTTCCAATTCTCATGCAAGTAAATTTAATAAAATGTAAATAACCTTTGACATTTTAAAAAGATTTTTTTATTATTTTTTCACCATCTTAACTCATTAACCCTTAGCGCCATGTTTACACGTCATGAGGTTGTACGTACTTCCAAGCTCTGTAACGTCAACATCATTAAAGATATACTAAAGTGGATGGTATTGCAGGAAAGTAGACAGATGTAGCTCTACAATGATACCAAATAATGTAGACTTTCTACTCGTATTAAAAATACAGCAAAAAAATGCAATGTTTGAGATCTGATCTTTTTAGGTCGAAAATTGCCATATTTGAAAATAATGATTAAATTTTTATAACTCAGGGTCTATTCTAAAACTGAAAATTCACCTCTCCATTTGAAACGGGGGGGGGGGGGGGGGGGAAATGACTATGAACAGTGTAATATCGGGCTTGCAAATATGATCTATAATCATGCATCTGGGTGATAATGTTTTTGCATGATTTTGGAGAAATTAGCATGAATCGTGTGTCCTAAAACAGACCCTGAACTCTGACTAAAACTTACCCTTATAATTCCATACTGAGGTAAAGGTACCAGGGTGACAACATACTGTTTTTCAGGAATTCTAATCATATTATTAATGGCTAGTATCCTGGATGTGGTTCAAAACTTTATCATGCCTGTACAGCTCTTGTAATGCACACTGCAATTTGCAGAAATTAAGGTGGCATAAAAAGCGAATTAGTCTAGCCTATTATCGCTGCAGGAGTCCTAACAAGTTGACAACTAACAAGTATCTTGTTCACTGACACTGTAAATTGTACCCAATAAGTCAATCTAGTAATACACCTACAAACTCTGGTATACATAACGACTTTTCAAATGGAAAATAAATCACAACAAAGTGAAATGTTAATCCATGTGTATACATTATTGTACTTTGAAAATGCTGTGTAAATATTTGAATAGCAGATAACTGTTATAAAATTCTCCATCTTCCTAGATGTTATTAAGCAATAGAAAATGTGTGCATGCTGCTACATGACTTTGCATGTACCTTTCGACACTAAAGATGCAATTTACCATATTGGTTTTGGTAACAGTTCTTCTCTAAGTCACAGAGCCACCATTGATCATCCATCCCCCGAATTTGTTGTCATATACATGAATTTGTCAGAGTCACCACTGATCTTCCATCCCCCTTATTTGTTATCAAATACATGCATTTGTCACAGGCCACCATTGATCTTCCATCCCTCCTATGTTGTCAAATACATGCATTAGTCACAGGGCCACCACTGATCTTCCATCCACCCTATTTGTTGTCAAATACATGCATTTGTCACAAGGCCACCACTGATCTTCTATCCCCCTATATGTTGTCAAATACATGCATTTGTCACAGAGCCATCACTGATCTTCCATCCCTCCAATTTGTTGTCAAATACATGTACATGCATTTGTAAATTTTGCTACCAGTACATGTACTTGTCCTAATGAAAGGTAGCAGAGCAATGATAAAAATGTACATGAATTTATAGAACAACTTACCTCCCTGATGTTGCCAAGTAGACAGACAGATATGACAGAAAGACTAGATGTACTTGAAAATCAGTGCCTTATATGGCAGCAGAGTGAATTAACTATAACGTACAAATATGATGTATCTCATAAAGTATGTGAACACCTAAAAATCGGTAATATTAGAGCTCTAGAAGGCTATGTACATGTACAATACTGTATAATCTATGTGACAACTAAATATTCACGGTCTATTCGAGGACACATGCTTGCAGGATTCATGCTAATTTCTCAAAGATCATATCACCAAAAATCAACTTAATGCCAAGAATTATGCATCATATTTGCAATCCATAACTTTGTTTACTTCATTAAATCTCCCCTATACTTAGAAATTCCTCTTTGTCTTCAAATGAGTGGGGAATTTCTCCTAAATTTTCAGTTCTAGAATAGACTCGGCACTTTTAGTACACATGTGTATTGTACAGGCTTTGTGCACTATACTGTAGTATGATTTACATAGTATGATTTTAAACTCGTTTGTACAGTAGAATCTGTCTTAAAAGACCATCCATTCTATATGATAGTCTCTCAAGACAGGTTTTTACTGTATTATAAATGTTCAGTCAGCTCAAAAACTACACTGGTGTAACATACCATATATACTCATGTACAAGTCAGATCCAAATGCAAACTGCATAGACCCAAATCTGACTTCACTTAATGTGCCACCAGATCTAGGTCTATCCAGTTTGTTAGAAGTCATCAGTAGAACAAACAACATAGCCCCTGATCTGCTGGCACATTATGCTACGGTAGGTCAGGGCTTGTGTTGTTTGCAGTTGGACCCAATATTTAAGTGAGTATGTACGGTACAAGTATGGTACCATCTTAATTGTAACCCTCCCCCCCCCCCCCGTATTTTGATTATATTCTAGATAAAAGATATGACCCATTGCTAAATTGGACCATGAAGATATATTTTAGTTTAACAACAGCAGAGTTCAGTTATCATTTTATTCACAGTTAAAGGTCAATCGACTAGATTTACAAATAAACCATTTGTTTGTTTGGGAATATCACTGAGGTATGGGGGATTAAATAGACAGTCATTTATAATTCTTATCTACAAGCTCCTGGAAGAAAAATATGAAATCAGCCAATAAATAGTTTAAATGAAGGGTGATATAGATCATTTTTCTTCTAGAAAAAGACTTAACTGGACACCTGACACGTTTTGGAAAAGCACTGAAATTTAGACTGTGTATAATATATATATATCCTCTTTATATTCACCAATGGAACAGATTGAGCTTTATTGACTTAACAAGATCTTCTCCCTTTAAAGTAAATAATTTAGAAAAATGTTAATGTAAAAGTGGACAACAAACAAAAAAAAATAAATGTGTCCATGCAACACAAATGCTCTTACCAATATGGTGCAATGGAAGCAAGCTTGGTTCATTATGCAAGGCCAAAGTTCGAAGTCTAAGAGGGGTCATAGCTCGGGTCAAATTTTGTTAGAAGATGTTGATAATTGAATACAACATTCAATGGAACATACTGGGTTCAAGACACTATTATATATGTCCTATATTAAAAGGTGTAAAAAGTAAAGTATAAAATTCAATGGATCATAACTAGGTTCAAGACCCTATTCTATATGACCTATATTAAAAGGTGTAAAAAGTAAAGTATAAAATTCAATGGATCATAACTAGGTTCAAGACCCTATTCTATATGACCTATATTAAAAGGTGTAAAAAGTAAAGTATAATATTCAATGGATCATAACTGGGTTCAAGACCCTATTCTATATGACCTATATTAAAAGGTGTAAAAAGTAAAGTATAAAATTCAATGGATCATAACTGGGTTCAAGACCCAATTCTATATGACCTATATTAAAAGGTGTAAAAAGTAAAGTATAAAATTCAATGCAATATAACAGGGTTCAAGACACTATACCTATCACAGTGTTCTCTTAAGGTTTACAGCAAATATTCTCAAGCATTTGCAATGGAGATTACAAATACACTTTCTTTACTCCAGTTCAATTCTGTACACATATTATGACAGCTATATTGACAGAGCACACTTGATCGAGTCCACCTACTTAAAGATTTATTTGTTTTCGTGGCAGGTTACTGTACATTTAGTTTGACAAGCAGTTAGGCACCCATTTAGATGATAAGACATCAACAGGGTGTAGGTCAACAACTGATCTAATTATTGACAGTTATAAACCAATTCTTGGTGAACTAAGTGATGTTCGCAAGCCCATAGAAATGGTAACTTAGCAAAGCTAAATGAATCTGATCATTTGACACTAGCCTGTATTAGATAATATTGTAAATTATGATACTCCAGTCGCCATTACATTTTTGTTACTACCACAAATTCTCTTTTACAAAATATTCTGAAGAAAAACTGACAATCAGTGTCAAACCAGACATGATTAAAAAAGGGAATATGGAAACTTGGTGTGTATGAATCTTTATCTCATATACTTCTGAACAAATATTGCAAATTTAGTTGTCTTGTAAAAAGATAACAAATTTGTGCTTGCTAACATTTTGTGTCAAAATTATTAAGAAATCTTGAAAATGAAACTACTAAAGCCAAGTAATATGTTATCTCCTCTCTTTCTCTGGTGATTTGTTAAGTGTTATTTTTCAGTGTAGGTTAAAAAAAAATTTAAGAATGAATATGCTTTTGTTATAATGTTTTTTTTTGTTCAAAACCCTACCTGGAAATTCAAATGTATTACAAATCATAATCTGTTCATTACATAAAATGTAAATTTGAAGTTGAGATACAACCAAGTTTGTAAAGATTTCATTTCCATTATTTTTATTTTTTTAAGCAAGATAAGCTAGATAAACAACAGTGGTAGTTTAAATAAGAAAGGTGTAACAACAAAGGTGCCAGGTAACAAAAGAGTGATAATCACACATCATCTATAAGCAGTAAATAAAAAAGGCAGCAGGTAATGAAGGCGTGATAATCACACCTCATTCATAATTGGTACTTTAAAATCATGGGTTGATGGTTCAATATAAAGAATGCATGAAAAGAAATGTTTTTGTTTTGTAGTTTTTTGACTAAATAATTTAGAAATATCTTTTAACTCGTGCTTTATACCTATATGTTGACTAATTGAGTAAAGCATGGAATAAATCTCTCTCTTGTCCACTTTGAATTCTGACTTGTGAAAATGGCTGAAAATTCGCCAGTAAGAAAAAGAAAAAATGTCTCTTTAGACACAAAGCTACAAATAATATGAGGAATAGAAGCAGGTTGTTCCAAAAAATTGAATGTGAAATAAACATATTGTTTGCAATCAATATGATTTATCATGCATGGCACAGATTGTGTTGCAAACTGTTTTATTAAGACTGTGTTTGGTGAGCAAACAGATGCCATTACCAGTGATAGCGATGCTGCTCCCCTTGCAATGGTGCCTGACGCAGTATGTCAACTTGGGCATGGTAACCAGGATGTTGATTTCTTGGATTATGTCAGTTCTGATTGTGACACTGTCACATCTTTGATACCAACAATTGAGGATATTGTTTGTGAAATTAATGATTACCCGGAAGCAACTGACGTTTATGCTACTGGATGAAGATAACAATGATTCAGTACCAGCCATTGTACCTGGAGCCAGTGAGGTTTTAGTTAGCATATCAGACATTAGACTGTATCTACAAGTTCAGTGTGATACACCTGATATTCTTTATGAGCATTTGCATGTCACTGAATAGCATATCAACAAAAAATCTCAGATTATCAAAAAGCTGATGACTATTGACAATTTCTTTCCATCCAAATAAATAAAGGACTAATTTACTAGTTGTTAAGTTATTGAACAAATACATTTTCAATGGCTGGTACATGTACATGTTGACACTTTCATCATATGGTAAAACTTACTGGTTTATCTTTCTTTCGTCTCATGATAACATGTATCTCTACAAATGTATGTTGCTTGAAAATTTTATTACCATTACTCATGAGTTCTGACAGTAATCATACCAATATAAATTGTTTACTACATGTGTGTTCAGCATCATCAACACGGTCAAGTACATAAACATTTTGAAATATAAACAATGAATATGGATATAATGTTTCTTGTTTAGAATGTTCTGAAAATCCCAGTCCCCTGTGAAACATAAACAACCTTTACTGCATATAACACAAGTCATATGGCGAATAACAGTCCTTTCAAGTGCATTGGATTCAGCAAGGGATTGCGTGTGTCAGGGATTAATTAAGATAAACGCAACAAACTGACAACAAACAGTGCAAAATTAGTTTTCAACTAGCCTAAGCGCTTCTGGCTCTTATTGTCTTTTCAAAGGCAAACACAAAACAGAGAAAAGATAATAAACACAAAAGGCATTGAAATTACAAAAGTTTACATAGCTATTTATACGGGAATTACAATTTGAAAACATTCGATGTATTGTCTAGTTGGCTTCAACTCGACTGCTGATGCTGTAAATAAGGTTGTTTTTGACCTAAAAAGGGATGGACCATATCGCTGTCTGTTATTTAATGTAAATTGGTGTAACTGCAGATTATATTCTGGATATTTCATTGTTTCCATAAGGCAAGTAATGACCATAGCAACAATAATACCTGGAAGAACTAAAAAAAAAAAAAACTGTAGTAATTATAGGTGAGTGAGTAACTAATGAGCAAAATTAATGAATTTTTTAATTGAAAATGTGGTGGCTGTTTTTTGAAGTTGTTCTATGAGATACCCCTCATTTAGATTGCAATCCCCTCTGGCAAAGGGGTTGGGGAAAGAGATGAGTTTATTAAACGAAACAGGTTTTTTCTTCTTCAGTTTTATGGCAGAATACATGTTAATGTTGCTTTCTCTTTAATACTTACAGGCTCTGAAACAAGTAATTTTACCAGTGAAATAAAAAAGGAATGAAATGTAGAGACTAAGAGTGAATGCAAACCAAATGAAGAATGCATTCTGAAGAAAATGGAAAGCACCAATGCAAAAAAGATGAATGATAAATGAAAATGGAACATTTCATGCATGGATTTGAAAATTGATTATTGTCATGTTACCACTAAATTTCTACAGTTGAAAGCACTTTCGCATGATAGTGAATTTATCACCCCTTACAAGCCTTGACATTGTTCTTGTCGAGGCAGACATAAAAAACAACCATCATCGATTAGGAGTAAAACGATACACGTGCCACTTATCAATATGTATCATGATACACAACCTACGATACAATACATATTAATACACATTTAAAGATGAGGGAAAGTACTAATAATTATTCATGGCAGTTGAAGATTAAAAGTAACTTCCATAATGTAAGTATCAATTCTCCACCTTTTGTATTGGAGTTTATAAAAAACCACAAAATTATTGATGCATTGATGTATCTGTGAATCAGTTAACACTGAAGTCATGACATCACTGCTGGTTGTATCTATACAATCTTTATTTGAACGAAATGAAACAAGAAATAAATCTGCTCACAAATACTCCACAACTGTATAACACAGTTTAATACACAACTGTATAATACAGTATAATATAATACACAACTGTATAATACAGTTGAGGAGTATTTGTGAGCAGATTTTATTTCTTGTATTTTTACTGTTTCCAGATTATAGTATTTTAATTTATCATAAATTCAATGCTATCTTTTGCATTGTATGCAAAATATGCTATTTCATTAAAGCCCACTTTTAATCAGACAAAATATAAAAGAGACAGTTCTCTCCCTTTAACACTCTCAACCAACATAGGTAAGTGCATTTCTATTTTGTTCCAAACGAGCAAAAATGAAAGGAAATTATGGATGAAAGTGATAAACACAAAATCTGAATGCATTTTTGAGATCATAAACAGAAATAATGAGATGCTAGATGAAATGCTGATGTGAATGGAATGCAAACAGAACACAAATGAAATGCAAACCAAATGCAGATTTGTTAAAATTATGTGTTTCAAGACCTTTAAAACTTGTCATAAACAAATCAATCAAATGTCGAGAGAAAGGGTTTTCAAACCCTTGCCTGGAGCTTGTTATAGTATCCATTTTAATGCTGCTTTTTCTTTAATACTTAAAAATCAGGAAAAATGCACAGCAAATTTGGCTGAAATGGAACCCAAGAAACCGAGTCCTTAAGCATTAAAAATCAAAGCGTTGAACTAATATCTGTAACTATGACCATTCCACACTGCAAAAGAAATAACAAATTTTACATAAATGAAGATAATATTGGAGAATTATTTGCATATTTGTGAATAAAATGGTTGGGTTAAAAAGAGATGTCCTCTGTCCCCTTGAAAATATAAAGGTTGTTGCCTAGTCCACTTTGTATTATCAGTGGATAGCATGGCACTTCTTATTTTTGTGATACTTAATGTTTACATTATTATTATACAAGATGTGCATATACATTTATCTCAAATTTTGGAATATGTATTTATTAACTTCCAAGAAAACAATAAGAGATTCTGTTTTGGAGGTATGGAGTTCCGGCCCCACAAAAAACATCGTTTATCTGATGCTACTATATCTTATTTAAAGTTAGCAAACTGATCACATATTTGCAGAATTGAGTGGGTTGAATATATTTAATACAATGAACCAGTTGTCAATATTTTTGCTAAGTTTAATGAAGGGAAATCCTGAATAATGGGAACATTTTCAAAATTGCTTGCATATTTCGTTAAGTAAACACTAAATTCGAAAAATAAATAAATGTAAAAACATTTTAACTGTAAAAGTGAATAACTGTAAAATAAATTTGATTACCACAAAAACGTCATTTGTTTCTCAATTTTTATAATTATTTTTCCTTGCATTATATCCAACTTGAAAGTTAATCATTATATTTATTATTATTTAATTAATTTATACCAGGTGGTGTGTGAGAACGTGTTTATCTCATCTTCTTACATATTTTTTTCATTATTCAATGTGATCGCTCCCACATTTGCTAGTTCCTTAAGTACTTTGTTAGGATGTCATAAATTTTTTTAAAAAATGTAGCTGATTTACTTATTCTTCACTTATTTGTAAGTTTATATGCATCATATAATTTACTGTTATGTATAATTAATCTATTAAGTGTGTGTAACCTTAGTCCATGTAGTAAGTCACATTTTAAGTTTTGGTTAAGTTGCTGACTGATATTTGAGCCCAAGGCCAGTTGTGTTGACAATTGTTCACACCAAGGTTGGGAATTTTCCACAAGAATGACACAAGTTCTATTGCACTGTGGGTCATTAAATGACGCATGTGCTGTTATGAAAAAGGTCATCTGAAAAAAGTGTGTATAAGGACTTGATGAATGCATTTTATTCATTCCTATTTTAAATCCTGTTTTAAAATCATTACTGTTTTAAAATCAGTCCTTGGGAATCTGTTTATGATCAGAATTTTGTGTGTGTGCTGTAATTCGAAAGGAATTATTTATCAGAACATTCATTGGAGTTACCATCAAGTGCTCATTAACCTTTGGATTTACATATATGACTTTTGGATATTTGTGGACATTCTCAAAGATATTATGGATTGTATCGTTGTGGTATATCAGGACATTCAAGACTATTCATTCATTCTGAACATTCATTCATTTGGAACATTTTATAATTTCTGATCTGTGTTTAGGACATTTAGGATTATTTGGAATTTAATTCACAAATTGTAAGTGTCTTTTGAATTTTTATTTTAATTACAGGGAAATCAATTATTTGTTAACTTTACATACATTGTTGGTTTCACTTTCTTTCTGTTACATTGTTTTACGACCTAGAGTCGTAACATTACACTTTACTGGTTGTGTCTCATAAAATATTAGATCGATCTGATCCTACAAACTTACACAAAACAGATTTGCAGACAGAAAGATATTTCACTTTTAACCCTTTTCCATCAGGATACGACTCCAGTCGTACTTTACCTTTGCCATCAGGGTATTACTCCAGTTGTATGTTCTCTACATTCCGTCTACCACTTTGTGGAAATGTGCATTTAACCTTGTAATACGTCATCATTTTACATGTACTCTTTTGAAAAGAAGGAAATATAGGTAGAAAGTACACAAATGCAGTCACAGAATGAGTTTAAACGACCCCAAAATCGGTAAAAATCCCATTTAAATATCAAGTTTTAACATGCAGAAATCATAAATGGCAGTCACTACTCAAGCGGCAAGTGATGGCAGTTATGTGCATGCAGAATTAGTTGAAAATAAAGACAATTTCGTGTAGAAAATGTACATTTTAGGCAGCAGTGGGGATTGTTATCTTTACTTCATCAAAATGAACGGAGTTGATGATCACTGGTTATCTGAAAATTTGATTTCAAACAGGAGTTTTAACATGCAGAGATCAACATGGTGACATTACTGAAGCTGCAAATTATGGCAGTGATATGGATGATGATTTTAATGAAAATATATAAAATTTTGTGGGGAAAATTGACATATGCGGCGCAGATAGTGCCAAAATGAACAGAGTTGATGATAACTGGTTGGTAGAAAGTTTCATTTGAAAACAATTTGAATGTGCAAAGATCAAAATGGCAGACAATACTGAAGCGGCAAGGGATGACTGTTCTAGATGCTAATTTTTATGAAAAAAATATACAATTTTGTGGGGGAAATGGATATTTTAGGCAGTGGGGATCGTAATCTTGACTACCGGTACATTGAAATGAAATGAGTGGATGATAATTAGTTCATTGGTATTTTTGACTAGGATATTGATGATGATGAAGACTTTGATGGTTTTCAAGCTAGCTGGACATTTTGTTAACTTCACTGCTCATAGAGTTAACCTGCATACAGAGGTTAAGATATGTGCATAATATTATGAATTTTTTTTTACTGAAACTGACCCAATATAAACCCAACAAAACTTTTAAATTTTAATTTAATATGGAATAAAAATACTGAAACAAAATTAACAGTTTTGTTGACTTTCCAGTAAGAATCTGTTCTGCTTGGTTTCCAATTCTCATGCGAGTAAATTTAATAAAATTTAAATAACCTTTAACTTTTTAAAAGATTTTTTAAATTATTTTTTCACTACCTTAACTCATTAACCCCTAGCGCCACATTTACACGTCATGAGGTTGTATTCGAATTCCAAGCTCTGTAACGTTAACATCATTAAAGATATACTAAAGTGGATGGTATTGCAGGAAAGTAGACGGATGTAGCTCGACAATGATACCAAATAATGTCGACTTTCTACTCAGATTAAAAAATACAGCAAAAAAAATTCAATTTTTGAGACCTGATTTTTTTAGGTCGAAAATTGCAAGTTTCGGAACTAGTTTGTGTCCGGATTTTAGACTTTTTGGCCTTAAATCTAAAGCAGACCGGTCCAAATTGCACATTGAAAGATGAACCTTTGCAAAAAGTAGGATAAGTTTCAGATATGGAGTAAAAAGGGGCCAGGACACAAAAATCGAGGGTCCAATACAAAAAAAAAAAAGTCCAACTTTTACCCTTTTGCACATGTGTGAGCATAATAGCCAATCAAAAACAATGTTTCTGATACACCTAAGCATCCGGCTAAACGAAAAACTGGGGTTAAGGAGTTAAATGGCGTAAAATTCCTCACATTACATACACTTACATATACGAGGTAAAATAATTGTTGCAGATAGAAAAATTGATTTGAAAGTAAGTTATAAAAAGAATGTAAAGCGTGTTTTTTTAGTTTACTTAACTTTACTTTCAACTGAATTTTTACATCTGAAAATTTTATGCTTTCTAAATTGGGACATAACTTTGACAAATTATTTGAAAAACTTGTCCAGTAAAGCGATATTGACCAAAGTCACTGCATTCCCTCATGCTGATTCACCAATGACTGAAAAATTTCTCGTTCTACAGAACTGCCTGGCTAATTGGGCTTCAGTATGAAAAGGGTTCAGGAATGAATTGATTATACAGACAGTCAGATACATGCTGACAGATACATAATTTTTTATGGTAGGTATTGATTATACAAATCATCATCATCATCACTCCTTAAAATACCGAAAATGTATATACACTGTATATGTGAATCATGTGATCATAAAACAGTTGCTGCAAGCACTGGAATCAGACGATCAGAATGCGAGACACTTATGCATGGTGGATGGATATTATCAATATTCTGGTCGAATTTGTGGAGGGAGTAATCAAGGGAAAATAAAAAAGATTTAAAGTAGTCTGCATGTACAATTTGCATTTAGTTCTTAACAATATTATCTGAAGACAAATCCATTCTTCCACATCAAGCAACACTACATGTGTTTATAATCACTTTACTACAGCAACAGAAGCGGAAGTACAAAATACTCAGATGATTCAGATTACCAGGAATTTAGACCTGACATGAAATTAGAAATGGGGAGTATACATGTATACCAAAAGTGTTAGGCTACATGCTACTACTTATTTCACATTAAATAAATAAATGCCAAGCAATCTTTGTTCTTGACATTTTGGAATTTTGCATGTGTATTTTGCTAAATTTACACAAAGGAGTTTATTATCTTGTAGCAAAATTATGGAGGTGCCGATTACTAGAAACACCGAAATACACTAAAAAACTGAAATACACATGTATTTACATGTTCTTGGGTTATATATCAGTGTACACACAGCAGTAATGATTTGTTTTTGTTTGAATAGTAATATAAAGCAAAATAAAAAATGATTGGAGCAATTTTGATACAAATTATTTACTTATTTCCAAGTTATAGCACTCGTCACTCGGTCGTACTTTACTGGACAGGTAAAATAAATGGCTGATCATTCCGGAACGGAGGTGGTATGATAAACGACTGATCGTTCCGGAACGGAGGTAATCTCTGGACTGACAGTGTAAGTCGGTTTAATTCATATTGTTTTAAGTCGCTTAGTTCATGTTTGAATTGACAGCACACACCTTTATTGTCCTCCCTTTGATCCCATTTCTTATTCAAGTTATGAAAATCTTTTTTTAAGTCGCTTAATTCAGAACAGACAATGAAAGTCAGTTTAATTCATATTTTAAGTCGCTTAATTCATTTTTGAATTGACTGCACACTCTTTATTGTCATCCCTTTGAACCCATTTCTTATTCAAGCTAAAACAAAATGTCACGCACATTAAAGAAACGGCAACCTTTTGCACAACGTTGTCATTATTTGTTAATTACGCACTTAGAGAAATCACGCCGGACTTTGATTATACACACATTTCATAACTGAGCAGTAAATGTTTTGATATAAAAGCTTTATACAATACTGATATTATCACATACACATACATTTAGCAGCAAACTTAGCCCCAGTAGTGGTAGAAGAGTTCGTGGATGATGATAGCGAACCGGAAATAAACACGCCACAACCCCTTGAGGGAATAAAATCAGGAGAACAACATCTAGAATGGGTTGATTTTGAAAACAAGAACAGCCCATCCCTTGAAGTTCAAAGGGAAAAATAAAAAAATTAAAAAAATAAGAACAAGAAAAAGAAACAAAGGAAACTCGAAAAGAAAAAAGAGAACACAATAATGGTAGAAAAAATGATGGCTCCATATTATGTCTTGATAGAGCCAACGTTTGACGTAACAGACAATTAAGAGAATACCATTTTATTGCAGGAAGGAAAAGAAATGCCTCTGTTCCAAATGCCCTCTCAGAAATCAGAACTGAGAAGGAGATATAGGAACAGAGTGTACATATAACCATGCAGGAAGATGATTATAATCAGGTCATGGAAGGGACACTCCCAACAACCTCAACTCCCAAGGCATCATATAAAAGAAAGATACGGAACACTTTTTCAGCAAAGAAGCCAACACCTTCCTCAAAAAAAAAAATGTGTTTTGTCCTTTCTCATTAAAATGCACCTTGTCTGCATCATAGTCTTTTGGGAATCTAACATTCGGTCTAATTAATGGGGAATCTAACATTCGGTCTAATGAATCCAACATCCAACCTCAAAACCAGTTTACTTATTTTTGTGTCTTTGGGCATTAAATGAACTCTTTGTCAATTCCGAATCCTTTATAAATATTCCCCGTTCACATATTCCCAAGAAGAGGACTTTCTTAACACCCTTACAATCAACTGTCATATCAACAAAAGCAGTATATAAGTACATGTTTCACTATTGCCAAATATTTGGAAACCTCTTAAACAAAAATTAAATTAAATGCTATTTATTTGTCAAAAACTATATCATTAAAAGTTAAAGTAAATATATAATATAATGTCGGCGAATACTTTTGATACTTTTCACTTTAATTATGTGAATGTATTGCTACGATTCACTGTTTATCAAAAATGTTGAATCAAGTACGATTGAGTAACGCCATCACATGAATTGTGCTATAAATAGGGAAAAAGTAAATAATTCATATCAAAATCACATAAATCATATTTTATTCTGCTTTATATTATTATTCAAACAAACACAAATCATAATTCCTGTGTGTACACCGATATATACACAGAGAACATGTAAATATATGTGTATTTCGGTGTTTCTAGTAACCCTGGAGGTGCTTGAAATCTGAACTCACATTACATTCAATTCTATGTGTTCAGACGTTTTCTCCAAGCACTCTTCATTAAAATCTGAATGAGCTAGTAGTCAATTATTGTTTTCAATCTTGAACTTAGCTGCACGTATGAAAATAATTTAATAGTTCTAAAAGCTAAAACTCCTGTTAAACACTTGATATTTATCGTATTTTCATTAATTTGTATTGTTGGATTAATAATTTAAAATTCTTCATAAATGATAAACGCGATAAACTGAGCCTACACTCTGATACTGACAGAATATCCTACATCCCCTTCTGTCACTGATTTTTAGCTAAATTGTTGACATTGTGTAGGAATCATTGTCAAGACCGGACATGTCAACAATAAAGTATGCAGGCAATTTTAGAGCACAAGATATGTCGATTGTTGTCGAATTTGCAAATTTATTTCTTACCTTATCATAATCTTCATCCATTACAAAACTGTCGGCCGAAAAGGGACATAGAAATATGTAAAAGAAAAAGTAGATATTATTTCATCCACAACACTAATAGCACGAGCAAAACTTCCCTCAACCGGAAGAGCGCGCCTAAGTTTTGAAGTTACGAATGTTTTGATTGGTCGATATGTACATATGGTACCTGTTTGATATTGTCCATACGCTGCCTGTTAGTTACCTCCCTTTTAAACAGTCTGAGCTGTGAGAAGCATGACCTTTATCTGCGGTATAGTTTGATCCTTATATATAGGACCGGCTTGAACATTTACCACATGCCAATATATTTCTTTTTTTTTTCGACTCCGTAATATACTATGTTGTGAATTCACTTGTCATTTCTTTTTCCCTTTGCATCTGCATAACATTGATTTGTGATCATTGTCATTGAAATGCTTAGCCATGCGCATAGAATATTTTATGGAAAAAGATGCATCCGGTGTTTAAAATCAAAGAATGAAGCAATACTTATTCTCTGATTGAGCGGCATTAATGAGAAATAACGTGTCAGAAACGATGTCTGCACCACTTTTTGCTTGCACTAAATGCCATAGTAGACACCCGTTTGAGGAATTATCATCTGCTGAACAACTGTGCAAAGTATGAAAGGATTGTTATCACATGTGTCATTCATCCTTTTCTGACGATGTAACACAGAAAAATAACGTTAATATATTTAACACAAATTTAATTATTATCCCGATTACGAAAGCATAAACATATTTATGCGAATAATCCATTGTTATAAGATCAGTTATATGTAGAAACAAACTTTAGTTTCTTTATAGCACCTTCATGGCTTGACACATTTTATGACTGGAAAATATTGAACTTGTCCTTGAGAGATCTGAGTGTGCCATAAAATTAGCCCTTCAATGTAAGACGTTCACCCTGATATTTATGATGTTTGGGTGTGACGTGTTAACGTCCAAACAAACGGTGTTGTATAGCATGTTCCCCGGTCAACTGACGTATAAACTAGAGGCAAAATTTTCAGGAATATCCACAGGTACTTGATTCAATCAGTGGAACCCTCCCTACTCCCAATTAACACAAGGTAACTAACTCTCAAAGTTCACAATCTGACCCCTGTTCTAATTTTAGAAAAGTTTCTTTAATGAAACAAAGCTGTCTAATAGCTTTCATCAACATTAGTATATTTTTCTTTGTTTCATTAAAGAAACATACTCTAACTTAATTGACTTAGGCATTGTATTTCAACCAACTGAAATGTATGTCGGCAGAACTTGAAAACACGTCCACTTGCTTGTGTCAGAATTTGATTCCATTAGGAAAACCCTAAAGTCCTAACAATCAATAAAATAAACAGAAATTGGTAGAGCTCAGCTAATCATGAAATTATTTTGTTATATCCATTGCTAGACTGGATTAAGTACAAGCAACATATTGCTAAATATGTATGAAAACTATTGATTTCTTACATTTTCAAACCACTCTTATCTCCATCAGCACAAACACTACCATATTTAGGGAACAGAGGTCTCATAGATATACATGTTCATAAAACTGCACATCATCAAGACTAAGAAAAGTCAAGAGAAATATCAGAAGTTAGTGGATCAGTATTCAACTTGCAGGGTTCTCCAGGATGCCAAAATCCATGTAAAAGTATGTGTACTTTTAATTTTGGACACATGAAAGTTCCAACAACCGAGTCCGTTTCTACAAAGCAGGTATCAGTCATGTAGTGTGCGGGCTGTAAAACAGTTCAAGTGATTGTAAAGGGATTCGGTGTTGCTGCATAGGTTAGATCTTAGCAGACATGGAGATTAAGCCATCTGTTAATCGATTGCTAGCATATATTGATCGTTTTGATCAAAAGACTAATTACCATCTTCACTAGGCAAGGTGTCGATATGTTAACCTATCTACAACTATAGGTAGGTTAACATATTGGAACCTTGGCTAGTGAAGATGACTAAATTACACGTGCATGTGCTTTGACACCATGCTTTGAAAAGCATCACTCAGCACAATTTTAATCATATCATATTTTAAATCTCTCTGCGATGTTTGGAACACTTGCATTTTATCATATACTGTATTTTAAAAAATAGTGCCTAGATTATGGGACTTCTTTTGTTTGTAGGAGGAATATGAACTCCCATGTTTATCATCATAAATTGTCATCAAAATCAGCTTTTTTTTTCTGTATCAAGTATATACTTTCATTTTTGAGTGATTATCACATCTGTGCTCTTCTGACGGCAACTTTACATAATTTCTTATGTGCAAAGCTCAAGACTGCAGATAAGCCTGATTCTTGTGAGACAAGCCAACAGAAAGTAGTTAATGCATCTAGTTTTGATAAAGAAAACAGAATGTCAAAGAGACTGAGAGATTCGTGGAATGAAACATTTAATAGAACATTTCCATGATCCACAAAATGAGAAAACAATGGAACATGATTAGCTTTATGCACTCAGACTGATTTCCACTGTTGCTGGTTTCACCTATAACATAGTGGCTTTTGAAAGGTTTCTTGTCACATAATCATATCAAGACAAAGGGCCATGGACATTTAAAGCAAGAAACCGCAACAAAATTGATGAGGGTGGTGGAAGAAGGTCCAGAACTTTAGAATTTTTATCCCAAACCTTCTATGGAGAAGTTTGTTTAAGAAAAAAGGGAATGTAGTATGCTGTATTGTGTTGCTTCAAGATGAAATGAAAAAAAGTGAAGAAAATATGGTCATTTGTTTCTTCTTCCAGTGTCTGGCAAATTTATTGATTTGAAATGGAAGTAAGCTAATTAAAAAAATTAATATAGAAAATGAACTGTAATCTCTTCCTTCATTCCTTCTAGTTGTTACATCACAAACAATCACAATTATCGCTGTTCTCAATTGCCTTAGTTTTTCATTCTTTTACTGTACTAAATATTTCACAATTAATGAGCATTAGCAATCTGATGACATATATATGTGACCCAACAATACACACATAATGTTCTGAATGATTGCAAGGAAAATAAATATCATTATTGGGACTCCTATATTTAGGGTTGGGACTCCCAACTTTTTCAAAGCAGGAGTCCTGGACTGCAACTTTCAAAATCCTATGTAGAACTCTGACTCTTCATTTCTGCTGAGAAAACCTACAGTATTTTCTGTAATTTTTGTACACTCCAATTTTCATACACCATCAGTCAATAAAACTCTTAATTATTTTGTTTTACTCTAGAAGTGTGGGTTTAACATTTTTAAAGATCTGCATAAAATGTATACAATAGCTTTGTTCCAAAATATGCAGCTATGGTTTACAATTCGCCTTTGATTAACCAGTCCAAGCAGGTGCACTGATATGCATACTTCTCATTAACTGCAGGGTCAAAAACCTCCTTTTGAAAATTTTAAGATTGTAACCCATCTAGTTACTTTTACAACACTTGCATATTTTTTTTATATTGTTGCATTAACTTAGAAATGTACTTTTAATTTTGAGCCAGCTACTTCAAAAGATAATGAGAAGGCTGGTTACAGAGTTGTTAATTTAAAAGTAATTTGTTGAAACTAATTCTTTTGTTCCTCATTGAATTCTCATTTGATGTTTCAACATTCCAACTCATGGTCTGTCATATTCAAATGATAATATTAGAGAAGTGCCTTCTACTACTTTTCCATGACATTTAACACAAATTCGAGATCTTGATAAGGTAATCTCATATGTTTAAAACCTTGCCAGACAAATTATAGTTAGTGGGGTCATTTGCAATGCACCCATTGCTGATAACTCTAATTGTATAAGTTTCTGATTTTTTTCAAAAATTACAATTTCAGAAGTGCAGAAACCAAACGCCTGTACTGAAATGCACCTATTGTCGAGTGGAGTTTCCACTGGGAGAGTAAGTAGACTACTCTAGTTGACCAGGCAACATTTTTATGGTGTGGGCCTGCCGTCATTGTGCACTGTCCGTCTGTCAGTAATTGCTTGGTACCACTCTGGAGGACATGTTTCTAATCTGATTTTAGAATATTAGCTTTTGTCATTAAGATCTCAGACAAGTTCGATGTTGAGTGAGATCCATGCATGTTAATGAGGTAATTTCGCATCTGATCAGTTGAACTTATTACCAGTAATGAGGCCATGTTTCTGATCCAGTTTTGACCAACTTGGAAAATAAGTTTACAAAGATGCCAGCCCATTTGAATTCAATAATTTTTACAAATTGTTTAACCCTTTACAGATACATTATGAATCAGATCAAATGTATTATGACAAAGGGTAAGTAAGCTTTTGGAAGGTGACATCCTTTCAACCAGAGCTTTTGACCATCTTCCTCCTTTTCCAGTGTATGTGCACAAGCAAATATGACAGACAGACAGGAAGTGTGATCGAACTTGGGCATAAAAAACCTTTCAAAGGTTAAAAACTGGGTACACCCAAGAGTGGCCATGTATTACAGCATAAAAGAAAGTTGCATTATTTGCATATTACATGGTATGGGACTGTGACATTATCACCAGCAACAGTGGATGATATGACATGCATACACACATCAGATATACACAAAGTAAATCTGACTTCATTTCAACATGCATTTTCATATTTCTTGCTTATCTAAGGGTCTAGTGATCACAAGCAGATATGTATAAAACTTTATTTTTGAATTGGATCATTACAAATTTTATTACAGATTTTCATCTTGAAAATTTGAGATTTGGGTCCCAAATTATAGATTTTTGGGCAGGTGACTACATATTGTCGTGATTGAGGGTAGGCAACTCATAGCTTATATCATCAAGATCTCAAATGAGTTTGATAATGAGTTAACAATCTCAGCCAATCAGCCACACATATTAATAAGGTGATTTTGCATCTGATTACCTGAGCTTATTTCCACTTTGGCAGCCATATTTCTGATCTGATTTTGATCTGACTTGGAAAGTAAGCTTATACCATCAATATCTGGGACAAATTTGATTATGAGCAAGATCCACATGTTAGTGGAGATGATCATGCATCTGATTGGCTGATATTGGTACCATTCTAGAAACCATATTTCTGATCTGATTTTAATAAAACTTGTAGGTTTATGTCATCAACAGCTTGGATGAGTTCAATAATGAGTGAGAACCATGCATATAATGAGGTGATCTTGCATGTGATTGGCTTAGCTTGTTACAGCTCTTGTGGCCATATTTTTGGCCTAATTTTGAATAAACTTGAAATACAAGATTATATTATCAAGATATGCAACACATTTAATAAATAGTGAGATCTATGCATATCATTGAGGTGATTTTCTATCTTTTTGGCTGAGATTGTTACCTCTCTAGAGTCTGTATTTTTGATCTGTTTTTGATCAAGCTTGGAATATAGGTTTATCTTATTAAGGTCGTGGTTAAGTGAATGATCAACATTCACGCAGATTAATGACATGATCTTGCATCTGATTGACTGAGCTTGTTACCACTCAAGAGACTATATTTGTTCTCCAGTTTTGATAAAACTTGGAATATAGGCATATGTCCTCAACATCTTGGATTAGTTTGATAATGAGTGAGATCCACCATGCATATTAATGAGGTCTTGTTATATGTGGTTAGCTGAGGTTGTTACCACTCTGGAGGCCATATTGCTAGTCTGATTTTGATTAAACATGCAATATGAGATTATCTCATTAAGATCTGGATGAGATTAATAATGAGCAAGATTAATGAGGAGATGATGCATCAAATTTGCTGAGCTTGTTACCACTCTAGACTGAACTTTATTTTTGATAGGATTTTGATCAAGCTTGGCAATGGGCTTATATCATCAATACTGCATTAGCCTGCTTAGTAAAATGGTCAACTGTTAGGTTATGTAAGTTAAGTGAGCATTATCAGGCCCACTTGGGCTTCTTGTTTTTTCTCATCCAATAATTCCTACCTGCCTGTAAGTTATGACAACCTGACTAAAATGAGTAAAAATGAACCTTTTCCAAAACAGAAAAGTATCAGCAGCACTCTGACATTTGACTGTTTGGTGTAGTTTCCCATCATTCTTAGCCAATAAGGAAATGGTCCATAGACTTGAAAGTTATTTTGAGATTCAAGTAAAACAAGTCCTTATATAAAAACAAGCCTTTTTTTTTTTACACTGACTTAAGGAAAGTATTTTTTTTATATCTCAACTGGTCATAGACCACAAGAAATTATGCTATGACCTGTTGTTTGCTGTCCATCTGTTGTCTGTCCATTAGCATATGTTATTATCGCTAATCTTCCTAATCTACTTAGAGGATTACCATGAAACTTTGTACACACATTCATCCCAAGGTTAAGTTGGTCCTAAATGAAAATGGTGCTACTAGGATATCCAATAAGGCCATTTCTCCTGAATGGATAGTCATAACAACATGGGTTTTCACTAAAAGACTTCTTATGATTATGATGTCTTGCAGGTCCTAGATTAAAACAGTACCGATCTGACATTCTTGAAATTTGTTTAAAATGTTACTCCTCCTTAATGGATGGTCATGTGGATTGCACCAAAAGATTTCTTATGGTGTCGAGTTGGTTCCCAGTAAAAATGATGCCCCTTGGACATCCAATATGGCCACAATGATGGCCATCTAGAAAATCTTATTGTTACTCCTTCTGAATGGATGGTCTTATTGACATGGGTTTTCCACTAAAAGACTTATGATGTCTAGTTTGTCCTAAATGAACATAGTGCCGATATGACTTCCAATATGGCTACCACAGCAGTCATCTTGAAAATCTTGTTATTGCTACTCCTCCTAATGGATGGTCATATTGAAATGAGGTTTTCACAAAAAAACTTCTTATGATGTCTATTTGGGCCTAAGTGAAAGTGTTTCCCCTCTAAAATCCAGTAAATCTTCTTAAAATGTCTAGTTGGTTCTAAATGAAAATGGTGCTCATTCGACCTCCAGTTTTATTGTCATGTTGTCCATTCTCGTCAATCTTGTTATAGCTCCTTTTCCAGAATTGATTGTCATGGTGACTTAGGGTTTTATCAGAAAGATTTCTTATGATATGTAGTTGGTGCCAATCAGACCTACAGTATGCCACCATGGTAGCTATATTGAAAATCTTGTTATACTTTTCCTGAACCAATGGTCCTTTAGAAACAGGGTTTTCATATGGAGTCTTGTTGGTACTTAATGGAAATAATGCCGATCTGACAGCCTGTATTGCCTTAACCCTTTTGCAGTGGGATACGACTCCAGTTGTACTTTACCTTTGCAAACGTGATACGACTCCGGTCGTATGTTGACTGTATTATGTTACCAGCTTTGCAGACACATGTTTTTAAATGTTTAAAACGTCCTTAGTTTACGTGTACTCTTTTGAAAAGAAGGAAATAAAGGTAGAAGGTACACATAGCATTACCAGATTGTGTTTAACAGACTCCAAAACTGGTAAAAATTCGATTTCAAAATCGAGTTTTAATGTGCGGAGATAAAATAAATGGCGATCATATTCTGAAGAGGGAATTGAAGACAGTTATGTCCTTGCAGAATTAGTTGAAAATAAAGACCATTTCGTGTGGAAAATTGACATTCTAGGCAGTAGGGATCGCTATCTTTACTTCTTAAAAATGGACGGAGCTGATGATAACAGGTTATTTGAAAATTTGATTTCAAACACGACTTTTAATGTGTGGAGATCAACATGGCAGACAGCGCTGAAACAGCAATTTACGGCAGTGATATGAATTCCGATTTGATGAAAATATAGACAATTTTGTGGGGAAACTCTATGTTTTAAGCAGTGCAGATCGTGAGCTTGACTTAGATGAAATGAAAGGAGATGATGATAACTGGTTAGTAGAAAAATTTATTTAAAAACTGAATTTTAACGCGTGTAATTAAAAATGGCGGACAGTACTGAAGCGGCCGTGATGTTGATACCGATTTTGATGAAAATTTAGACAATTTTGTGGGGGGAATTTATATTTTAGGCAGTGGGGATCGTGATCTTGTTTGCATCGAATGAACTGAGCAGATGATAAATAGTTAATTGGTATTTTTGACTCGGATATTGACGATGATGAAGACATGGATGCGTTTCAAGCTAACTGGACATTTTAAGAACTTCACTTGTCATAAAGTTCTCACATATACTGATGTTGAGTGTGTGCATAATATTATGAAAATTCCTGCATCCCTGGAAATAGACCAAAATACACCCAACATAACTCTGATATTATTACATTAAAATTTTTTGTGGAATAAAAACACTGAACAAAAATGAAAAGCTTTGTCGACTTACCAGTAAGGTATATTCTGTTTTTTGTTCTCCAATTCTCATGTGAGTAAATTTAATAAAATTGTAATAACTTTCGATTTTCTTAATGGATTTTTATTATTTTGTCACCTTCTTAAATGGCATAAAATTCCCCCCATTTCATACAGTTACGTAGAGGAGGTAAAATGAACATTGCAGATAGGAAAATTGCATTGAAAGTAAGTTATTAAAAAAAATGTAAAGCATGTTTTTTTGCTTACATCACTTTACTTTCAACTGAAGTTTTAAGGCTGAAAATTTTCAGTCAAAAAATATATGACCTTAAGGAAAATTTGATGCTTTTTAAAATAGTATACAACATTGAAAAATAATTTTAAAAAATTGTCCTGTAAAGCCAGATTGACCAATGTCACTGCATTCTCTCATGCTGCTACACCACTGACTGAAAAAATTTCCAGTTCTACACAACTGCCTGTCTGAATGGGCTTCAGTATGAAAAGGGTTAATGATGGCCATCTTGAAAATATTGTTATTGCTACTCCTCAATTAATGTTCATATCAACATGGGTTTTTGACTAAAATCTTTTGGTGTCTAGCGGGTCCTAAGTGAAAATGGTGCCCCTTGGACATTGGGTTTTAATACCAGTAATACAATACCTGTCACTATTGCCTTACCTTCCAGCATGCTAAGTTTCCTCATCCAAGCTCATAATTCCAACCTCCCCATGATATAGAACATTCTAGAAATCTAGAACAGAGAGAAGCCACAACCAGTTTGACTATCATGTGATCAGCTCATGCAGGATACTCTTCCTCTATTCCTCGGATGCTTGTAACACTAAGGTGTGTTTAATTCTTAAAATTGCCTTCATGTACATACTTAAAACGCTTTTCAGCAAATTATTCTAAGTTTCAATTTTATTTGAGTGATTATCCTCCTAGTCCTTGCATTATTTGATGGTGATTTTAGCTCTCTTGTTAATTTAAGGGACTTTATTGCACCGTCTTCATCTAGCAGTGCTCTTCTCTGTTATTCCCCTTCCCTTACCCAGTGTTATGTTAGTAATTCCTCGTGTGTGGTAGTTCAGGAATTTTATTTTAGTACTTGCTTCAGCAGTACTCGATTATTTTTTTTGCCTAGGGTAAGTATTACTACCATTTTGTGGTTCTGGAATATTAATTCCCTTTATTCATAAATATTGGAAATTAATAATTAATAGTACTTGCTTAAGCAGTGCCTTTAATTGTTTTGTTCATCAATTGTGGAAAATGATTGATTAATAAGTACTTGCTTAGGCAGTACGCTTCATTACTGCATTTAAAGATTTATAGCACTGCTTCATCAGTACATTTTTTAATAAGAACTCGGCTAGGCAGTACAAATTCATATGTTGCATAAAATATATTTATTTCATTGCTTCGAATAAGTACTCGCATAAGCAGTATGATTTTAGTTGTTGCATCATATATATTTATTGCAATGCTTCGAAATCAAACATTTGCATTGAAAAAAATTCTTTCAGAGAGTACTAGTTTTGGCAGTACATACTTTTCTGTTCAGTAATGTCACAAAATGTGGGGAAATTTGGGCACAAGAAGGTCCTGTGGGATTCTCACCCCACATGTTTATCCTGTACCAAGTATATTTGAACAGTCAGGTTCCACGATGTTTGGGACCTGGCTGAGAGTAGGTGCACCTATAAAGGGAGGAAGAAACGCTCTTCTCCCTATACTCCTCGATCCCAGGAGAGATGGGATCCTTATCTCCTTGATCCCAAGTATGGGATCTTCCTCTTCCCTATAGAAGAGTACTGCCCCATTGGGACAATTTTGTTCCAAGTTCCAGGAGAATATGGAACCAATCGCTCCTTGATCTCAGGAGCGTATGGCATATGTCTCTCATGAAATCAAGAGATGCAGTGCACATGAAGAGTCACAGAACTATATCTGGGGTGGTACTCCTTGATCCTAGGGGTGTGTGGGATCTGTCTCTTGTGAAGTCTAGAGACATAAAGCTCCTGAAGAGTCACAGAACCTGAAGAGTCACAGAACTCTATCAGAGTTGTCACTCCTCAATCCCAGGGGTGTATGGGATCTGTTTTTTGCAGAGTAAAAAGCTGTAATGCCCCTGAAGGGTCACAGCACTCGATCAGGGTTGGCAGCCCAGTGAAGAAGGTGCCAGAGACAAGATGGCGTGTCTCTGAGAAGGGAAAGCAGCGATATCATTCTTGATTATCTGATGGAGGCTCATTCATCAGTGTTCCCTTTAAATCCCTTCAAGATGTAGTGATGTCCATTCCAGGGAAGCAAATAGTCCTTCCATTAACAGAACCATGGTTGCCTATGCCTTGGCCTTGGAGCAGTTCAGATGCGGCAAGTCACAGATCTACATTTTTGTCCATGTTGAGCCAAAGATTGGGGATGGGTGGGCGATTCTCTCTTACCAGATGATTGAGGAGGACAAGAAGCATTCCCATCCCCCTAAAAAGTTTCAGAGTAAGGGTGGTCCTGCCACTACTTGTGAGCAGTTGCTTGAGGTGGATACCCCTATAGGAGTGACAAGAGGCATTGCTGGTCCTCCTAAAATGACTGCTACTAGGGGCAGTCCCACCACTCCCTGTCAGGAGTTGCAGGATGAGGATACCACTACTCCCCAGTCTGCCTCATCAGAGAGACACTGAGTCAGGAAGTGCTGTCTCCCCTCAGGAATGGGAGCAGGACAATGACACCGTTTTGGTTTTGGTGGACTCTTGCAAGTTCACAAAGGAACCAGCTGCGACAGTCCCTCCTCCTTTGGGTCCCCTTCCTCCTCTCACCTGTTGATTTAGGTGGAGAAGGGTGGAGAGATATATTTTCTTTTGATAACCGCCTTCTCCCCGAGTTTGGGTCCCAAACCTCTGGGCATGGAGGACAAGAAAATCCTCTCAATTCAAGCTGCCCTCTCACCTGTCTTTAGCAAGATGAGGCAGCCAGAAGGGTCAAAGGAGGAAGTCTGTGGACTCCTCCACTTTCCCAAGGGAAAGGGGAGGGACCTAAGCACATGAACCCTCTTGTGGTATACATCTCTCTTACTGGGATCTCCATGGGTGCTCGGCTAGCCCTCTTTTCAGAGGTTTGGTTGGGCATAACGGAAGATATGTGGGTCTTTTCTATAATAAAGGAAGGATACCGGTTTTGTTTCTGGGAACATATCCACTTGCAAGGACCCCTGTACTTTTTCACCATACAAAACTGACTCAATTAAGGGAAGAGGGATTTCTCTGCAATAGAGAGGGTGGCAAATGACCATTCTCTGGCATTCTACTCCCAGATTTTCCTGGTCTCCAATAAAGGCAGAAAGTTTTGGCTTACATTTGATCTTTCTACCCTAAACACGTTTCTGCAGAAGCAACCACATGAAGACTTCCACTTCAGTCAGGAATGCCATATGGCCCAGCAACTGGGGAGTCTCCATCGACCTTCATGATGCATACCTTCAGATCCCAATTTTACCTCCTCACCAGAAATACCTCCAGTTTTGCTTGGACCTGGAGGTTTTCCAGTTTAAAACTCTGCCATTTGGCCTAGCCTCCACTTCCAGAGTTTTTACCAGGGTGATGGTGGTAGTTGCCACCCACCTGAGGGCTCTGGGGATCCCGAACTTCCAGTATTTTGATGACTGGTTGATGCACAAGGGCCTCAAGAGTCCCTCTTACAAGATTTGTCCCACTGCTGATCTGCAGTGACCTGTCTAGGACTCATTCTGAATGTGGGGATGAATTTCCTTGAAGCAACCTTGGGTGAGTTTGTGTTCCATTGGACAGGATAGACAGAATCCTGGCTCTTTTGGCAGTGGTTTATGCCAAGACCTCATTGTCGGCTCACCTATATCTATCCCTCCTGGGGACCTTGAACTCCGCAGCAGACCTGATTCCCCTGGGAAGACTGTACTTGTGCCCTCTCCAGTTTCTTCTTTTGGCTAAGTGGAAACCACACAAAGATCACCTGTTGGCTCAGATTTCTCTGGGGTCAGAATTTCATCACCACTTGAGTTGGTGGGCTAAATGGGACCAGTTTCTGGCCAGAGACCCAAAGCGAGCCCCTAAACCCACTCCCATCTGTATACAGATGTGTCAGATTCGGGTTGAGGTGCTCACTTGGAACCAGAAGGGATAGTTCTTCAGGGTTCATGGTCTCCAGAAGTAAATACCCTTCACATAAACAATTTGGAAATGAAGGCAGTATTTTTAGCCCTACAGGGTTGTGATTGTGTGATGGTCTCCGACGACAACACTTTGGTTGTAATGTACCTCAGGCAACAAGGAGGTACACATGCTCCTTCTCTTTAGGTGGAGATTTGGAACCTTCTTTGCTGGGCAACCTCAGAGGGTACTACCCTCCGTGTTCAACATATTGTGGGCAAGAAAAATATCCTGTTTGACGGTCTGTCTATGAGAGGCAAAGTAGTCCTCATGGAATGGTCTCTGCAGCAATCCGTAGCAGAGTCCCTGTTCAGACTGTGGGGGAGACTCTTGGTGAACTTGTTTGAGATGAGACTGAACAACAGTCCCTTTTACGTCTCCCCAGTTCCAGATCAGGTGAGATTGTCTGTTAGCTTACGCCTTCCCACCTTTCACAGGACCTGCACTGCTCAGTTCATTCTGATAGTCCTGCTGTGGCCCCAGCGAGTGAGGCTCAGCGATCTACTTGACCTGTTAGTGGACCAGCCCAGGACATTACCTCAGAGGATTGACCTTCTGTCGCAGCATAGATGGTCTCTTCACAAAAGCCCACAGATTCTCCACTTTCCTGCTTGGCTCATCTCAAGCGATCTATCTGCAAGGACAAGTTCTTGAGCAAGATTACCAACTTCATTGTCATGGCCTGGAGACAGGCTGTGTCCAAGGTCGTCAGTGCAAAGTGGAGAATCTGTTGTAATTGGTGCAGTAGGAAATGTGTTAATCATAGCTGTCACTCTTTTCGGTGCCATGTCAGACTTTCTTCTTTTCCTGTTCGAAGACAGAGAATGTTCAGTTTCAAATGTTAAGGGCTATTGAGTAGGCCTGTCCAACATGCTCAAGTTCTCATAGGGTCTGGCCATTGGTTTGTACCCTCATCTTTCTGATCTTACCAAGTATTTTGAGCTGCAGAGACCAGAATCTCACTCACTATTGAACCACTGGGTGAAGCTTCATTTACAATCTTACACTTAAAACTCTTTGCCAGCTTCCTTGGGTAGTCCAACTCCCTATAGAGATTTCCTGTCTCAGTCGTATCTGTGCTGGGGATGATCAAGATAGACTTCTTTGCCCAGTTAGGGTAGTACTATTTGGCCATGTTAATAGGGAGAAGAAAGAGTAGACAGTGTCTCTTCCTAACTATTATGGGCACCACTGATATCTCGGCATCCATCACTTCCAAGTGGATCGTCCTCACTATCAAGAGAGCTCATGAGAATTGAAGCTCATGAAGTCAGGGCTATTGCTACTTAATGGGCCAATTTTTATTGGAGACTGTTATGAGAGCCACCTTTTGGTTGTCGCACACTACATTCCTCTCCTTTAACCTTTGGTTTTTGGTGCATCAGAGTTAAGGCATTTTTTTCCTTGGGCCCAATAGTTATGGCACAAAAAAGTGTTCCAATTTGCTGCCAACTTAAAGTAATGGACACCACTACTATAAGGTTGAGTATATTAAATTTATACCAGTTTTTCTGAGGTCATCAGCCTCTCTCCAAACGGGCACATTCAGCAAGGCAATAGTAACAGATATTGTATTACTGCTATTAAAATGTTATTTGGGGGTGGGGTAAAACTAATTTTAATAATGTAATACTTACCTGTCACTATTGCAAGATTCACTCCTCGCACCCCACGTTGATGATCCAAGCATAGTCTGGATCCGAGTCATAGAGGAAGAGTATCACGCATGAGTCAATGATGTGTTAGTCAGACTGGTTCTGGGTTCTCTGTTCTGGATTTCTAGAATGTTCCATATAATGGGAGGTTGGAATTATGAGTGCAGACTATGGTACTTAGCATCCCAGAAGGAAAGGCAATAGTGACAGATATGTATTACACTAATCAAATTAGTTTTACCCCCCTCCCCCCCATACATTTTCACCAGAAGACTTCTTATGGAGTCTAGGTGGTCTGTAATGAAAACGATACCAATCTGACATCCAATATATTCTCATCATGGTGGCGATCATGAAATTCTTGTTATTGCTACTCATCCTGAATGGATGGTCATATCGACATTGGGATTTTACCAAAATACTTCTTATGATGTCTAGTTGGTCCTATATAAAAACGGAGCTGATAAATGGTGGCCATCTTGAAAATCTTGTTATCACTACTCCTCTTGAAGGGATGGTTGTATTGAGATGGGGGTTTTCACTGAAACGTTTCTCCCTGTATGTAATTGATCCTAAATGAAAATAATGCCAAGTGACCTCCCAAATTTGAGAAATCGCTTAACAGCTGCTTCTCTTAAGCAGATGGCCATACTAACATTTTGAACAAAAACTTCTTTCTTGCAATACAGTGAAACCCCGCTATAACTCGATATTTGGGGTCCATAAAATTCGATCACGGAAAAAGCGGGGTCGTGTTATTGTGGGATTTTACTATATTTTACTTTATTCAGAGAACAACGTATACACATCTAATGTATAGCATGAATAGGGTATCAACACCGTTTACTATCTGATATCGATCCGTCTTTGTTTTCCCACATGACAATCCTTTGATTGAGCCACAAGTTTGATGCTTGTTCAGTGCCAAGTAACAGAGTGGTTATTTGAACTCCCTGTGATCTTGCCGCCCAAGCTCTGTCTCGACATGAGCAACCACATATGACAATCTTTGATCTTGCCGCCCAAGCTCAGTCTCTACATAAGCACCCACATAATGACAATCTTTGATCAACCACCGCATTGTCTGGTGCTTGGTTGTGTATACAGTTAAAGAAGAAACATAAGTCAGCTATTGTTTGCGCAATGATTGTATACAGGATGAATTGAAGTCCAGCGCACGTGTTGGTGGCTTACGTTTTTTTATGTTTATTAAATCGTCAGAATCTTTTATCAACCACCACATTGTCTGATGCTCAGTTGTGTATGCAGTTAAGAAGAAAAACACGTTGGCTATTGTTTGAGCAATGATTGTATACAGAATGAATTGAAGACAAACAGAAAGAAGACTTACTGGCTTTACTCATGGATCAGTAATAAGTAACATTTCCGATAATGTTTAATTTGGCATAACACTTCAAGAAATTGGTGAAATTGTTAAATTTCAGATGCCACGCCACAATCGAATTCATACGTGATCTCTTCCCCAAAATGATAATAAAATTTTTATACGCTATTTCTCGTACTTAAAGAAAAATTTTTTTTTCCGTGTATGAGAAAAATACATGTACATGTATATAAAATTTCAGGAACCACGACACAAATGTATTATACTCGAATTCATATGCGATCTCTTCCCCAAAATTATACTGTAATATACACATTTTATACACTATTTCTCGTACTTTGAAGAAAAATAAATTCATGTGCGAATGAATGTATGAAATTTTGGGAGCCACGCCACGATCGCATTATATCCGAATTTGCGTTATAGTGGGGTTTCACTGTATTTAGTTATTCATATATAAAAATGGATGCCTAGATGATCATCTAGAAAATCTTTATATGGCTACTTCATATGAACAGATGGTTCTTGGAATTTTCGTTAAAACAATATTATGATGAAATGTAGCTGGTTATGAATGAAAATGGTGTTCATCTTATCTTTAACATTGCACCATTGTTGCCATCTTGAAAATCTTGTTGTCACTACTCTTGCATGAATTATGGCATTGACATGGGGTTTTCACAAATTTAAAACACTTGCAGTATTTAATTGGTTCTGAATGAAAATGGTGCAGATCTGCACTTTTGTGAAGGAGTTTTGTAAATTAGACCTAATTGTCCTAGGAATCATGTCAGAGGTCATCCCTTGCATTTTTGTACTTCACTGAGCTTATAAACACAGTGACTTGTATATACAAGTGAATTTTGACCAAATTTTGTATTTAGTTGCATTCCAGTGAACAAGTTGATAGTCAGCTCTCTGAGATTGATTTTAAGGTCCAAGGTCTTGACTCCTGGGTTTTAGCTGTAATGGCTTGTGAGCATGATAACACAGACAAGTTTGGATGGATTTTTTTTATCAGATCCAGTTTGTGGCTATATCTGATGAATACCTTGAATGATGTTATTTAAATAACTACTTTTTTTTCAAAAGATATTAATTACAGTTTTAACCAAAACTTAGCACATGAGTATATCATGACATTACCTGAGACAAGTTGGATGATTTTCCATGATAATGCATTTTATCATGCACTTACAGATATCTTCTGAACATGTTAACTCAGACATGTAAGAAAATAGTTTTGTTACCAAATCTAGTATGTTGGAGTTTCTCAACAGTTCAAGGAGGATATCAGAGATGGTTTCACTACTTAGCAGTTAAAAACAACAAAAAAAAACTGTCTAATCTTGGATTCCTGGAAATTTTCTTCAGTCAGTAGAGTGTGAGTTCCTTCGAGGGACTCTTGTTATGTAACATTCTCTCATTGACCTAGTGTAAGCTTTTTCAATATCAGTTGCAAAGATAAAACTTCAATGTTAATAATTTTGTTGATCTATTAAGTCGTTTTGAATTTCAATACATTTTACCAAACAAAGATAAAGAATCCATAGATGTACAGTACTGTATATGTTTAATCAGACAGATAAGGGTCAACTTATATGCCAGACTTACTAAAAATCTTTAACTTACAAGTGAAACCTACTAAAAAAAAATATCTTTAAAAACATGGCAGTTGGGCACATAAATGAAGTTTGTGATTAATGATGACAGTGTTTCAGAGAACTAAAATCTGCTATTTCTTGCGAACCCAAAGTCAAACTTTTATCTTGATATATAAGTCAGCATGTGGTTATTGACCAACAGAAGTTGATACTAGTTCAGTCATCTTTTTTCTTGGCAAATCATATAGCAAAATTCACAAGGATTTATAAAAAGATCATAGACGAATCACCCTTTTTGCCTATTTGAACAAGGAGGTTGACTTGTAAGCATGATGACTTATATGCAAGTATGTACCGGTACATGGCAAATGTAGGTTATTTTTCTGGAGAGTTAACCTTTTTCTTAAAATTTAATTTTTTCTGTTTTGCAGGAAAGGGAGCACAAATTCCAGCTGCAAAAGGTGCACATACAATCTGAAAGTATATGGAAAGGTATGTTATTGGCAGTGATTGAAAAGTGTATGTAAGTATTCAGTATTTGCAATCTTGGGCTTTTTTAGCTAGGTTGTTCAGCTTAGCTCTCAAATGTGAAAACATTATTTTTCAGTGCCATTGTGAACCTATGTCATAATTTATCGGGACAAAGCAAGATATTCAGGTCACTTTTCTGACAGTGGCAGCATCAGTAGTTTTGTTTCGGTTCTGGTTAAAAAATTTGATGCCAACATGGGCTCAACATGTAGGTCCTTGTATTCTTGTTGTGGAAAGTGGTCTCCACAACTATATAGGTGTTCTTGAAATGATTTGTTTGGTAGTTTTGATGTAAGACTTAATCAAAATGTACTTTATATGTAATCTTGATCAGTCATGATCAGTTTTGTTTCATCCAGTATGGCTCATCACGAAGTATTAATAAAACTTTTCACTTTCCTATATTTTGTTTGGTTAAATCACCAGAAACTTTTTTGCTGAAACCTTTTATTGAGTGGAGTAAAGCAGAATACTGATGACAAAGTGCAAGTGTTCTGTTTGGAGTAGGCAGGTGTGCTGGAGTATGCATCACTTATCACTTATAAGTGATGGAAACAAAATTCTGTTTGGCCATCTGTCTGTTCATCTGCTCTTCTTTTCATCTTTTTTTGCCTTTATTTTGAAGGAAAGTTTGGACACAAAAAAATGGGAGGGGAAGAGAGAGAAAAGTTTGAACATTTGCTGTTTATCTTCATCTTTATTTTCTTTCTCTATTTAAATTCATATTAATATCTTAAATAACAAACTAAAAGTTTACGTTTTATAGAATTTTTGGTATATAATTTTATTGGTACAGACTTAAAACATCATGGAGTTTTGTTTTAATATTATTAAAGTGGAAAAACTTGGAAATTGAACATCATATAATAAAAAATTTACCGACTTTTGATTTTGATTGATACAAGGATTTATTAATCAATGGAAAGTGATGTTCACAGAGCCCTCAGTGATAGCGGTGAATAGCACAGATGCCTACAACATTGGTGAATATCACTTTTCTATGGTTGATAACCCTTGTATCAACTCAAAAGTCAATAATTGTATTTATGATATTTGGTGTAGCCTTTTGAAAATATACATATTTAGAGTATTGATTAAACAGTGTTCTACCTAGACAGTTACAGAACCCTTCCCCCAACTCTGCATCCGCTGTCTTATTTCTGGCCTTTGATTTGTGCCCCATCCCTATTGTGTTTGTTGAATGTGACTCCAAAGTTTTTCCAGTACAGTGCCCCTTCCAGATCAGCATGTTGTCGCTGTACTGTTGTACTCACAGTGCACAGTTCAGAATCAACTTTTAGTATATGACTTTCCAAACATCAAAGAAAAGAAATGTCTGCAGATGAAAAATAGCTTTATTTGTTGAGACTGAAATAAAAATAAAATGTGCTGTTTACGGTTAAATAAGTCATGTGATTAATCTTGTGTTTCATATAAATTAATCTATAATTTAAAATATTTCAAAAATCTCATGCAAGTAAACTGTCTAGTAAAAGGAAGTGCATAGTGATTTTGTTTTTAAAAAAAAATTATCTGGTGTTTAAGTATTTTCATGTTCAATTTGTGTTGCATAAACTATTATTCTAACTATTTGTTGACAAAACCAAAAATAAATTCATGTTTGGAAGAATGAAGACCTATCTCTAAGATGGAACAAAAAATTATAAAAGTAACAGATTTTTTATTTTTATTTTACTTGTTGCTTGAGCCAGAGATTCTTATGGTTAGGATGCCAGACTCATGTTTGAGGACTGGCATCCTGCCCTTTCATATTCTAGCTGGAGCAATGTTAAACATAGGATCTGTATGGCATGAATTTGCAAATATCCAGATTCCTACTAAATCATGAAAAAAAGAAAGTTAAAATTTGTTATGGCTATGAATCGTATACAAGATGGAAAACTGAAGAAAAAAATGGTTTGTAAAACAAAACCATGACACACATGTGTCTCTAGTTACAAATGTACTGTTAGAAATTTAATATTTTATGTAAGAGATAAGAAGGAAAATCGTCATTTTGCAGAGGAGACATCAAATCAAGGGTGTAAATATTTTTTCCATCTACTTGTCCAGGACAAGTGACTTTGAAAAGGTTACTTTTCTGACCAATTGTTTACTTGTCCTGTTTTTCAACTTCATAATTTTCTTTATTTTCCAGTGTCAGATGTCTGTAATGTTGTCTAATGGCAGCATTTGTCATTGTGTGGGTGTAACTGTATTGTACTCGTTATTATTAGGCACTAGATTTTGTACTGCAGTGTAATGTAGCCATCTTTTGTGTGTGTGACATGCTGATGTAAATATTTGCAGTTTCTCTATTTTAAATTACTAATAAACCTGTTCATTTTACTGTTTTTGTTGCTAGTTTGTAAGAAAAAGCAGCTAATTTTTATTGTTAAAATTATGAAAAGAAAAATTAAATTCCTTATCTTTAGTGTTAGACCCCCCCCCCCAACATAAAATGTGAGCACTTAAACTTCTACAAGAACACTTAATTTTGCATTACTATGCAGGACAGAATAAATATCTAACTGTAAATATAAATTTTGTTATATATAATCAAGATGATGCTGATTTACTTCTCAGAATCTTTCTTAATTAATTGTGGAACATATCGGCCTCAAGCATCTACAGCAGCCTAAACCAGGCATGTGCAACCTACGGCCTTCAGGCCGCATCAGGCCTGCGACCTGGTTTTATGCAGTTACATTTACATCATACAGGTACATTTAAACATCACTGTCTGGCCTGCGCCCTGGAGGAAGTTGCTCATGTATGGTTTAAACTCGCTGTACTTTTTATGTGCCTGCCATAAGGCAGAGCATATAATGTTATGATATTGTTCATCCATTTGTCTGTTACCGATTTTTTCCTGCACAATAACTCCAGTTTGGTTTTGGGTCAAAAGTCAAAGGGCAAGGTTACTGTGACTGAGAGAATACAAATGGTTTCTGCACAATAACTTAAGTTCTCCACCATCAACAGTTACCAAACTTTGTGGATGGTTTAAACTTGGGCTATGGAATAACCCTATTAGTTCTGGGGTTAAAGGGTTAAAGATCATGGTAACTGTTACTGAAAGAAGAAAAACGGTTCTTGCACAATAACATTAGTTCTAAATCACATACTTGGACCAAATTTGATGGATACTTGCACTTGGGGGGAGAAGAAGCCTATCAGTTTTGGAGTAGTAAGGTCAAAGGTCAAGGTCACTGTGAGGGAAAGAAGAAAAATGGTTTCTGAATAAAAAATTTAAGTTGTTGACCATGTACCTTCACCAACAGTTTGTGGATGACTTACACATACAGTAAGAAAGAAGCCTTTTCATTTAGGGGTCAAAGGTCTATGGGCAAGGTCAATGTGCTGAAAGAAGAAAAATGTTTTTTACATAGACCACATACCTTGGCCAAAGTTTGTGGAGGACTTGAACATAAGGTATGCAAGAAGTTTATTGAATTTTGGGGGTAAAAAAGGTCAAAGGTTAGGGTAATTGTGGTTCAGAGGTAAAGGGGTGGGTTTTTTAAAATAACTTTCATTCTAGAGTAAGTTCCTAGACCTAATCTGTGGATGGCTTGTACTTAAGGTAATATGGAAACCTATAGATTCTGAAGCCTAAAGGTAAGAGATCATGGTGATGGTAAGGCTAAAACATAATGGTTTATGCACAGTAACTTTAGTTCAATACCTTGAACAAAAGCCGAAATCATTGAAACTCATTGGACAATAATCTCTAGAGTCAACCATCCACTACTAATGCCAACATAAAGGACTATTAAACACAGGCCGGTTCATGGTACTCTCGTTCTATACATGATATCATGATTAAGCATTGGTTCACATTCCTATGAACTTTTAACTCTTTAGAAAACTAATAAATTGCATAGATACAAGAATGATCTTCAATATTATGCAAAATTAGAGACAAAAAAACTTGTTTAGGATTGAGTCTCCCACTGTTAGTGTACTATGTCTACCCGCAGTTTAGAAGAAATCTGATCCCAGACATTAATTATCAGTTGACTTATCTGTACTTTGGTAAAAATTTTTTATTCCAATCTCAATAAATAAAGCCATTCTTTTGTCTCTTGCCAGTGTTAGGACAGTCACATTTCATTGTGCCATATTGGCACATACCAAAAGTAAATTCCAGACATTGTGCTAATAATAATACAGTTAAAAGGGAAAATGCTGATCTGGAAGTAAACAGTACTGGGAATAAAGGCAGTGCATAAAACTGGCAAATGAAATTGGGACTTTTTATTTTTGAAAAATTGCACTGGCCCGGGACTAAACTTTTGCTGTCAGGCATTTGTCTGACAGAAATATCTACTTGTACTGGGTTGCAGGCTAACCAGTTTTATTTAAATAATTTCAGCAGGTGAAATGTACATGTATGTAAATTTTTATTGCAGCCAGCAGCCTGCCAAAATTGCAGTATAATTGCAGCCTTTGTAGGCAACAAGTGTGACAGATGTGCCAGTTATGAGAAAAGATATGGCCCACCCTCTGTGTGTGAGCAATGTAGACAGAAGTGTGCATTTGAGAGAAATGATTCAAGCAGACAAAAGGTTTGCTATGTATTGTAAATTAAATATACAAAGTGGTTGTTAATGTGTATTAATATAATACTGAAAGGGAATTATGTTTGGATGATTCTAAATATTGCTGACTTGAAAAAACATAATCTCAAGATTTTGATACAAGCTTTGATATGCATGTCAGATTGTCATTATATACTTTTAATGGCAGTAATACATCAACTGCTATTAGTATTTTGTTATCTCTTTTCCTGGTGTTAGTCCCCAGTCAAAGATAAAAATTCACTCCTCCATATAATAATTGCAGGTCTAGAACAAAAACAACACAGTCCCAGTTCAATGTGTTAGTCACTTCCGATCATTTGCAGTATCATCCTTCTTATCTTTGGACCTAGTTGGTAACATACATGTCTTTTGGGAAGATTTGTTGTTAATCTAAGTGTCTTTTGCCCTCAATTCATTCAGTAGTATCCATTTTTAGTTGAAACTGACCTTTTAATAAAAATTTTGCCACCACCTCAGCTGGTGGATGAATCAAGACAGGTCCTGGCAGAAGTTCCAATTCACATACACACAAATGAATGCACACACACATGCACACACACACACACACTGCATATTGATGTATCAGATTTGAGAGGGGGTGCTTATCTAGAGACAAAATGGGTATTCAAGTAGTGTGGTCCAGGCAGGATTCTTCCCTTCATATCAGCAACGTAGAAATGCGAGCTGTCTTCCTAATTCTGCAAGGTTGTGTCAGCAAGGTAAGAAGACACAGTGTCTTCTGGTCATCACAGACAACATATTGGTTGTCGCATACCTCACGCGACAAGGGGGTACTCATTCCCCTTGTCTTTGCTTGGAAGTCTGGAACCTCATTTGATGGTCCTCCACATTCCAGGCAAGAGGAATATTCTAGCAGTTAGCCTGTCAAGACAAGCATGTGCAGTTCTTACAGAATGGCCTTTGCACCAGTCAGTACTAGAGTCTTTTTTTCAGTTGTGTGGGAGGTCAGTGGTAGACCTGTTTCCAGCAAGGCTCAGTGACAAGCTACCACTTTATGTCTACCCAGTGCCAGAACAGAGTGAATGGGCAGTGGATGCCTTCAGTCTGAAGTGGGATCGACTGTTCACCTATGCCTTCCAACCATTCAGAGCAATTCCTAAAGTCCTTCACAGGATCAGGATTTCGTCGTTAAGGCCCATCCTGATAGCCCCCTTGTGGTGCCAGCAGTCATGGGTCTCCTCAACCTGTTTGTGGACACTCCAGGGAATTATCAGTGAAGATGGATCTCCTGTCACAGCACAGAGGATCCCTTCTCATATTCTCCACCTTCACATCTGGCTCGTATTAAACAGTCTAACCACCAAGATCAGTTATGAGCAGGGTTGAAGACTGCACTGCTCAGTCTAAAAGGCAGTTGACCTCCAAGGTTTATGATGCCAAGTGGAGAGACTTCTGTTATTGGTGCAGTTGGCAGGGCATTGAGCTGATCTCCCCCTCTTTAACCTCAGCTCTGTATTTCATTCTCTTTCTTTTTGAAGAAAGGATTGTTCAGTTTCCACCATTAAGGGCTCTAGAGCAGCCTTTTCTTATACTCTTAAGTTTTGTATGGGTTCTGTCGTTGGATCAGACCCTCATCTTCCAGAGCTTATCAGGCATTTTGAGCTCAAGAGATCAGTTTCTCGCTCATTAATGCATAGGTGAAACCTTTCATGTGTTCTTTGGTCATTATATAAACTATCTTTTGAACCTTTTTGTTTAGCATTGGCTAGTAGAAGGAGTGAAATTCATGCCTTATTAGTGGAAGATGATTGCTTCCATTTAAATTGCAACTTTGATTCAGTCTCTCTTGTATACCAAACCTGGTTTTCTGGCTAAGACTCAGCTAGCTTTGGTAGCTCCTGAACCTATTCAAATTCCTAGTCTAAATTGCATTTGTATTAGGGATGATCAAGATTGACTTCTGTGTCCAGTTATTGCCTTGCATTTCAATTTGGCTAAATCAAAAGGGCAAAGGAATGCTAGGAAATGTCTCTTTATCCCTCTCAAAGGTACTTCTGATATCACAGCGACCACCATTTCTAGGTGGATTAGTCGGACTATCAAAAGAGGTAATCAATCTCTCCCTGAGAGAGAGCTTTCCTTCATGAGAATCAAAATCCATGTGGTTTGGGCTATTGCTACATCTTGGACCTTTTTTCTTCATTCCTCTCTGTATGATTTCATGAAAGCCGCCTTTTTGGCGTTCACATTCTATTTTCTCATTCCACCTCTGTTCATTGTGAAGGCATGTATGCATTATGGCCAATTATATCAGCTCAGGAAGTTTTTTTTCAGCAAATAATCTTCCAGTCTGCAGTATAATATGGCTGAGAATAAGTAGTAAGTTTGCATGAGAGCTATTTTTTGGGACCATCAGCCTCTCTCCTAGCTGACAATTTCACAAAAATACTAATAGCAGGTATTGCATTACTGCTAGTAAAATGTAGTTGTGGGGGGGGGACTCATTTTAATTAGGTAATACCTACCTGCTATTATTATCAGATTCCCTCCTCCTTCCCCGCTCTGATGTCCTTTGGTCTTGGTCCAAGTCAGAGAAGGATGATCTTCTGAATGATCGGAAGTGACTAAGGCATCAGACTGGGGCTATATTGTTTGTGTTCTAGACCTCCAGTAATTATTAAATGGAGGATCAAATTTTGACCTTGGACTGGAGACTAGTGCCAGGAAAGGAGATAGCAATGTACCAGGTAAGTATTACCTAATTAAAAATAGTTTTACCACCCAAAACTACACTTTCACCATTGTAAAAAAAATTAAAATATAAATAGTCAAATCTGCCTTAAACAACTGCCTGAAGGAAGGAGAAAAATCAGCCTCTTAAGACAGGTGGCTGCTTAATACAGGTTTGTTTCTTTTAAAATGTTGTAGTGACTTTCAAAATGTGGTTGTATATGACAGATGATAGATTAATGATGGTGACCTTTAAGGCAGGTTTGACTGAATATGCACAGGATAAGATTTAACTAAATATTGTCACTGTGCTCTTAATGTTTGTCTTCCAAATTCATCTTGAACCAGTTATATCCAATTGCTGTACTTGTGGCGGGGAAAAAAAAGAGGTGAATTATCAGTTGTCCATGCTCAGAGTACAAGCTAATACTCCTAATATGTTGCTTTATGACAAAAGTGCAGAATTGAAAAGTAAGGAAAATTTGCATCTGTGATAAGAGTATACCAATTAGAAAGTTCCCCAATACCAAAGGAATGATAATAGTGGGAAATTGTAGGAATAATTCATCATTTTTTCCCTTTCAGGTTGATGGGAAGCTTCTGTGTTGGCTGTGTATATGTGCTTACAAGAGGGTCCTAGCTAAAGCAAAAAAGAAAGTTGAGCAAAAACAGGATGAACCAAAAAAGCAGAGTCTAACCTCAAACAGACAAAGTTTTGATAAACTTGATAAGCTTGACAAACTTGAAACTTTGAGTACAGGAAGTAGTGGTCGCCTTAGCAATCATGGTGACAGATCAACTGGAGAAAATTCAATAACTGCTGTGAAAGAGAGGCAGTCATCTTTGACCTCGTCATCTCTTGGGGATAGATCTTCACCATATTCATCCAAGCTTTCCTTTCTACGTGATCGAACAGATGAAAATAGCACAGATTCTCCCACAGGGCACAGATCTCATGGAAGTTCAAAGTCTCATCAAAATCATGTGTATGCACTTGTTTTTTTTGTCATGGTTATTATGTTTATTTCATTTAGTATGAAGTCATCAAAGTTAAGGAAAAAAGCATACATTTTGGACAGTCTGAGCAAATGTTAAAAAAGCAAGCTAAAAAGACTGACATGTAATTGCAGACATATTTGGCTTGGAGGGAGTGAAACTCCAAAGCCTAAGGCGTTCTGCCGACTCTTCTTTTATTAAGAATAGTTTTGTTTCTAATAATAAGGCACTTTCTGTGTTTAGCTCTATTGGCTTTGAAAGGCTAGGCAAAGTGATGCAAAGGGACATAACTCACATTCAATTATACTCAAAGTGGTTACCTCCCTTGCTTTTGACTGCTTCTGTGTAAATATCTGAAACAATACAGAATTATTTCAATAGAGAATGCTCATAAAGATAATTGCTTTAATATTTTCTCGGAAAGAATTTTATGATATTTTTAATCAAATCTCCGTTCAGAGATAAAGAGACAAAAGACTTAAAACATGTATAGTTCAGATTACATGTGTTTAGATGGATATTGGTATTTACTCATGATCTCAGAAAAGGAACATGATTATCATTATCGTGCAATTTATATTATTCTTTCACGGGTTTCCTGCAATTTTGTGTCCTATATCCCCCAAATCGTGACCCTGGGCGAACTTTTTCTGTCAGAATAAAATCGACAAATACACCTACAACTTTTCATTAGTGGATGTCCATCCGTGTCTGTGTTGGTGCTAGCAATGGCCAAGGTCATAAAAGGTGATAAAAACTGTTATATGGCAATGAATATCTATTTTGAAACAATGTATCTGGCAATGAAAACATTCAATGTTTATGGTAGTAGGCTAAGTTGCAATGTAAAGTGTTTAACAGTCGTTAGTGTAACATGTTTTCAAGGTTAAAGTCACCTCTGGCGAGGAAGATTTAATTTATTTTGAGGTTGAAATCATCACAAAAGAGACTAAATTTATGCAAATATACAATTTGTCATTTAATTTTTGATTTGTTAGTTTGGAAAGAATAGTAATTCAGAAAACATAGGTATTTATTATAATAAATGCTGGTAGATAATGAGTGTACACTAAAGTTAAGTGAGAGCAAGATCCAGAATGGAAAATTCTATGATGCAGCTCTTTTCAGTGTTGTGTGTCCTCCAAATTTGGAGGGTGGGGACACAGTGTTGCCTGCCCATGGGTTTCTATGTGCAACACTATCCCTTTGATACTTTTTAATGTACCATATTATCAGATCCCTTGAAGCCAGCAGTATTCTCAATACTTTGATTTCTATTTTCTGGAGTACAAGAGACTTTACTTGAAATCTGGAATTACTTGTGATGTTGTTGCAACCGCACCCCCACTCCCCCCCCCCCAAAAAAAAAATAATGCAAATAATGTTGCTTTGTTTTCGTTCTCATTAAAATTAATATTTTTGCTTTTTAGTTTCCAATTGTTTCTGTTTCATTTAGATGGATGTATTTGTATATATACAGAGTATCTGATCTCGATCTAACAGACTAGTGCTTTAATATTATGATACGAGTGGGGATGATCTACAGGAGAATATGTTCAACACAATCCATGTAATACAATGGTCTGGTTAATCTGATAATTTGAATGAAGCTGTTTAGGTTGGATTATCAAGACTGCACTAAAGTCCCTTTCAAAAGGTTGAGTGAAAATACTTCACCAAATTGAAAATGAAAACTACTTGACAATACAAGATATCAATTAATTTAAGGAAGTAAATGAAAACTACAAGCCTTGACAATACAAGATATCGATTAATTTAAGGAAGTAAATGAAAACTACAAGCCTTGACAATACAAGATATCAATTAATTTAAGGAAGTAAATGAAAACTACAAGCTTTGACAATACAAGATATCAATTAATTTAAGGAAGTAAATGAAAACTACAAGCCTTGACAATACAAGATATCAATTAATTTAAGGAAGTAAATGAAAACTACAAGCCTTGACAATACAAGATATCAATTAATTTAAGGAAGTAAATGAAAACTACAAGCGCCTTGACAATACAAGATATCAATTAATTTAACAAAGTAAATGAATTTCCTTTAGAAGTATGATTCGTTGCAGACAATAGCAAACATGGAAATTCCTTATCAGTTTTGCCATTTTTGCAGATCATTGTGGGTAATTTTCTGTAAGGCACTCTGGGTGAAATCGGTACCATGTTGTTTTCTTTTATTCCTCACCACTTGTATGAATGAAGAATCTTTCCAATGATAACCTAATACCAGTTGTATCCATAATGGCTTGACAAAAATAATCCAAAATTACTTTAAAGGTAGTACTGATTTGTACAGGAATTTCTGTTGTTTGCCATCAGCTGCTACAAATTATATTTCTAACTGAAATGAAAAATATATTTACTTGCACAAAGCAATTGGACTCAATATAAAAAGAATTTATTTGGATATTACAATAGTATGATTAATAAGACTGGAGTATATCTCTCCTTAGAGTTCAGAAACATATTTTAGCATTTTAACAAGTCTTACACAAGATAATAAGTATTCAGCAGAACTAACCTTTGATAACTCTTGCATCCTTTATCATTGCCAAGTATTTAGCATAAGGTCAGTCAAGTTTTTATTATTAAGTCACTGCCATATCTTTTTAATGGGGCATATAGTGTTACGTATGTCCATCATGTCCCGTTATGTCCCATCTGTCACAAAGCTTTTTTCTGCTCAGTAACTTTTGAAGGACTTCATGGATTGAAGCAGATTTGGTATGAGAATGTTTAAGTAAGTAGACCTTGGTCAGAATTCAGTTTTCACCTTTTTCAGCAAAACTTTAAGGAATTATGGCCCCTGTTTGACTCAGAACTTTGCAATTGCATTTCAGCTCAATAACTTTTGAAGGATTTCATGGACTGAAATCAAATTTGGTGTGAAGCTTCATATTTAAAAGAGCTGGGTCATGTTTGATTTTCATCATTTTCTTGCAAAATTGTATGGCGTTATGGCCCATTTCACCTCAAAATTTGCACTTCCATTTCTGCTCAATAATTTTGTGTGATTTTATGGATTGAAGTCAAATTTGGTATGGGACTTTATGCTAAGAAGACCTAGGTCAAGTTTGATTTACACCATTTTCTTGCACAAATTTACCGAGTTATGACCCGTGTTTTGCCCTCAATTTCTACACATTTTCTTTTAAAGGACTTTATGGATTGAAACCAAAATTAGGTATGAGGCTATACATTATGAAGACCTGGGTCAGGTTTGATTTTCACTTTCTCGCAATAGTTTACAAAGTAATGGCCACTATTTGACTTTGCATTTTGCTATTGCTTCATATAAGCCTGGGCATCTGTGCATTTTTTCAGCATAAGGTTTCTAATGTTGAATTAGCATGGAAGTATGGCAGGAAATTTATAATGGTTTCAGGTCAGTTTACTAAACAATTGTTCAATTTGGAAATATTTGTAAACCAGTCTTTATTTCCACTATTCAGTGCTGGCTCAACACTAAAACTCATTTTGAAAAATCAAAGTCATCTGCAATAGAAATTTGAATGACCACAAATATCTAACAATCAAAGTTCTCGAAGGTTCTCAATGTTTATTTCTTATTTTCTCATTTTGCAATAATTACAATGGTAACGTACATGGCAAGTTTGGAAATGCACATATTACAGACTGTGTAGATGCGTCTTTGTCTTATTGTGTTTGTCTTTTCCTATTCATAACCATGTTCATTCCATTCTGAAGTTACCTTAATGACCTCAGCAATGACATCCTTGATACATGTTGATTGCTTTTAATGTAATTTCTCCATGAAATAAAAAGGTAAGAAGGGCAAACATTGCATGGCATTGAATTTGTTGCATACAGTATAAAGCAAGTAAAATATTGAAGTTTGCTGTTGATTGGAGTGATTATTGTGACCCTTTGCTTTACGAGTAAAATACCAGAGGGTAAAGTGATCTCCATTACAAAATTTGTTCTTTCAGATCTGAGTCAGACCCCTCTCCAGCCAAGAAGCAACGTCTTGAGCGAGATAATTCTACCTCAAATGGGATCTCTTCTACTCCTACAAAAAGGTTTTATTTACTTTTTCTCTCGCTTTTATTACCTGATAGTAAATAGAGATGTACTGATACAGCAATATGTATTGAGAATATTGATCTTTCTGGGACGATACAATATGTAGCATCTCCACCCTTGTATCACAGTGCACATGATACATGCTGAGAACTTAAGATAGAGCGTAATTTTATAAATTCACTAACACTAGAAATTTAACAATATTGTAAGATTTATGGATTGATATAGCCATTTTATTCCCTGTCTGTAATATTGGGGATATGGCTGTTGCTCTTTCTATCTGTCTGACTGTCCGTAAACATTTTTGTTTTGGTGAGCATAAGTCTCAAACTGTGTAATGTAATTCAACCAAACTTGGAACATATTTCAAGTAAGTTGTGTATAGGTGCCATTTTGATACTTAGAATTTTCTGCATTCAAATTTTTTTATATTACCCAGGGCTGATAAAATTCCATAGCCCGATATCCCAGAGTATTTATTTTCGAAATCGGGCAAGTAGAATTTCACTAATCAGGGACAAATACTTTTTTCCAGTTTTAAGTTGGGCAAGGGCTGATTTTCATATTTTAATCACTTCACGCCCTCCAGGCATACTATAAGCTTGAATCTACCTCCCTCCATTTATTCATTCACTTCCTGAGATATACCACCCTATAGTAAGAGGTCTTTGTTAACTGTTGCATGTGCGCATGTTCTGTTACTTTGTATTGGACTAAACAACCGAATTATTAGCCAGTCAAAACAGTTAAAATAAATCTAATATGATTAATTAGTAGTAATTTAAACGACATTGCTATATTGCATTTACTCAACCCAGATACTCATGAGCAAATCACCCTTAAATTTCAATCCAGTGAGTAAATACAATGAAATTAATGAAAGGCACTTTACTAACATTAGTGTTGGTTTCCTTTTTTAGCTTAAAAAAATTATTTTTACATTGTATTTACATTGTTTTGTTTTTGTTCTTGTTTTGGATGCTGGCACAATGTTCACCCTCGGCATTTGATGTCCATGAAACTGATTTTGATTAAGTATTGTATTGAAGTTGAACTGAATCAATGACAGTAATGATTATTTAATTTTTTTAAATTGATTTTACAGGGGATCAACTTCTATGTGCAATATTGTGTTTGAATTGAAACTATTTCACAAATTAAGGAGCTGTCTGTCTACATTTAAATGACAAAATGTATGTTATGATCACTTTAGAAGTAGTTGTCAAATGAGGTGATCTTTACTATTTGGATAAAATGAGTTTACAAAATTATTTTCGCAAGGACGTAATGAAGATTCAGAGCAGAAAAACTCGCATGAAAGTGGAGGGATAAAACTCTGCCACCGAGTCTGAGGTAACAATTTCTCCAAAGAGACTTAAGTCAGACTTTGTGGGTGCAACGAATGTGAAATACGACACAACTAAGAGACAGTTATTTTCAGACATATCGGGTTGATAATTATCCATGGCTAGAATATATTGACTCTGAAGGAAAGATGTTTTGTAGTTATTGCAAACTGGCAAGGATCAAATTTAGACAAGAGATTGAAAGTTTGAGACAAGTGAAAAGGTAGGTGGGACAAGAGAATTTTCTGAAACCACTTGCCCTGGACAAGTGCATGAAAAACACATGAAAAACAACTCTGATCAGCTCTGTTACCATGGATACAACATGTAGCATAATTAGTATATAAATTGACAAGGCTGGACCATAGTGCACTAAGAAAAAAAGTATAATAGTTGCGAGTACTGGACCATAAAGTACTTTTAGTAGGAGTTTTTACATAAGCTGAAGATTGAGGGGATGTGTCATCTCTAGATAGCTCTTGTTTCATACTGTATGAGAATTTTCTTTAAAATATAATATATACAGTATATACTCGCATATAACCAGGGTCCAAATGCAAACAACATAGACCCTGATCTGCCGTCACATAATGCGCTGGCAGACCAGGGTCCATGTTGTTTTGTTCTACTGATTAGTCCTTACAAACTGCATAAACCCAGATCTGCTGGCACATTATGCGACGGCAGATCTGGGTGTATGCAGTTTGAAGTTGGTATTGGTTTATACGTGAGTATATACGGTAGCTAGTTTTGATAATGAACTACATTTTGAATTTTTTCATATGTTTAAATAGCAAGTAATGCTGAGGTGGTACTGAATTGTAATGACAAAGTGAAGCTCAGTATATGTTTGCATGAAAATAAGCTTTGAAATCATTATGAATTCACTTTTTTTTTGGTACCAATTGTTTTGATGGATTTCATGGTTGCGTAGAACCCATGAATTTAATAAACAATTATCTTTCTGTGGAAACAATAGAACCCCCGCCCCAATCCAAGAATTTAAGTACTGACAAAATGAAGTTTTTCTTTAAGTCACAAAAAGTTATACCAACAAAATTAAATGAATTCACTGGAGCTGCTGGGAATGGGTGTCTTCATTATGAAGATTTTTTGTTGCCATATTTATCTTGTAAAGACTTATGAATATCTGTTTTTGATTTATGTAGTATTGCTTTTTTCCATACCAATTTATACACATTTTGCCATTGTATTAATTATTCCATAGCATGTTTTCTAGACTGGATGGTTTGTTTTGTGGAACCTTTGAATCACAGAATAGACTGAGTGGGTTTTGGATTAGTGACGAGACAAAATACCAGATGTGAAATTATATATTTATTTACTGATGTATATAATAATGAAGTATTTCGAAGTCTTTGCCACATATTGCACAGTTAACTATGTACATTAGGTTGTGCATATAACAAATATGGATTGTAATATTCTGTTAACATAATAATTTATTCTGTTCTTTCACTGATATTGTGAGTTTTGTTGACATCATAAAACTATGGATCTTTGATATTCACTATACATGAATCAGTGAAATTGGGATGTTCATAAACATATGAATGTATGAATACATGAGAATATACCATGCAGCAACAGATTTGAAGTTGAAATGTGATGTCATTCATTTAAGTAACATGAAATTATGATGATACACCATACAGTAACAGATATGGAGTTTTCTATTTCACACTAATAGGAATGTATTCAAGAAATGATCCCACATATCTCGTTCATTTCCTGTCTGCCGAAGTACCCACTGTACACCTTACTTCTGCACAGTTCCATGATGGAACAGGAACCTCTGACTCCTCAAGTGATGAGTCATGCCAACAATGGCTCCCCCAGCATCATAGGTTTTAGCTACAAATACACAACTGAATGGTGTAATACATGAGCCATAAACTTGAGTGTGTTTTGGTACAAATGCCACTATACATGTTATATATGAGTACACAAGAAAAGACATGGTTAAACATTAAAACTGTTCTCCATTAAGAACGAATATATGGAATTACATGATAACCCTAACCCTTCATACATGAATTATCATCAAAAAGAATAATTACACAAGATTATACAAAAGCTAGAACTTTTCTCATTGTTTACAACATACATAATTGAACCTAACCTGTCACTTCAATTATGTATATGACTGTAACATCAAACAGACTATCTTAAATCTGACAGCATTGTGTTATATACATTTTGTCTGACCTAATGGAAATTTAAAATAAATTCCAAAACATTTAATGCAGCAAACTATTCTTCATGATAGAAAAGAAGAAGAATATCTAACTATCACATACCTCTGCAGCTGAAAGATCTGTTTATCATGAAGACAACAACTTCCTGACAAAGCAGTGTAACTATACAGAAAAAATTTGCATTCTATATAATCCTGTGTGGCAGAAAACCACAGATGTGATGCATGTGGTGAGTGAATTCCTACTGCAGACACTTTGCATGTGCCACAGTTAAACGGTTGTCTAGGTAAGTATACCTCACTATGTTGCAGTCGTTTGCCAGGATAACAAATACACTATGGGTAATGCTGTACACAGCATGGGACCCATACTTGGTTGAAAAAAACAATACGTGGCAATTTTGTTCACATAATTCCATGACACCTTGCTTTGTCCTTTACTGAAAATACAAACAAAGGAATATTCCTGCACTACAGTGGTGGTGCCAGCATAGGAAAAGCTTCTTTTCTAGTGGTCATCTTGGGCTGAAAATGAACCTGAATCTTTATATAAATATGGGCTGTATCACCACATGATGTTTTAAAATAGTTCTGCAAAGTTTGGTTCTAATGGATCAGCTGTTTATCACAATAAGGCCCCGTTTTCATTTGCTCCATTATTGTTGCTATAGTTTTTATTTTCGTCTTCTTTTGTTTTCTTCAGTTTGACTATAAGTTCTGTGATAGCCATGGACAAGTCCCCTATTGATCCTAACAGCTCAGAGCATGTCATTGCCATCACCCAGCTACAGGAACAACTAGAGATCCTGAAAAAACAGCTTCAAGCGAAGGATGCACAGCTGCTGGAGAAAGACAAAAAGGTAACCTGGAGTGTTTTGAAAGGCATCTGCAAGGCCATCAGTAGTTTTTGGCATACTATATCCTCATAGCATCAAAATGAACACTATATTTCACTGTGTTTCTCTGTGTCTGCATGGTTTTCTTGGACTTGTATGAACAGTCACAATTCAGATATTGGTAAGAAAAACTGAGTGTGACTGCCTACCTTTGAAAAGCATCAAATAAACACTAAGACTCTTTATACGACCTTCAGTGCTGACATTCTGGGAAAAAAAGAACTGTTTATGTATCCATTTGCAAGTCCAACATTATTCCTCATTTTGCAACCAGTGTTGAAATTTTAGTTATTGTGAGGTTAATCAGTGTCATGGATCATGGCATAGTCATTGTGAAGTTAATCTGTGTCATGTATCATGGTATTGTCATTGTGAAGTTAATCTGTGTCATGTATCATGGCATAGTCATTATGAGGTTAATCTGTGTCATGTATCATGGCATAGTCATTGTGAGGTTAATTAGTGTCATGTATCATGGTATAGTCATTGAGATCTTCTTGTAATGTTAGCTCTACTGGTCATAGATCAGAAGAGCTTATGGGATGGCCTGTTGTCTATAGTCCATCCATCAGTTACCACAAGTTTGTTATCGCTACTTCTCCTAAACTACGTGGAGGATTGCCATGAAACTTTACACACACATTAATCTCAAGGTCTGGTTGGCCGTAAGTGAAAATGGTGCTGCTCAGACATCCAATATGGCCGCCATAGCAGCTGTCATGAAAATCTTGTTATCGCTACTCCATCTCAATGAATGGTAATATCAACATCATGTTTTCACTGAAAGAAATCTTATGACATAAAACACCAAACATCAAAATGAAAATGGAGCTGATCTGACATCCAAAATGGTTGCCATGACAGCCATCTTGAAAATCTTGTTATTGCTACTCCTCATGAACAGAAAGTCATATCATCATGGGTTTTTCACCAGAATACATCTTGTGATGTCTTGTTGGTCCTAAGTGAAAATGGTGTCACCCAAATATCCAATATGGCCACTGCAGTGGCCATCTTGAAAACCATGTTAACACTACTCGACCTGAATGGATGGTCATATCAACATATGGGTTTCACTAAAAGACTTCCTAATATGTCTAGTTGGTCCTGAATGAAAATGGTGCTGATCTGACATCCAAAATGGCCACCACAGCAGCCATCTTGAAAATTTTGTTATTGCTAATACTCCTGAACGGAAAGCCATATCAGCAAGAGGTTTTCACTGGAAAACTTCTTGTTGTGTCTAGTTGATCTGAAATAAAAATTGGGCCAATGTGATTGGCCATCTTGAAAATCCTATCACGACTCCTTCTGAATGGAAAGTCATAGCGACATAGGGTTTTCACGAGAAGACTTCTTATGATATCTCAGTTGTTACTAAATAAAAATGGTGCTGATCTGACATCCAGTATGGTCACCATGGCAGCCATCTTGAAAATCTTGTTAGTGCTACTCCTTCTAAACAGAAAAGTCATATTGACATGGAGTTTTCACCAGAAGACTAATCATGGTATCTAGTTGGTCCTGAATGATAATGGTGCTATCTGATTGCAAATATGGCTGCCATGGTGGCCATCTTAAAAATCTTGTTACTGCTACTCCACCAGAATCAATGGTCATATCAACGTAGGATTTTCACCAAAAGACTTTTTATGATGTCTAGTTGGTCCTAAATGAAATTGGTGCCCCGCAGACATCTAATATTGCTGCCACAATGAACATATTGAAAATCTTGTCAAATTCTCCTAAAAGGATGGTCATATTGGCATTGGGTTTTCACCAAAAGTCTTCTAATGGTGTCTAGTTTGTCCTAAATGAAAATGGTGTTGATCTTACATCCAATATGGCTCTTATTACTCAAGAATATCAGAGAAGGTTTCAACACTCGTCAGTTAAAAAAAGGCAATGGTCTTATCTTGAATTCCTGAAGTTTCTTTTTGGACAGTAGAGCATAAGGTCCCTCGAGGGACTCTTGTACTGTAAAAATGTCTTGTCATTGTCATCATCAACACTGTTTCACCTGTTGCCATTTACAGGACTCTCAGCCATGTTTTTAGCTCTACATGTGATAGACCAGAAGAGCATATGGATTGGCCTGTTGTCTGTCATCTGTCCAATAGCACAAGTTTGTTATTGCTAATCCTCTTAACTACTTCAATGATTGTCATGAAACATTGCACTGTCATCCCAAGTTCTAGTAGGTCCTAAATGAAAATGGTGTTGCTCAGACATCCATATGGCCACTACAGGGACCATCTTGAAAATCTTGCTATGGTTACTACTCCTGAACAGAAAACCATATTGACATGGAGTTTTCACTGCAGGACTTCTTATGATGTCTAGTTGGTCCTAAATGAAAATTTTGCTGCATTGACATCCAATATGGTCAGCAACAGCAGCTGTCTTGAAAATCTTGCTATATTGATATGAGGTTTTCACTACAAGACTTCTTATGATGACTGTATAGTTGGTTCTAAATGAAAATGGTGCTGTTTGAACAACCTGTATGGCTGCTATAGCAGCTATCTTGACAATCTTGTTATCTCTACTCCTCCTGAATAAATGGTCATATCAACATGAGGTTTTCATGAAAACACTTTTTTTTCCTAGTTGGTCCTAAATGAAATGGTGCCGATCTGACATCCAATATGGTCACCATGGCAGCCATCTTGAAAATCTTATTACTACTCATGAACACAGATTCATAGCAACATGAGTTTTTCACTGGAAGACTCCATATCATGTCTAGTCAGTGAAAATGGTGCCAATGTAATGACCACCTTGGCAGCCATTTTGAAAATCTTGGTATCACTACTCATAAACGGAAAGTCATATAGACATGGGGTTTTCAGCAAAAGATATCTTATAATCCTTAAAGATATCTTACTTAAAATAGTATATATATCTTTAAAATTATGATAGAAAATGGACTTGTCATGGATTTCTGACTTTTCTTTTCAGCCAGTAAAAGTGTCATTCTCTTGGAGGACTGTTATTTTTAAATTACAGGGATTTTATAGGGCAGTTGGTCTAACAGAAAAATCAAGGGGTTTTATAGGGAAAATGTTTTAAAAAGAAAATAGATTTAATGACATGATAATATTACCAATTGAATACCACATTACTGAGTACATAAACACACTAATATCCCAATATTAATAACATAATGCATTGAAATAATTTAAACACAAATACTCCATGCCTGCTACCACTGCTACATGATGAAACTTTCTATGTTCTCTTTATCCTTTTTCTGATATAAAGAGATATAAAGATAAAAAAAATTGGCATGTGCTTCTCCCACAAAAAGGATATTATAGGAATTTTGGAAAATTTGGGGATATAGGGATTAAAAAATATTTTATCTGGATTTTATAGGGATTTATATAAAATCCAAATACTAAGGCCTGTATTTAGTTTATTCCTCAATTGACAAAGAAATAAGTTAAAAAATAAGAACAAACTTCTAGTGCATGCGTCATGGCCTGTTCTTTATTGACCTTCTTAAAAACTCTTAAAAAGAAAAGGAACCCTACTGCTTTCTGCCCAAAGTGTGCAAAACATCATTCTAATGAAACACAGCCACAATGTATAGTCATTATTCAAGGGGGATAAGTTGATGAGACATTTGATAAGTGTGCCAATGATCTATTCCTTTGGCAGCAGGGAAAAACAGCCTGGTAAAAATGGCTTATGCAATTAAATATATGAATGATCTAAAACCTGGATTACTTTAATGTCTTGCTGGCATTAGCAGACAGTGAAACACAGCCTATCATGTATTATTTTATGATGGCAGTGTTGTCAGCGTTTCTAGATTCTATTGTCTCAAATGCATTATCAAAGTGAGAGTTAGGTATCAATTTTCTGCTGGGGTGTGGTGGCGTGGTTTTGTGTAGAAGTCACATACATGAAGGATACATCAACACACAGATACATGTAAGACACTGACTTACATGGACCACTTTTTGGAAAGTTTTGTATACAAGCTTTTTACAGATCATATATGAGGGTGTAGTTGGTTTTTGGCATTTTAATTCACAGAAACACTTTTATAACTATATTGTGCTGAAGCCAGTTAAGTGCCCTGACCAAGGACACACCACAATAGCCAATCTGGGCTGATCTGATGGTGGGAAATAAACTAGAACCCTTCTAGTCATGGTTCTACCACCTTAATGAACCACCATGGTTTCAAATCATATATCAAAGAGCAATTAGTAGGCAAGACATATTGGCTGGGGACCAGTACTTGCTGCATACCAGGTATCACCATAGTGCTGATATCTTGCAAATTGATGCAAAATTTTACTTATTATGCATACTTTTGTTTTGAATAGTCATTTGTACTTGAGGAGCCAGAGTGGCTCAGTTATTAGCATGTCGGACTTGCATCCCAAAGGGTGTAGGTTTGAATTGTACTATCAGATCAGCTCAGGTCAGCTACTGTTATGTGCCATGGGCGAGGCACTTTACTCCAATTGCCATAGCATAATACAACTTTAATGTATTGCTGTGCTGTAAAACACTAAACCAAACTAAACTAAACTAAACTAAACCAAACCATCTGTTTTCTTTCTGAATCTTTATTTGATGTACATCATGGCTATCAATCCCTGATTTTTTTTTTGTGTGTGTTGGTGGTGGTGGGATGTCAGTAATTTCAAATCAGCATGATGAATTATTTATATGATCAATCCAACATGGTTCCTCTGTTCTGTGATGACTTCATTCTATATTCACTTAAAATTAGTCTTTTGTTACAGCACAAAAATTCTCTCCTTAAGCATATTTCAACCATTTTTAGGCCCCTGCCCACTCCTGCAAGCAGTGGGAGCATTTTGATTTGGTCCTGTCAGTCCATCCATCTGTTCTGAGAAGCTTGTGCAAAAAACACTCAATGTGAAAAAAAGTATAATTTGGTAGGCTTATTTGTGTGTATATATATATATAGATGACCTTATTACATTTTCAGACCGTAACAGAAATTTTTCAATTTATACTTTTTTGAATTTGTTCAATTGGAGGTTTTTTTGAAAAAATCTTGTTAGCATAATTAGCAAAAATCACTTCAGCTAGACAAATTAAATTTGGTATGGATGTATATGTAGACAACCTGATTAGATTTCATGCAGTTATAGCAATATTTTGAAAATTTCTAAATTTTTACATTTTTTGGACTTTCTGCAGTGGAGGCATAAGTGTTTTGCAAATGCAGATCTAGTTTCATACAAGGATGATTTTTTGACCAGTGATCTTATTCATTGGATAACATTATGTTTTTAAGTCATATCAGTTGTTTTTCCACACAAAGACTGTTCTGTTTGTGGTAAATTCTTCCAACAGTACAATGCATAAAAAATTGGATAGCCTAATTCCCAGGGCCCCTATAGTTCTAGATCAAGCTCCATCCATATTTTAAGTGGCCTGTGCATTTTGAACTTCCAAAAAGATACTGCTGAGGTTCCATTTGTAGATCTCCTCATCCTTTAGAAGGGCTCAGAGGCACTTTCTGCTGTAAGGAAGTTGCTGTCAAGCTGATCCCAGCAGGAATCAATAGCATTTCCTGGTGTAAGGAAGTTTCAAACTTGCTGATCCCAGAAGGCATCTTTCTCCCAAACGCATCAAAAGTATACCTCATGTGTCAGACAAAGCATCAAACAAGATGTTTAGGCGAGGAAGTTTCTTAGAGCTCCTCTGCCTACTCAATGCGGGGGTTGAAATTTTCAATGCCAGTTTATCAGGTTGGGGAGCTCACTTACTACTGGACTTGTGATGGTCAGTGGCATGTGGACGCTTCAAGAGAAGGGTTTTGCATCATAACTTTCATTCTAGAATAAGTTCCTTGACCAATCTTGTGGATGGCTTGTTTCTGCACAGTAACTTCAGTTCTTGACTGCATACCTTGACCAAAGGTCCAGATCATTGAGATCCATGGGTCAATAATCTCCAGATTCAGCTATGCCCTACTAGTTCTTACATAAAGGAGTATTAAACATGGGGTGGACATGTAATGTGCTGTTCATGGTACGCTTGTTATATTATGACAGAAATTGATGAAAATCATGACATATAACTTTAAGATACATGGACTCCAAACACTCTATTTGTCAATCCCATGTCAGTGGGAAGCATGACATACCGTATATACTCGCACATAATCCGGGTCCAAATGCATGCAACATAGACCCTGATCTGCCATCGCATAATGTGCCAGCAGATCAGGATCTGTGTTTGTTCTACTGATTAGTCCTTATAAACTGCATAGACCCAGATCTGCTGGTGCAATAAACCATGGCAGATCTGGGTCTATGCAGTTGGTATTGGATTATACTCAAGTATATACGGTAGTAGTCCCGTGTTACTGGCAAGCATGACATAGTAGTCACTTTCCAATGCCATTGTTTTCATCAGCAGTTAAGGTTTTTGCTAAATTGTTTTAGCATTGCTTTGATCATAGGCTCGACATGCAGTCCCTCACCTTCTTTTTATCCTAGTTGATATTTTTAACAAGTTCTTTCAGAGGTATTAGTAGCGGAAATGCAGAACTCTGGTGTTTAGCAGAGACAGTGATCAAAGAATTGCCATCTGTTGTGTTTGGAAAAGTAAAAGTTTTATATTTTTGCTATTTTGCAGATAACAGAACTGAAGGCCCAAAGCTATGAAACTGATAAAGACTTCAGAACCAAAATTACCAATATCCAGAAGCAACATTCAGATGCAATAGAGTCCCTACAAGTAAGTCATGTTCAGTTGTTTTGAGTGTAAGTAATGGTAATGAGAATTTTCCAAGTGGATCCTGGATTCTTGATTCATGTATATGAATTTTATATTATTCCAGGCACATAAAAAACATATCTTCCTGATTGGTGAGAGGTATTTTTTTTTTCTTTCTCTCATGCCATAAAAGCATTCAGGTATTGCAGAAAAAATATTCAGTGATTGAACATCATCAGTAGCATCATTTCAAGAATGTAGTTATTCCTCTTGTATGTAAATCAGACTGTGGTTTGATCCTAAAAACCAAAGCAATGTCAGGGACATATTGAGACCTGTTTGTTAATGAACCCACTGGAATAATTCTGAAGCAAAATTGCACATCAGGTTTTGATATGCCTACCAAAAGGCAGAGCCTATACATGTGTGATATTGTCTGCATGTCTGTTACCTTTTTAATTGTAGCACAATAACTTTAGTTTTGCAGTATCTACCTTTGCAATAAGGAAGAAACCTGTTGATTTTGAGTCAAAGATCAAGGTCACTGTGACTGAAAGAAGAAAAATGGTTTCGGAACAATAACATTAATCCTTATTCACAGAACTGGATCAAACTTTAAGGATGATTTGTGCTTTAAGTAAGGAAAGCCTTTCAAATATGGGGTCAAAAGGTCAAATATCAGTCTCACAGTGACTGAAAGAAAAAAAATGGTTTATGTACAGCAGCTTTAGTTCTGCATCACAGACCTGGACTAAATTGTGTGATGGCTTGCACTTGGAGTGAGAAAGCAGCATATTGATTTTGTGATCAAAAGGTCAAAGTCAGTTGTGACTGTAAAACAAAAAATAGTTGAGTCCAAGGTAGAAGGTGAAAGGTCAAGGTCACTGACTTAAAGAAGAAAAATGTTCTTTTGGTTCATAATAACTTTAGTTCTAGACTTCATACTTGATCGAAAATTTGTGGTGGGCTTACACTTAAGTCAAGGAAGAGGTCTGTTGATTTGGGTGTCAAAATGGTCCTGAATCAGGATCATTGTGGCTCAAAGAAAAATGGGTTTTGCACAATAACCTTTGTTTTAGAGTAAATGTCTTTCACCTAACTTTTTGGATAGCTTGCATTTAGGGTTTTTAAAAAAACTTTAGATTTTGGGGACTAAAGGTCTAAAGTAAAGGTAATAATAAAAAAAATAATGATTTCTGCATGGTAAGTTTAGTTCAAGACTGCATACCTGGACCAAAGATCAAGGTCATTGAGACCTAGTGGACAATAATCTCTAGAGTCAACCATGTCCTACTAGTGCTATATCGGACTATTAAATACTGGGTTGGTGTATAATGTACTCTTATTAGTACATGTGGGTAATGTTGACCCAACGTTCATACTTTTGTTTTGCATCTGCTTAGGAGTAAATGTCTGTTTTCTGACAAAGTGCAAAACCAAGGTTATTTATTTCTCATTCTGATTACTTATTTATTTCTGTTTGACCAACCAAAGTAGAGAATACCGTTAAATCTGTATTAAGGCACATGCTATGTATACATAAAATACACTGAGAATTTATCTTCTGATTTTCTTTTTCAGGCAAAAAACCGTGAGCTAATGAATCAAGTGAAGGCATTATCAAAAGGAAAGAAGAAAAATTTGAGCCCAAATTCTTGAAATTAGCATATACTTAGTCTCATAATTTTGGTCATAGACATATGTAAATAGCTCTTCCAACTATCCCATTTTAAAGTAGCATGGCTCCACTTGGGTAAACGTCCCAATTTTAATATTTCCTTGACTCAGGTTTTGGAATAACCTCCTAATTTTATTTTATCAAAGTCAAATGTATGATTTATTTGTACACATTATGAATTCCTAAGACTAGAAAATCATTCAAAGTGATTAAATTGTGCTTTTCATATCCCAAGTTGCACAAATTCTGAGTTGAGATTTGTGTTTTAATGTGTGCTGTTTAACAAAAGTTGGATTTGGAGACTATGTTCAATGAACGTGTATGCATGAAACATCTGGTTGAACCAAACAAAGGAACTGTTTCCTTTATAATAAACAGACGAAAATGTAAGGGATTTGTTTTATATATAAAAGATAGTGAAGATTGTTTGTTAACATATTTTATCTTAAAATTCAAAGTCGTTTATATGTGTAGACTTTTACATACTTGCATTTTTGACAGTTTGGAACAAGTGTTTGGTTCTGTTGTACATGATTTATGTACCGTATATACTCGCGTACAAGCTGGGTCCAAATGCTAACAACATAGACCCTGATCTATGTTGTTTGTTCTACTGATTAGTCCTTAAAACTTCATAGACCCAGATCTACTGGTGCATTATGCAACGGCAGATCTGGGTGTATGCAGTTTGCAGTTGGTATCAGCTTATACACGAGTATAGATGGTAATTCAATTTAGTGTACAAGTTTAACTAGAAAAGTTGAACAAATTTCCACAGTTGATCAATAGATGATTCTTAGTCAGTAATCAATAGTAAGAATAGCTTATTGTATCATTTATCATGGTATGAGCACAGTCTTACAATTGATATGAGCATTGTGTCATGGGACTTGTGTTAAAATCCTTGCATGGCATTCTCTATACCAGTCTTGGTATTCTTACCATATTTAAGTTACCTCCCCTACATGACAAGTGGAAAACGAGTCATAAAGACATGCTTTATTGCACGAGTAATTTTATTACACCTGTACTGGCAATTGATATGCCTTCCTGGAGGAAAGCTTAGTTTAATTTTTGAAGACTCCAGATAGTGTAAAATACTTACAATTATAATGTTTAACATTTTGCTACTTTACAAGTTTTACAATCATCTTGTGCTTTATAGTTTAACAATTACAGTGAGTCATAAAGGTTGTTCAGGGAGTATTACTAGTTGCAGAAAAATATAGGTTAACTTAGTGTCCATATGTACATGAATTTGAAAAAAAGAAAGGTATAATTAGTAATTAAAATTATTGGGAATCACACCTAATTATGAATGGTGAAAAGGAAACCTTTATAAGGTAGTACACACTGCAGATTTGTTGTCACCAGATTACTAGCTAAATCATTTTTTTTATATCTGGGTATTTCTGCATTTTTTATTGATAATATTTTTAAAAGTAAACTGTGTTATACTGGTGTGCAAGTCAGTAAAAATGTCACTCCATTTGTAACAAGAATGTAAATACACTGTAAATCATGAGATTTTAGCATCATAAAATGTATGCAAATAGAGTCAGTTTAACATGTTAGTGCATAAAAACTTGGAATTTTAGTGAACAAGATTTTAAGAAGTAACTGATGCTTAACGTTGTATCATATCATTTGGGGCAAAAATTATTTCCAAAAACATACTTTGCAAAATTTTGCTCAAATTTTGTGATCGCTAAAAGTATATGATTGTATATTATCCAGAATAAATGCAGCAAGAAATTAAAGGAAAAAACAAATCATATGAATATGATGCCATACATACTAAGTTATTAAAAATATTTTGAACAATATTTATAATTGCCACTTCGATTAGGCAAACCTACATAAGAGTAATTGGTCTGTCATCAAGCTGTCATTTAGACACCTGTGCTTCTGAATGTCAGTATAAATATTGGGTCTATTTATTGTGTTCATTTATACACAAGTTTGAATATAGAATTTGTTAAATTGTCCCTTTTCATAAAAGATGATGTAAATGTTAGGATAGTTATGGGTAGAAAATTTTTAATGATAGAAGACAGTCACACTGTTTGTATATTTGTTTACATAATTATAATTTCTGCACAGCATTTTTCCAGTTAGAGGAAACTTATAGCAGTGTACAGTCTTTCCAGCAGCCCTAGTTTTTCATACTTTTTTGTCAGACTCTCTTTTTTCCCTACTTTTTCCAAAATGATCCTACTATCCATACTTTTTTCAATTTTATGTTGAAAATTGATCACACTGCACGAACGGTCATAGCAAAGCGAATTCAGGTATGGTCTCTGATTTGGAGCTTATGTTATATACAGCTTAAGAACATAGAGAAAACCTGGACGAAAGAGACACTAGTATGTAAGAGCATGTTATTGTTCAAGTTTATGAAGTCAAGCAAATTTTTTTATTTTTTCATTAATTTACATAAATTTCATACTATTTTTGTTTATAAAATATCCATATTTTCCCCTACTTTAAAAAAAAAAAAGTAGCCCTAGTTTATCACTACTTTTTTTACAAAAGGTTGCTGGAAAGACTGCTGTGTACCAATTTATCCCTTTCCAAATTTGTCACCCTTTACCGATTAGTGTTCACTTGTGATCAAAAGAGCAAATTTAAGTATCCATCAATTCAAACATTGGAATTTATCTGTACCAATTTTCTTTATTTATTTCATCGTACCAGGAAAGTTTAATGGGGATTCAAACACCCAAAATAAATTTTGTTTGAACTGTGACTAAGTCAGACTGACAGTAAACAAATATGTTTTTTTAGCTACATTGGTCATAGACCAGAAGAGCTTATGGGATGGTTTTTCATTATCACTACACTTCCTAAACTACTTGGAGGATTGCCATGAAGCTTTACACACACATTCATCCCATGGTCCAGTTGGTCCTAAATGAAAATGGTGCCACTCTGACACCAAGTAGTCATCTTGAAAATCTTGTTATCACAACTCCTTCTGAATCGATGGTCGTATCAACATAGGATTTTCACTGAAAGACTTCTTACGATGTTTAGTTGGTCCTAAATGAAAATGGTGCCGATCTGATGTCTAATATGGCCACCAAAGCAGCCATCTTGAAAATCTTGTTCTTGCTACTCCTCCTGAACGGAAAGTCATATTTACATGGGGTTTTCACCAGAAGACTTTTTATGCTGCCACCACATTGGCCATCTTGAAAATCTTATTATCGCAACTTCTCCTGAATGGATGGCCATATCATCATGGGGTTTTCACAAAAAGATGTCTGGTTGGTCCTAAATGAAAATGGTACCAATCTGATGTCCAATATGGCCACCACAACAGCCATCTTGAAAATCTTGTTATCTCTACTCCTTCTGAACAAAAAGTCATATTGACATGGGGTTTTCACCAGAAGACTTCTTCTATAGTTGGTCATAAATGAAAATGGTGCTAATCTGATATCCAGTATGGCCACTAAATGACCATTTGAAAAATATTATTATCACCACTTTCTCAAGATGGCAGGTCATATTGACATTGTGCTTTCACCAGAAGACTTCTTGTGATGTCTAGCTGGTCCTAAATGGAAATGGTGTGCATCTGATATCCAGTATGGCAGCCATCTTGAAAATCTTGTTATTGTTACGCCTACAAAATGGAAAGCCATATCAACATGGAGTTTTCACCAGAAGACTTCTTATAATGTCTTGTGGGTCCTAAATTAAAATAATGCTGATCTGATGTCCAGTATGGCCACCATGGTGGCCATTTATAAAATTTTGTTATCACTAATCTTAAGTGGAAGTCATTTTGACAAGGGGGTTTTCATCAGAAGAGTTCTTAGGGTTTCTAGTTTGTTCTAAAGGAAAATGATGCAAATTGACCCTCAATATGGCCACCATTGTGGCCATCTTGAAATTATTGTTATCTCTACTTTTCCCAAATGGATGGTTATATCAACATGGGGTTTTCACCAATAGACTTCTTATGATACCTAGTTGGTCCTAAATGAAAATGGTGACAATTGTTCATCCATTATGTCCATCTTGAAAATATTGTTTTCTCTACTCTTCCCAAATGGATGGTTATATCAACATGGGGTTTTCACCAGTAGACTTGTTATGATACCTAGTTGGTCCTAAATGAAAATGGTAACAATTGTACATCCATTATGGCTACCACAGTGACTGTCTTGAAAATCTTGCTGTCGCTACTCCCCCAGAATGGATGGTCATATTAACATGGGGTTTTCACCAACTTCTACTGATGTTTACTTGGTTCTGATATCCAATATGTCCACCACATCAGCTAATTTGAAAATCTTATCACTGAAGAATATCAGAGATGGTTTCAACACTCTGCACTTAAAAGGAACTTGAATTCCTTGAAATTCTTTTTGACCAGTAGAACGTCGGTCCCTTTGAGGGACTTGTTTTATTTGGTATGAAAAGATCAAGCTTTCAGAATTGTAAGTGTTTTAATTGTAGTACAGAAAGGAAAATATTGAGTTGTGACTCTTTCCCCTAGTGTTCATTGTCCAAGATTTGGTGATTAATAATAAAGAAATAATGGCAGCTCCAGATGAAAATTATATCCAACTATTTGAACAAAATTGTCTTTTTTATGGTGCACAAAATTAAAGAAAACACTGGTAAGTATTCATAATTTGATCATATCTTTCAGTAAGAAAAGTATATGGTTCCAAAAATAATTTTTTTAGCTCATCTGGCTGTAAGGTCAAGTGAGCTTAGGGTATGGCCCTGCATCCATTGTACATCCATCAACAATTGCTATTTTAATCTGGTTTTCAAAGACCACTGTTCCACTTTTGAGCAAATTTTGCAGACACCATCAAAACTGACCTCCATTACAAAAAAAAGAAAAAATAAAACTTTAAATGACTTCTCAAAAACTGCTTTAGAGAATTGGATCAAATTTGAGAGACAGCATCCTGGTATTGAAACCTTTAAAGTTCTTATAAAATGATATTGATCCTCCTTTAAATATGGCTGCCATTACTAACTATAAAAAAAACCAATCATTGTCCATCAACAGTTGCTATTTTCAACTTCTTCTAAAAACCCACCAAACCAGTTTCAACCAAACTTGGCACAGAGCATCATGACTTAAAGACCTTTAATTTATAGAATGATGACTATCCACCATCAAATATGACCACCATTACTAAAAATAGAACAACCTTTAAATGACTTCTTCTCTAAAAGTGCTGAACTGAATTTGATCATATATGACAGAAAGCATCCTGGTATGAAGACCTTTCAGATTCGTACAAATAATGCAGATCTGCCATCAACTATGGCAGTCATTACTAAAAATAGAAAAACCTTTAAACAAATCTGAACAACCATTCAGCAGAATTTGTCCAAATTCAGCATAAAGAATCCTGGCATAGAGGACTTTTGAGTTTGTACAACTGGTGCTGATCTGCCATCAAATATGGCTCCCATTACTAAAAATAGCAATCCTTTAAACTACTTATCAAAAATCACCAAATTTGACAGAAAGTATTCTGGCATAGAGGGCTTTCAATATTATACAAATGATGTTAATGCACCATCATACATGTCCACCTTCTTTGAAAAACTGTTGGATAGAATTTGATCAAACTTTACAGAAAGCATCCTGGAATAAAGGGCGTTCAAATTTCTACAAATGATTCCAATGTGCCATCAGATATATGGCCACCATTATTAAAAACAGAACATTTTTTAAAACGACTTCTTATAAAAACCACTTGACAGATTTTGACTAAATTTGACAGAAAGCATCATGGCATAGAGGGCTTTCAATATTGTACAAATGATACTAATCCACCATCATATATGGCAACCATTGCTAAAACAATGTACAAATATTTAAACAACTTCTGATGAAAAACTGTTGAACAGAATTTAACCAAACTTTACAGAATGCATCCTGACATAAAGGACTTTCAGTTTTATTTAAGCGATGCCAATCTGCCTTCAAATATGGTCACCATTACTAAAAATAGAAAAAAACTTTAAATGGCTTCTTCCCAGAAACTGCTCAGCAGAAATTGACCAAATTTGACAGGAAGCATTCTGGCATTAAGGGCTTTCATATGTATACAAATGATGCTGATTCATTGTCAGATATGGCCCCTATTACTAACAATGGAGAATCCTTTAAGTGACTTCATGAAAACCACTGGACAGAATTTGACCAAATTTTACATAAAGCATTCTGGCTTGAAAAACTTTAAAGTTTGTACAAATGATGCCAATCTGACATCAAATATAGATGCTGTTACTAAAAATAGATAAACCTTGAATCACTTCTAGAAAAAAAACATAACAGACTTTAATAAAGTTTGACAAGTGTTCTAACTTGAACACCTGTTAGGTTTATACAGATGATTTTGTTCTGCCATAAAACATGGGTACCATTATTGAAAGTAGAAAACACTTACACAAAAAATGCTGAACAGAATTTGAACAACTTTGACACAGTGATGGCACATCCTGGCATATAGTCCTTTTGGTACTGGACAAATAATGCTGAAGTGCCATCAAATAGGGATGAAGATATAACAACTAGAGAGACCTTGAAAAAATTGATTTTATGACATGCAATTAACAGCACTGGAGGAAATTTCAACACAAAGTATCCTACTGACAGATTTCTTGTCCAGCTGCTCTTGCATTGGCTGTTGGGACATATCAGCGAGGTGACTGATCTCGGACCCACTTGGATTTCTTTCTTTCATAGTAAAATATTATATCTTTATGTCATTTATATGAACTAGGTCATAGATGTTCCCCTGTATTATACTGCATTTTCTTTTTACAATGATAGTGTAAAATAGATCATGTATTTTAACACTGATCATGTATTTGAATGTCTACATACATGTACACTTGATTATGCATTTGGATGTCCATGTATGAAAGTGAATAAAAGCTATTTAGACAATATTTTCTCTTTTTATTAATCTTTTAATTTTGAACGATTTCACTTGAAGAGCAATAAAGTTAACCCTGTTTCTTTATACTCAATATAATATTTTTATTTCAAACTATTTTTATTTAACAGAAGTCAAGAAATTTCTGTTTAAAATTTTTTATAACTATTTTACACTAATATCTAAAAATGGCTCTTTGTTTTGTTAATCTTTATTGCTTCTATTAAACTTTATGCTAACTTTCAGGATCAGAATCGATAAAAAAATGTATGTTGTCATTCTGCCTTCTTTTATGAACCAATATGGGGACATTTTTAAACACTAGTAAAATTTAAATCACATCTTACATATGTTTACTAGGTTGGCACTAGAATTTCATAAGTAGTTGCCAAATTTCCCTTGAATGTTCAGTTGTTTGGTGTGCAAGGAAGAATCATACTAAGGAATTTTCAATGCAGGATCTTGTTCTTGTTTAGCTTCAGTTTTAATGGATAATCTTCAAGTGTTTTCATTTTTTAAAAATTCTTTATGCAATTATGCAAGTTTGTTTTATAAGCAAAGGAGTCCCTTCTATTCATAGTTCAACCTCAAAGATATGCTATGCTAGCTGTTGGCAGTGACTTTCCATGGTGAAATCAGATAACAACAAGATAAGCCTAGAGCATTTCAATTGTAAAATATGCAGTTTAATTACAATTACTCACCATCCAAAATTCTTCTTTGTTTTTGCTGATTTTGGCCAGTGCTAGCACAAACTTAGAGTTTTGAAGGTCCAAAGGAAATGCAAAATTCCCCCCACCCCCAATTAAATTCTTTTCCAACTATGATATGAATGTTACTTTACTAATTTTGTCTAGCACATTACGTCAGAAACTCAACTTAGTGATCACTTTGGCATCTGTGTGCACATATGTACATCCATCCATCCATCCATATGTCTATATGTCTGTCTTCAGCCTAGATTAACATAAGTGGTCAAGTTTTTTTTACATTTCTCTTATTTTAGTACCGTTTTATCACATCTTTAGTAGATTTGGAATATAGCTCAGAGGCAGGTTCAACATGCAGGCCATGTTTTTTTTTGTTTCTTTTTATGTGCTTGAACATGCATGAAGCTTTATTGATTTCAACTGGGATCAATACTTGTAATCAGTATATAATAACATTGTCATGTGTAAATTAACAAAATTATTGAAATAAAATCTTAATTATAAAGTGTTAAAAACACTACAGTAACAGGAAAGTACAAAAATATTTTATTATACAGATGCAAGATTGAATACATTTCATACAATACATCAGACAACATCAACTGAAAATAAATTTTCTCTTGCTGCTTGATTTAACCACTCACCCCTCTGTTTCCACTCCAATGGACTGTATTAAGCTTAAAATGTCTAAATGATACAATAGATAGTTACTAGCTTTTTTTTAATGACCCCCCTCCCACTGCTTGCAAATTTGATTGGTCCTGACTGTCTATCCCATGCAGCAGGGGCATTTTAATTGGTCCTGTCCATCTGTCCCATGCAGCAGGGGCATTTTAATTGGTCCTGTCCATCTGTCCCATGCAGCAGGGGCATTTTAATTGGTCCTGTCCATCTGTCCCATGCAGCAGGGACATTTTAATTGGTCCTGTCCCATGCAGCAGGGGCATTTTAATTGGTCCTGTCCATCTGTCCCATGCAGCAGGGGCATTTTAATTGGTCCTGTCAATCTGTCCCAAGCAGCAGGGGCATTTTAATTGGTCCTGTCCATCTGTCCCATGCAGCAGGGGCATTTTAATTGGTCCTGTCCATCTGTCCCATGCAGCAGGGGCATTTTAATTGGTCCCGTCAATCTGTCCCAAGCAGCAGGGGCATTTTAATTGGTCCTGTCCATCTGTCCCTTGCAGCAGTGGCATTTTAATTGGTCCTGTCCATCTGTCCCATGCAGCAGGGGCATTTTGATTGGTCCTGTCGGACTGTCACAAAAAGTAAGTTAGCATGATTACATAAAAACCACTTGACATAAACAAAATTTTATAAACGTGTTTCTATTCATATGTTGATGACTTGATTAGATTATAACACTGTTTAAATCATTTTTAACTTTATTTAATGGCCTGTTATATGTGCATCGTCTGTCCATTAACATAAATTTTTTATCACTACTACTTCTAAACTACTGAGAGGATTGCCTTGAAACTTTACACACATTTATCCCAAGGTCCAGTTGGTCCTAAATGAAGATGATGCAACTCAGGCATCCAATATGGCCACCAAGTTGGTCATCTTAAAAATCCTGTTATTGCAACTTCTCCTGAATGGATTGACAGATTAACATGGGGTTTTCACTGATTAGATTATAACGCTGTTTGAACAATTTTTAACTTTATGTCATGGCCAGTCGTCTGTCCATTAGCTTAAGTTTGTTATTGCTACTGTTTCTCAACAACTGGAATTGCTATGAAACTTTACACACACGTTCACCCCAAAGTCTAGTTTGTCTTAAATGAAAATGGTGCAATCTGGCCACCATGGTGATCATCTAGAAAAATCTTCTTATTGCAACTTCTCCTGAATGGATTGTTATATTGACCTGGGGGTCCTAAATAAAAACTGTGTCAATGACATCCAATATGAAGAGCATGGTGGCCATCTTGTAAATTCTATTGCTACCTGTCCTAAACGGATGCCTAATATGACATGGGGTTTTCAATAAGACTTCTTATGATGTCTAGTTACTCTTAAATGAAAATGGTGACAATCTGACATCCAATAGGGCCACTATGGTAGCCATCTTGAAAAGTTTGTTATTGTTACTTCTCCTGATCGAATTAGTGTATTGGCATATGGTTTGAATTTAAAGACTTCTTTTCATATGTAGTTGATCATGAGTGAAAATAATGCCAATAAGACCTTTAACATGGCCAATATGGTGGCCAGCTTGAACATCATATCGCTACTTCTCCTGAATTGGATGGTCACATCGACATGGGGTTTTCACTAAAACACTTCTTACGATAGATAATTGGTCCTAAATGAAAATGATGATGATTAGACTTTTAATGTTGCTGCTGTGGTGGCCATCTTGAAAATGTTATTACTACTTCTGAAGGATAGCAGTGACATGGGGTTTTCACTAAACGACTTCTTACGATGTCTGGGCAGCACTAAACAATTTCATATTATTGGCCATGGGGTAAATTTTTGATTGAAGAGACATCCATACATATATCCAATGTTTCTCCCATGTTGTTTACAGTGATGACAAGAATGCATGATTTCATGTTTTATGCACAAGGGGACAATTCTAGTGCAAAAAACACAGTTGTGCTGACTGGGTTCAACATTAAGTTTTGGCCTACAGTGTGAACAAGTGACTTCCCAATTTCTCTTAGCTCTGGTCTATACATAGGAAATTGGTTTGTTCATGGTCCACTTTCTTCTTCATGAAAGGAAAATCTGGGATGCAATTGTTGCCACTTTATATATGAAATGTCTCCGATTTTGTTTAGTATAGGTTCTTTATGGGGTTAAAAATCACCAGGCTTGGGGGAGGGGGATTGGTGTGACTATATAAGGATAATCCTAAAAGGATCAGCTTTGTTGTGCCAATCATGATACTGATTCAATTTCTCCATTCTCTGACGAGTTTGAAAATGTATACATGTTAATGGCTATGTAGCTTTTTTTTGAAAGCAAGTGGCTTCAGAGGTGAGTGTATACATCCTCGACCATGGACATAGCCGAAAAACTGTTTAGTGCTACCCTAGTTGGTCCTAAATAAAAATGGTGCCAATCATACCTCCAATATGGCCACCATAATAGCCATCTTAAAAATCTTGTTATGGCTACTTCTCCTTAGCCGATGGTCACATCAACATGGGGTTTTCACTAAACAACTTCTTATGATATCTAGTTGGTCCTAAATGAAAATGGTGCCAATCAGACCTCAAATTTTATGGCCATCTTGAAATTTTTTTTATTGTAGTGCTACTTCTCCTGAATGGATAATTGTAGCAACATAGGGTTTTAATAAAAAGCCATCTTGATAATCTTGTTGATCTTAAATAAAAATGGTGCTGATCAGACCTCAAACATGATGGCCATGGCAGCCATCGTGAAAATCTTCTTATCACTACTACTCTTCAATGGATGGTCACATTGACATGGAGTTTTCACTAAAACACTCCTCACTATATGTAGTTGGTCTTAAACGAAAATAGTTCCAGTGTGATTTTATAAAATTTTAAATATCTCGTAACATCTACTCCTCCTGAACCAATTGCCATACGGACTCATAAAAAGCCACTTCTATCATGCAATATATATTTATTCTTGTATTAAAACGATGCTGATCCAACCTCAGAAATGGCTGCCTTGACAGCCATCCTTAAAAATATTTATATGGCTACTTTTCCTGAAAAGATGGTCATATCAACATGGGATTTTCATTAAAACACTATAGCATTATTGGGCTGGTTCTGAATGGAAATGGAGTATCTTACCTTCAACATGGCGTTATTGTGGTTCTCTCAAAACTCTTATCACTACTCCTCTATTATGAATGGTGGCATTAACCTTGGGTTTTCACTAAAACACTTCTTGCAATATTTAATTTGTTCTGATTGAAAATTGTGCAGCTCTGATCACCAACATATGTGGACTTTTGTGGAGGAGTTTTGAAAACCAACCTAATTGATCTTGGAGTCAAGTCAACGGTCACTGCTTGCATTTCTGTACTTATGACCACAGTGGCTTGTACATATACTAGTGAATATTGACCAAACTTTGTATTAGTTACTTTCCAATGAACAAGTTGATAGTCTGCACTCTGACATTGATTTTAAAGTCAAAGGCCTTGTTTCAGGTTTTTAGCTGTACTGGTTTGTGAGCATGATAAGACAAACATGTATGAATGGATTTTGATCAACCCAGTTTGTGGATATATCTGAAGAACACCTTTATTGATGCAACTTCAATAACTTAAGGGTGTTTTTCCCCAAAATGATTAATTACAGTTTTAACCTGATTCAGCATGTGGGTATATCTTTGACATTTTCTGACACAAATCCAATGAACTTATATCCATTATATCAAATTCAAGGTCAAAGGCCACGATGAAGAATTTTACATTGCACTCACAGGTATCTTGTTAACATGTTAACTGAAACATATAAGAAAATGTTTTTATCAAATTTGGTATGTTAGAGTTTCTTAAGAATATCAGAGATGGTTTGAATATTCAGCGTTAAAAATAATAAAAGGACATTAGAAATGGACTTATCTTGGATTCATCGAAATTCCTTTCAGCCAGTAAAGCATAAGTCCCTTCAAGGGACTCTAGCTGGATTTTTATAAGCTTTTTGACTTCTGAAATTAAACCTTTTCAGTGCAAATCTTTAGCACAATTATGCAACAAGAGGCCCAAGTGGGCCTGATATCTATAACCTGTCTTACATAACAGTTGACCATTTCACTAAGCAGGCTTGTGTAGTATTGTAAGAACACAACTCTATGTAACTATCACCCAAACTTTATATCATGCAAATTTTACTTGTTTTACTATAGTCAGATATAAAAATCAAACTAATCAGAGATCTTATGATATAAGCAAACTGAATTTTTGCCCCCTGCCTACCATCGTGAGGTCACAAAAGTTCACAATAATGAAATCTTAAAATTTTCCTTTAAGAAAGAACTGTAAAGTTATTGGGCAGACATGGAAAGAAACCAAGTTTCATTGATCTATCTCGAAGGGCATTAAAGGAAAAGTGCAGAAAAGGAGTAAAAAATGTTATCAGTGACCTTCACCTTGAAGATAAAATCTTGACTATGATACATGAAATGCCATCAAACCGCATAAGTGTACTATGGTTCATCCCCTCAGACAGCTTTTATGATATAAGCAGAAACAAAAGAAAGCTTAATATATTAACTCTTGACCTTGAATTTGAGGATAAGACTTCAAACATGTGGTGCAACACATCTTCTAGTGACAATATATAAACAAGCCAAGCTTCATCCGTTTATCTTAAAAAGCTCTTATTAAAGAAAGCAGAAGGGCAAATGTGACTGAAATCTAAATTATTGACCTCTGATGTTGATCCTGAAGATAGGACCCCCATGTGGTATGTGACACACCTTGTAGTGATTATATATAGTGATACCAATTTGCATTCCTTCATCTCAAATGGCTCTAAAATTTTATAGTGGAAACTAAAATCTAACAGAAAAGTTCAACATATAATACCATGACATTGACATTGAAGATTAGAACCCCAATGTGGTACACAACACATCTGTTTATGATGACATGTACATGTACCACGTTGCATCCCTTAATCTCCAATAGCTCTAAAATTATAAAGTGGAAAAGAAAGTGTGATGAAAAACATAAAAGAGTGAAACATGACCATGACATTGAAGATAGGACCCCCAATGTAGTATGGGACACACCTTCAAATGATGATGTACAAATATACCAAGTTTCATCCCTTAATCTCAAATGGCTTTAAAGTTCTTAAGTGGAAGGGAAAGTGTGATGGAAAATGTAAGATACTGAGTCAAGACATTAACCTTGAAGATAGCATCCCAATGTAGTATGTGGCACACCTTCTAATGATGATGTATAAGTATATCAAGTTTCATCCCTTAATCTTAAACAGATTTAAAGTTATAGAGCAGAAGGGAAAGTGTGATGGAAAACATAAAATACTGAGCTGTGGCCTTGACCTTGAAGATAGCACCCCACCCACATACCCCCAATTTGGTATGCAACACACTTATAGTGATGATTTATAAGTATACCCAGCTTCATCCCTTAATCTCAAATGACCTTAAAATTATAGAGCAGAAGGGAAAGTATAATGGAAACATAAAATATTGAGCCATGACCTTGACTTTGAAGATAAGACCCCCTTCCATATGGTATGGGAGACACCTTCTAATGGTAATGTTTAAGTATACCAAGTTGTATCCCTTAATCTCAAACTGAGTTAAAGTTATACAGCATAAGAGACAATGTGATGAAAACATAAAATATTGATCCATGACCTTGACCTTGAAGATAGCACCCCAAAGTGGTATGTGACACACCTTCTAATGATGATGTATAATTATGCCAAGGTTCATCCCTTAATTTCATACAGCTTTAAAGTTATTGAGAAGAAATGAAGGTGTGATAAATGGATGGATGTGTGGATAGACGGATGGAAGAGTGGATACCATGTTCCCAGCATTTTCAAAGAAAAGGCATGGGGACAATAAACCTATTTACCAATTTTTATCAAAATTGGAAGAGAAACAGTCTCTAGATTTAGAGAGGAAACAAGCTCAGTCAATCAGATGCTAGATTACCTGATTAATATGTTTGGATCTCGCTTATTATCAAACCTATTAGAGATCTTCGTGATATAGGCCCATATTCCAAGTTTGATCGAAATTGGATAAAAAAAATTTGGCTTCCAGAGTGGTAACAAGCTTGGCCAGTCAGATGCAAGATCACCTCAAGGAATCTTGTTCATAATAGAATTCATCCAAGATCTTTATGATATGTGCCCATATTCCAAGTCTGATCAAAATATGATCATGACCTTTAGAGTGGTAACATCCTCAGCCAATAAGATGCAAGATCACCATTCTCATTAATATAGATCTCATTCATTATCGAACTCATCTGAAATCATGATGATATAAACCCATATTCCAGGTTTGATCAAACTGGATCAGAAATATGGCCTCCAGAGAGGTAATAAGCACTTTTTTTTTTGACAAATGGACGGATGACAGATGGATGCAGGTCAGTACCATAAGATCACTGGGCCTTAAGATTTTTTGAAACCTGTATACATACTGTTATATCTAGAATCATAAAACTTTATGAGAGGATGCATCTTGACGAGTACTACAACCTCATCACAAAAGTAGGTCACTGTGACCCATATTTCATGCTTCACTGACTTTTTAAATTTTGTCTTTTAACATGGCTCTCAGGGACCTGAGCTTCCGCGTCAAATACGCATGAAATTCTCAGAGGACAACACATTTTCTCCATGTAATGCGTCCCAGTGATGTGCCTCAATTTCCCCAGTGATGTTCTCCTTTTTATATTTTTGGTCAGCCATGGCCGATCTGTGGAATAGCTAATAGCTAGACTTAGGTAAACAGGCATGAAGCCAGTGTGACTACAGTAATTGACAGTTAATCCTTCTCTGATGTGATGACTTCAAAGAAACCGATGTTCTGTTGAATGTATATGTAAACACATGCGATTGTTCAGCAAATAAATGATGCTCTTAGTTGTTTTAACAGTGTTTAAATTGGTGATGACACATATATAAATCATGACTTCAAAGCAATCACAGCTTTCTCGGAGTTTGAGTTGGACAATACTGTCAAATCATTAATATGCCATAATAATAATAATAATAACTGCTACTTCAGTACGTGATCTAGACTACAGCACTACCATATCAGTAGACACTTTTTAAAAGAGTGCGGAAAGTACTTTGACTTGTAAAAAATGAGTCACCAAAATCCGTTTTCCTTTTTTGGGAAACGGACTTGTGATGAAAATGACTCTAATACTAATAAAAGGCAAAAAAAAAGACAAAAGTGAGAGCACAAGTGAACACAACAAAGAGAACTTGAACTCAGAATGTATATTTAATGCTGACTTCATCTCGACTAAAGTGAAGGACAGTGATAAAAATGGCAGCTGAACTACGAATGTGAGGACTTAGAGACCTGAGTGGAAGAAGCAGTTCTCATGGTTGAAAAAAGTGGAATCAGATGGTACATTAAAAGCAATTTGTGAGTGGTGTAGACTGCTGGAAAGCAAAATCCTTTCACTCCAAATGGAAATACTAACTTGCAGCTATCAGCCTTTAGCCATCATGAATTTAACCTGGATCATTTAATTATTGTTGAGGGTTGCCGTACCATGCAAAAAAGACAGACAATCCTGTATGCTGTTGAGAAACTCTTGAAATGAGTGTGAAAAATGATGATTGCAAAGCAGCACAGTTCTGTTCAATGAAACGGTGAATAAATTAATCAGAATAATGGAGGAGCATCCTGTACTTGAAGACTTCAATAATCAGAATGCCATACATACATATTAAGTAAAAGAACAGAAGAAAGGAAAGAAACTAACTCATTTGAAAAACTAGTTTGCAGATGGTAGAGTGCAGTGTGATATAAAGTTTTCTGGACAATTAATGAAAAATAGTTTCTCTCTAATGTAATCTTATGATGCGGAGAAATGAATCCAGATATGTAATAAAATAATGATCATGCACTTTTTCATTTTCCTTTCTATCCTCTGAAAGTGAGGGATTCCCGAGTTTGTTCCATGGACTCTCAGAAATAGGCTGGGGACTTCAGAGTTCCATGAGTCAAGAGTTCAGGACTCCTCATCCTGAAACTCTGTTGTGATCTCTGTTTTAAGTCTATTTCTCAAATTCATGCTAGATGATTTTATGCATCTCTATTAGTACCTCACCCTTACAACAAAAGATCATTGTAACCTTCATTTCACATTTTAACAGCTTATGTTAAGTTTTTGCATTTAGCTCATGACTATGCAGACTTTTTCCATCCTATATACATATTTTTATATGTGGAATCATAAAACTTTGTGAGGAGATTGTGTAGTAAGTACTACACTGTCATTGCATAAGTAGGTCACTGTGATCCATATTTCACACTTAACTGATTTTGGTTATATCTTCGTTTTAACCATTACCTTAGATGATTGCATACACATCACTAGTGCATGAAAAATAGGTTACAATGACCTATTTTCTGCATGTGGTCGGTAGTACCCTCCAAGATAAATACACCCATTAAGTTTCATTACTGTATATACAAGGTTGTCAGAGAAACTGAGCTAAATATAAAAAACTTATTGTAATCACTAGAGCTTTAAAAGTTGGCCATGATGACCTACTTTTACCCCTGGTGAGTAGTAACCTCAAAGATGAATTCACATTATAAGTTTCATTACTGTACATACAAGGGTGTCAGAAAACTGAGATAAATGCAAAAACTTAACATAACTGCTGGAGCATGAAAAGTCTGCCATGGTGACCTGCATTTGCCTGTGTTGAGTAGTACCCTCAAAGATGAAAAAACCCATCAAGTTTCATGACTCTACATACAAAAGTGTCATAGAAACTGTGCTAAATGCAAAAATTGAACAGAATCTTTGGAGCGTGAAATACAAGTCACCACGAACTTTCCCATGGCAAGTAGTACCCTACAAGATGAATACATCGATCATGTTTCATGACTGTACTTACAATGGTGTCAGTTAAACTGAGATAAATGCAATAACTTAATGTAATCATGGAGCATGAAAAGTTAGCCATGGTGACCTACTTTTGCCTATGTTGAGTAGTACCCTCAAAGATGAATTAACCCATAAAGTTTCATGAATGTACATACAATGGTGTCAAAGAAAATGAGCTAAATACAAAAACAATGTTGATGCCTACAGCAACAACAACAATGCCATTGGAAACGTGGTCCCTGAGTCTTTCCTATGCTTTGAATGCAACATAACAAAACACTTGAAGTGAGACAACAAAACCACTGGAGGTGAGACAACAAAAACCACTTGAGGTGAGACAATGAAAACCACTTGAAGCAGACAAATGAAATCTGGTAGGCATGTTTGCATGCATATGTAGATGGCTTGATTAGACTATCTGATTATTACTGCAATTTTTCAATTTTTACATATTTTTTCAACTTTTTGGACCTAGACTTTTTTTGATACAAACCTTTTAACTCATTAACCCCTAGCGCCACGTTTACACGTCATGAGGTTGTACCCTACTCCCGAGCTCTGTAATGTCAACATCATTTAAGATACACTAAAGTGGATGGTATTGCAGGAAAGTAGACAGATGTAGCTCTACAATGATACCAAATAATGTTGACATTCTACTTGCATTAAAAAGTACAGCGAAAAAAATGCTTTTTTTTTATATCCTTTTTTTTTAGGTCGAAAATTGCCAGTTTCAGAACCGGAGTTTGATTCTGGATTTTAGACTTTTTGGCCTTAGGTCTTAAGCAGACCAGTCTGAACTGCACACAGACAGATGAACCTTTGCAAAAAGTAGGATAAGTTTGAGATTTGGAGTAAAAAGGGACCAGGACACAAAAATCGGGGGTTCAATACGAAGAAGAAAAAAAAGTCCAACTTTTACCCTTCTGCACATGCACGAGTGTAATAGCCAATCAAAAACAATGTTTCTGATAGACCTAAGCATCCGGTGAAACGAAAAACTTTCTTAAGCAGATGTGTTTTGCTGCATTCAGAAGTAACTCCAAAAATGCATTGCCTACCCCCATTTCACACGAAAATGAAAAGAATCTCCTAAGGTTAATGAGTTAAACACCATTAAGCAAAAACCACTTGAGATAGACATGAAATTTAGAGGACATGTTTGCATTCATACATAGATAACCTGATTAGATTTTCTTGCCATTATAGCAATTTTTCAAATTTTTCGAAGTTTCTTAACTTCTTTGGACTTGGACTTTCTGGACTGCAGTGGTAAAGTGACACCTATGTCTTATACCATGCAAACACATGTGAGACAGTAACTATGTTCCCACTTAAGAATTTCAGTAGCAGCCAATATTACGTAAATAATCTAAATTTTGGTGGTAATAACAAAGCATGTCTATTTTTATTTTTTACAATGGTCAAAGAAGGAAAATAGCTTTAGCCAAAATAGATTATTTCAGAAAGTTTAGTAGCCATTCAGAAAAACTACTAGTAGTAGGCAATGGCTACTTTGGCTACCGTTAACAGGAATATAACATAACATCTAATAAAAATTGAAAAATTAAAAAATCAGGAAAGAATATTATTCAGAGTATCTAAAATATTTAATGTCATTATTATTTATAGACATTATTTTCTACAAGTTGTGTATAATCCGTATAAACATTATTACTAAAGCTTATGATGTTGATGAATATATAGATACTTAGATAAGAAAACTCTCCTCAAGCTTTAAATAACTATCAATTTGAAATTCCTTTTACACAATCAGTCTACACAATCCCAACACAAGAAATATGCACCAATTTAATGACTATGCATTGTCACTTTATAGATATTCTCCATGGTGAAAAAAAAAAGATGTTTCCACCTAAGAATCTTTAATGGAGATCACAGTCTTTCCTCGTCCACGTTTCTCTGCAACCTTCAGGAAGGCATCTGGCACTTGATCAAAGGTGTATACTTTATCAATTACAGGTTCAATCTAAATGAGAAAAAAAAAAAAAAATAGAACACTCGTTGGGCATTTGGGTGAAATGAGTTAATATAATATAATTGTAAGTGAATATCTATCCTGCAAAACCTGTCATGATTGGCTGTTTCAACTTTGCATCTGAGATAATATCTTAAAAAGGTTTAGAATTGGAGACAAAAGTCTATGTTAGAGGCTGAAAGCAAATAGAAATGATTAATAATGTAATAAACACATATTTTTATTAGAAATGTCAAATGTAAAGGGACCACCACCACCACTCCACCACCCTCCAAACACAGCATTTTTTTTTTACACTGAAGGGGAGATAACTCCTACATCTGGCCTTTGCATCTTTATATTACTATAAAACTTAATTTTCTATTAATAATTTAGTCATGTAACGACATCAAAACTAGAACTGCATGTAATATTGTACAAAATGAATAGAAAATCAGATTTTTTCCAGATAACTATTTAATTAAATGCAAATAAAGTAACATGTAAATCAAAATTCCAATGCTGAAAGACATTTTTCTTTTATTTATAAACCAAATGATAGCCTGACTGGTTTATGCCTTAAACTAATGAGTAAGGAAAATAATGAGCCTGGTTGAAGGTCCAGGCTCCAGGACCATAATTCCTGAAGAATTTCTCAGAGGGTACAGGTCACCCTCAGGTGACTCGCCTACTTCAGTGGGATGCCTGAGTTGCTGTGATCTGCCCGACACCCTCAATTTCAAATGAAAGATAAAATAAATAGATCGAAATAGACATGTTTAAATACAGCTTCACTATTTTATTTAAATAAACAACACTCCCAAAGAATGACTTAATGAACATCCCAAAATTTGCAGAGAAGGAAACAATTGTAGTTCATCAATTAAATTTCAACTTTTTATTATATACAAAAATCTCAACAAATACACACAGCTGTGACAGCATAATAATAATATAAAATCTATGTTTATGTATATACTTAGGATCAAGTCGGTATATCTTTCCCATTTTATGAAATAAGCAGTTCACCAAATAATTAAAACTACAGATCTTGCCAACATGAAATCTCAATTATTTTCAGCAGGTAAATTAATTCCAATTTAAGTTTGAAGTATGATTTGTAGCAGACAACAACCTATGCAATCAAAATTCCAGTACAAATCATTGCTATCTTTTTAAGTTGTTATGTATGATGTTTATATAATATTATAAATATTTTAGGAAATTATAAATGTTTCTTCACTTTAATATTTGCTTAAATCTTAATGTTATCAGGAAAAACATGTTTAACTAGTGTCCTTGAATTAGGTTGTTTTGATCAATATGTTTTCTCAATTTGAAGGTCAAGGTTGATTTTTGTTTACAAGTAGAATTCCATTAAGATGACTCATGTTCTAGAACATTCTGTCATGTGACCAATCTTTATATATGCCATGTTTGGTGGACATTTATTCAGTTTTGACATTACCATCAGTCTTGTAAAGAGCTATTACAGTTGTGAAAATTCATTCCAAATTCTAAGAGAGGAATTATTTTAAATATTCATTGGATTATAACAGTGCTCATAAACTTTTGGATTTTGGATTTTTAATTGATGATTTTGGAATTTAAGTGAACTTATTCAGATATTTTGGAATACTTCATTTTGACATCAGCACATCAAGATTTCTAGTACATCATGACTTTGGAGACCATTAGCACATCATAACATTCGAGGACACAGCCGTGAATTCGGAACATTCTATATTTAGGACTTGTGATTAGAACAATCATTCAAATTGGATTATTAGGATTTCAAAACACATTACTGTAAGTGACTTTCTGATTTTTCATTTTAATTATCTAGTAATAAATTGCTTGTTGATTTTTTACATGATTTGTTGGTTTCACTTTCTAGAGGTGAGGATGTGGGGTCTCAAGTGCCTCACTCTTCACGTGCGCTCAGCACGATTAGTATAATAATCTTAATAAAATATTTTATTTTTCTTAGACCATAGAGTCGTAACAAAGTTCATTGTTGGTAATTTTCTGCATGGTATAATGGGTATTAGATTTTAATTGATATAAAGGGTTAACTAGTTAAATTAAAAATGGTACCAATTTTACCAGCAATGCCTAGCAGAAAATTACCTACAATGACTTTCAAACATGGCTGATTTGTATGAAACTATCGCCGTTTGTCATTGTCTGCTACAAATCTGACGTCAAACTGAAATATTAATCCATTTACCTGGTAAAATTAATGAACTCTTCATGCTGTCAATGTTTGAAGTTATCATTTTTTTTTGGTGAGGTATTTTTTCAGCAAACTTGAAGGATGTGCCTCCTCGATCATTGTGAGATGGACTTTAACATGATCCTGCCACTACCAAGTCATGAATTAGCTCAACCATTTTGAGATGGACTTTAACATGATCCTGCCACTACTAAATCATGAATCAATATTTAAGCAATGTTGAGTAAACCCTGACAAGTGGGTCAAAGCAGGGCTAGGTCTGGATCAAAAGCCATTGAAAACGTTTTGTACAGATGTTTCTCTTTAAATGTTTTATGCATTGTTAAATTTAAGATAATTCTTTTAAAGCATTTTATTACAACTATGGTTCATGTTCATTTTGTCCAAAAATATTTAGACTTAAGGCTGAATAGCATCATTGTCTTTTTTATACAGAGAAAAAGGCTTGAAAAAACATGTATTGAGAAAAAATTTAATATGTTTTTTGTGCATCTCTGTACATGGGCATATGAGAGAAGTATTTTAGCCTTTATCAAAATGTTGAACGATATGTACTATTTTAATAGTTGCAACAGAATCTAAATATCCATTACAAATTAATCTTATGTTTCATATGAATTTGATCCATAATTTAAAAAAATTCAAAAATGAAAAGAAGATTTTAAAATATTATTTGGAATCAGACAAGAAATAGGGATGTACAAGGAAGTGAACGATGATTTTGTTTAAAAAGGTTTACATTTTTTCATGCCAAATTTGTGTTGCATAAGCTATTATTCTGGATATTTATTGACAAAGTCAGATTTAAATTCATATTTGGAAGAATGAAGACCAACCTCTAAGACAAAATGAAAACTAATAAAAAAATTATAATTTTTTTTTTACTTGTTGCTTTTTTGGTCACTGAGATAGTTAATGGGATAATTAAAGATTAGTTTATGTGAATACCAATGACTTCATTAGTAGTTAACTGAACATTCTTTACTGATGGTGAATACCAATAGCTTCATTTGTAGTTAGTTGAACATTCTTTACTGACAGTGAATACCAATGGCTTTGCGTGTGGTCAGCTGTACATTCTTTACTGACAGTGAATACCAATGGTTTCATTTGTAGTTAGCTGAACATTCTTTACTGACAGTGAATACCTATGGCTTCGCATGTAGTCAGCTGTACATTCTTTACTCACAGTGAATACCAATGGCTTCATTTGGAGTTAGCTGAACATTCTTTACTGACAGTGAATACCAATGGCTTCATGTGTAGTCAGCTGTACATTCTTTACTCACAGTGAATACCAATTGCTTCGCATGTAGTCAGCTGTACATTCTTTACTGACAGTGAATACCAATGGCTATGCATGTAGTCAGCTGCTGTACATTCTTTACTGACAGTGAATACAAATGGCTTCACATGTAGGCAGCTGTACATTCTTTGGTGACAGTGAATACCAATGGCTTCACATGGAGTCAGCTGCACATTCTTTACTGACAGTGAATACCAATGGCTTCACATGTTGTCAGCTGTACATTCATGTGTAGTCAGCTGTACATTCTTTACTGACAGTGAATACCAATGGCTTCATATGTAGTCAGCTGCACATTCTTTACTGACAGTGAATACCAATTGCTTCACGTGTTGTCAGCTGTACATTCTTTACTGACAGTGAATAACAATGGCTTCAAATGTAGTCAGCTGTACATTCTTTACTGACGGTGAAATTTACTGAAGACTAAAGCTATGTAAGCAGATTTTTCATTTGATAACAAAGCATATTGTAGAGTTGGCTACTTCATTTAATTTGAAAAGTGCAGTTAAGAATTGTGAAGTGCACATGAGTTCACATTGGCACATCTACATATGACTAATAGAAGCAATCTGGATACCTTAGAGAATAACTCCCAAATTGTTGAATGTAACAAGGTGTTTACTCATATACATGAATCCCCTTGCCAACAGAAGGACATATGGAGTAACTGACAACATACAGACAGTGAAAAAATGATCTTTCTGCATCTGCATTGCTGTGAGGGAGTGTCAAACATGCAATGGCCACATGAGTCAGATTATCACTTTTCCAACAACCAAAAACTGACTGATTGATTTTGGGATTAACAACGTGTGCAGCCATTCGTCCATGCATGTCGGTACTACGGAAATAATCATGTTTTGCATTTTATATATGGAGTAAAAATTTGACTTCAAAGAAATGTTGCTGCTGTCACAAACTTTAATAAAGATGGCTTCAACATTCTCATTTAATGTAGTCAGTGAAGTGTAATAACATTTGTTCTTCAACATGCATCTCTTTGATGTACTTAGCTTCAGACAAATTAGGTTGTTCCACTTAGTGTACTTTACCTACGCAAATTAGCTTAATGGTCTCTCCCTCAGCAGTGCTCAAAGGATTTGACACAACACATCACCCTAGCTATTGTGAGCCAATTAAGTAAATCTCTGAAAGGTGGCTGTTTATCTCTGACCACCTTACATTTTAACTGTCTCTAAAACAGCTGTATATACTGCCCCGAGGATAGTTTTACATGAGATCTGAGCAGGACTGTTTACTGTTTATACATACAGAGATTACGGGCATATATCATGGTGGTCAAGAAATATACATTTTGTTTTTGTTTTTGTGGGAACATTTTTTTTTCTCCCCAAGATTGCTGCAAATTGTGTTTTTTGAAACACGACTGACCATGTCAGGGGGTTTAGGAATCCAAAATCGTGTTATGGCATGTATGTAAACCATGGAGCCTAAACCCATCTATATATTTGCAATGATTAATTCCTCAAGATAGCAATTTTAAATTCCACAATACACTTCTTCCTCGATAGCACATGGCAATGACCGAGTACAACTCCATGTAATTTTTGTACTAATAAACAGTTGGCACATCGCACTTACTCTGTCCCAGAACATTATATCCTGATAAGAAAAAAAAATAACAACCAGAAAAAAAGAGAAACAAATATGGACATTTTATACAACTTGTAAGTTATCTTCAAATTTGTCACTTCAAATTTCAAAGAACAATCTATAGATTAGCCAAAGGCAAAAACTTAGGAGTTGTCTTTGGTTTGTGATTTTAAAAAGAAATTAGGCTGATGTATACCTGGATGTTATTGGGATATCAGCACCTTTCATGTATTGTAATCAGCTGAAGACAATTAATTTAATTAGCTTGTGCCATTGTTTTGAAGGACATTAAGTTCTCCGCAGTTGTCAAAATAAAGCCAGCTTTGCTGCTGAGTAAGCACTTAAGTAGGTTCTCATGAAAGTGCTTGTGGGCATCATCAGAGCAGTTCATTGACTCTTTTCTCATCTGAATTGATGAGGGCATACCACACTCATGAAAGTGCTTGTGGCATCATCAGAGCAGTTCATTGACTCTTTTCTCATCTGAATAGATGAGGGCATATCACACTCATCATGATTACATAGAAACTGAATTAAAAGACAAAATTAAAACACAAATTTCACACGACAAGACTTACGTAATCTATATTTATTTGTAAAAGTGTTTGCCACCAGTAGGGCATTTACCAACATTTTCATTGATCGATATTTCATAGTAGAGTATGTTATTTATTAAGAAAATATTTTTGTTAATGATTTAAAACTTCCACGCACAAAGTGCCATTTTCAACTATCAAAATGAGCGATATATTGAGCTTTCATTTGATAGGAGCCCATTTTCTGCCTTTTCTATAAGAAAACAAGCATCACTCAAAGGGACTGATGCTCTAATGTCCAAACAGAATTTCCAGGAATTCAAGACAAGACCATTTCTTTTATTCTTCTGCTGAGTATTAAAACCATCTCTGCTATTCTTGAGCTATAAGATTTTCAAATCAGACACTGTGGCAGCCATACTGTAAGATTGGCACCATTATCATTTAGGACAAACTAGACACCATTTGAAAACTTGGTGACAACACCATGTTTATATGACCATCGATTCAGAAGAATTAGTGACCAGATTTTAAATATGTTCATTGTGGCTTCCATATTTCATGTCAGATTGACACCATTTTCATTCAGGACCAACTAGATATCATAATTAGTCTTCTGGTGAAAACCCATGTCAACATGACTTACCATTTAGGAGGAGTAGCAATAACAAGATTTTCAAGATAGCTGCAATGTTGGCCATACTGGATGTCTGATAGGCACATTTTCATTTATTACCAACTATGACAACATATAAAGTCTTCTGGTGAAAACCCAATGTTGATATAAGTTTCCATCTAGCAAGAGTAGCGATAAGATTTTCAAGATGGTCACTGTGGTAGCCATATTGGATATCAGATGGGCACAATTTTTATTTAAGACATCATAAGAAATTTTCTGGTGAAAACCCGATGCTGATATGACTATCCATTCAGGAGGAGTAGCAATAACAAGATTTTTAAGATGGCTTCTGTGTTGGCCATACTGGATGTCAGATCAGCACCATTTTCATTTAGGACCAACCAGACATCATATAAAGTCTTTTAGTGAAAACCCCATGCTGATATGACCTTCTATTCAGGATGAGTAGCAATAACAAGATGTTCACATGGCCACTGTGGCAGCCATATTGGATGCCTGAGCACAACAATTTAGGACCAAACAGACATCATAAGAAGTTTTCTGGTGAAAATCCCATGCTGATATGACTTTCCATTCAGGAGAATTGAAAACAAGATTTTCAAGATGGCTGCCATGGTGGCCATATTCAACTTCAGATCAGCACCATTGTCATTTAGGACCAACTAGACATTATAAGAAGTTTTTCAGTGAAAACCCCATGTTGATATGACCATCCATTCAAGAGGAATAGTGAGTATAAGATTTTCAAGATGGCTGCTGTGCCGGCCATACTGGATGTCTGAGCAGCACCATTTTCATTTAGGACCAACTAGACCTTGGGATGAGTGTGTGTGTAAAGTTTCATGACTCCTCCAAGTAGTTTAGGAGGAGTAGTGATAGCAAACTTGTGCTAATGGACAGATGGATGTCGGATGATGGATGACAAACAACAGGCCGTCCCATAAGCTCTTCTAGTCTATGAACAGTAGAGCTAAAAATGTGATCCACACCTGCCTTTATGTTATAAGTAGGTTTCAAAGTTATCCAGGTGTGCTAAAACGACAGAGTGGTTTGTATGGTCACATTGAAATACTGTTGGTATGGTTAAGATGTATCTATTGGTATGTACCAATTTTCATGAGTGTAGGTGAAATTGGGTCTAAGATATTGAAGGTGTAATGAACATACACTCAGCTGAAAATACAAAATTTATAAAAGTATGACAAGTTTTGGTATGGCTGAGTTATTTTTATCAAGATGTGTCTACATACAAATTTTGATCAGAGCAGGTCAAATAGGGTCCAAGATATTGAGGGTATAATGAATGAATAGCTGAAAATACAAAAGCTACTCAAGCATGAAAATTGGCTCAAGCATGAAATTTAGTAAAATTAATATAGTTTTGGTATGGTTGAGTTGCTTTTATTGATATGTACCCACATACAAAACTGTATGTGTGCAGGGTTAAAGGTATTGAGGATGTCACAATGGAACAACTGAAAATACAAACATCACTCAAGCATGAAATTTTAGTCAAACTGACCTAGTTATTGTATGGCTGAGTTATTTTTGGCAAGATGTATCCACATACCAGTTTTCATTAAAGTTGGTGAAATAGAGTCCAATATATTGAGGATGTAACAAATGAACTGAAAACACAAAAGTCACTCAAACATGCAAATTAGGTCACAATGATCCAATTTTCATATGGTTGAGTTACTTTCCTTGAGATATATACATGTATACAAACCAGTTTTCATGTGTAGATGAAATAGGGTCAAAGATACTGAGGGTGTAACAAATGAACAGCTCCAAATAAAAGTCACCTATGTGTGTAAATTAGGTCACATTGACCTAGTTTTGGTATTGCTGAGTTACCTTCATTCAGCTGTATCTACATGCCAATTTACATGTGTTTGTGAAATAGCGTCAAAGATATTGAGATTGCAATGATGAATGAACAGCTGAAAATACAAAAGTCACTCAGGCATAACAATTAGATCAAAGTGACCTAGTGTTGGTATGACTGAGCTACTTTCATCCAGATGTATCTATATACCATTTTTAATGAGGGTAGGTGAAACAGAATCCAATATAATGAGAGTGTAATGAATCGACAGCTGAAAATACAAAAGTCACTCAAGCATGCAAATTAGGTCATGTTGACCTAGTTTTGGCATGACTAAGTTACTTTTCCTAAGATGTATCCACCAAAGTCACTCAAGCATGCAAATTAGGTCACAGTGACAAAGTTTTGGCAGGGCAAAGTTACTCTTAGTGAGATGTATCCACATGCCAATTTTGATAAGAATGGGTGAGAAATGGTCTGAGATATTGAGGGGACAAGAAAATATTGAGAGGACAATGAACAAATGAACAAAATAAATACACAAAAGAATGGATAAAATGCTATATCCCCTCCAAACTTTGTTGGCAAGAGAGTAATAAGTAACATCAATGGGTGTACAGATGCAATCATGTGAATATTTACTTTAAAAAGATCCCAATGAAATGTGTGTTTAATCATAAATGTCTATGTCTCAAAACATATCAGGATGATTTTCATCTGTGACAAACTCCTTTTTCAAAAGCCAGTGTTCTGGAGATAAGCTAATGTCATGATGAGAAAGTATTAGCTGGAGATAAGCTAATGTCATGATAAGGAAGTATTAGCTTGAGATAAGCTAATGTCATGATAAGTAAGTATTAGCTGGAGATAAGCTAATGTCATGATAAGGAAGTATTACATGTAGCTGGAGATAAGCTAATGTCATGATAAGGAAGTATTTCCTGGAGATAAGCTAATGTCATGATAAGAAAGTATTTCCTGGAGATAAGCTAATGTCATGATAAGGAAGTATTTCCTGGAGATAAGCTAATGTCATGATAAGGAAGTAGCCAGTGTTCTGGAGATAAGCTAATGTCATGATAAGGAAGTACTAGTATTACCTTCCCATTATCTACAAGTTTTGCAATCTGACCAAGAGCATTTCCATTTGGAATAAATAGAGCCCATCTGTAACTCCGACCATTTTTGTAGCCCTGAAAATAAATGGCGTGTACATAGATTAAACTAAACATGTGTGTAAAAACCTAGATTTATATTCATTAAGTAGATTTTAAAACAACCTTGCAATTTGTTTAAATCAACATATTTCTTGTACTCAGGCTGCCTGAAAAATATAAACACTTACTGTATATATTCGCATATAAGCCAAAACCAACTGCAATAGATCCAGATCTGCCATTGCATAATGTGCCGGCAGATCTGGATCTATGCAGTTTGTAAGGACTAATCAGTAGAACAAACAACACAGACCCTGATCTGCCTGCACATTATGCAATGGCAGATCAGGGTCTATGTTGTTTGCATTTAGACTGAGATTATATGCGAGTATATATGGTACATATAGAAAAAATAGCACAGAGTTAAAAATCACTTTATCAAGGCTTAAACGTAACAAGATCCAAATTATGTGTGGCACTGTTTCAGCAATCTTGTTATAATTAGGATTAACTGTGCTACTCTCATACATGAATGCCATTTAATTACATGTGCTTCTTTGCTTTATTGCTCCTCTTCTTGTATTCAATGCACCTTGGGATAGATTTTAATTTGTTCAATGTTGAAGTTTTTCTTATTTCAATTATTATTCATTTAGAATCATGTAATAATTCATCTATCTGTAGATCTTTAATAATGGTTACTGGCAAATTCTATGTAAGTAGTGAACAATAAAGTCCTAGAATTCAAAATACAGTTTTATATAGAACAGGCTTTTCTTGCAAGATTACTGTGTAGATTGCTCTCTCTCTCTCTCACTCTCGTTCTCTCTCTATCTCTCAAAGATCTTACCATAATTATATCTTTCCCAAAATTAGCTGCTGTTGTAAAAAGACCCAAAGGAATTCCAAATTTGTCTGTGTTTGAAAGGACTGGTGTCACTAATGAAATGTATTTGGAATTTCTCCAACTTTTTAGTAAGTCTACTGAAAAAGTAGGTATTTTTCCTCCAAGTGGATCAAGAATAACATCAAACCTATAAAAAGAAAAAGGAATGGAAAGTATGTGACAATCATATTTATATGATGTGGGATTTGTCATTAGTTCTTGAGCATATGAAAAATGTGCCAAGATGCAATTACAATTAATTAATTGCAAACTGCCACCTATCTACCAAAAGCTGTAAGTCAGAAGTTTATTTAAAATTCTGACAGGCTGTTGAACAATCTCAGGTCATGCTATGTGTACAACATTAATAGAATCTATGTTGGGGTATGCACCGAGACAAGGAAATCCCAGTCAAGGGGTTATATTATTTGTCTGCCATGACACTGTGCCAAGCGGGGAGATGTAACCTCTCAACTGGGATTTCCTTATCTCGGTGTAAACCCCAACATAGATTATTTTTCTCATGCAATTTCTTCCTTTCAAATTAAAATAATGTTTCATTTTTGCAATGTACTTTATTTAGCACATTCAACAAATACTGTATTCATTAGGCACTATTATTTCTTCACCTTTTTCTATTTGATCTTAAAATGTTTTATGAAGATCTCAATAATTGTATCAGTAGAATCATACTATAACTGCCACCCTTACAAAAATTTTTTTGTTTAGCAGTTATAAGGTTTATGTGTTTTCTGTATTGCACCAAGAGCATCGCGAGTCATGTGCTATTGTTTTGTAAACACCACACATTAATACAAATATATTAATGAAGGAAGTGGCATGACTGGTCGAGCCAAAGTACACAAGTTCTACACTTGCAAAAATAACAGCAAAAACATTTGATAGTATTGTGATATTATCACATTTAATCAACAGACGTCATATGAAAATAAAATCAAATAATTAAGTTTGTTTATAAGGATAACTTTTAAGTTTTGAAAAGGTAGTTTATAAGGATAACTATGAACTATTGACAAAGTAGTTCCTACAAGTGCTGTGACTAGTGCATGGACACCATGACTGTGACAACTGGGCTGAGACAACCTGACGGAGATAAGAAAAGTAAGGTTAGCAAATCTGCTACATTTCTCTGTTGCATGGGTGAGAATATGTAATCACACCGGACTCATACAGCAGCAGTGTGGTTAACTGATGGTCTGACACCAGCTAGTCTGTACTATATAACAGGTACAAATTCAACATTTTCACTATATTGCACATGATTTTTTGAACTGTAACCATCGACAAACATTACTTTATCATAAAGTGGTAACATTCTATCCTAAGGAGTCAGCATCGTTTTTCAGTGTTCTCCCCAGGGACTTTTAGGATAGCAGACTTTCTACCTTATCATGAGCAGCAAGTATCCTATCAAATATGCCAATATGCTTGAAGGCAGTCCTCTCTGAGTCCACTCCACTCCGAGATGTAGTGGACTAGATCATGTGTTGGCTCAGTTATTACCATATATACTCGCTTATAAGCCAGGTCCAAATGCAAACAACATAGACCCTGATCCTACCATCGAATAATGTGCTGGCATATCAGGGTCTATGATATTTGTTCTACTGATTAGTCCTTACAAACTGCATAGACCCAGATCTACCGGCGCATTATGCGATGGCAGATCTGGGTCTATGCAGTTTGCAGTTGGTTTCAAATTGTACGCGAGTATATACGGTAGACATCCATTAGTAGAGATGTATTTCTGGAGCATTGTCACCTGTTTTATATGGATTGCAGTTGATAATCTGGGTCAATTAACATGAAGGTGTCACAATTCTCTCATCACAAAGGATGCAAATGTATGCTAGATTACCGAATTGTAGGTTTGGGAATACAACAGTAGTTTTTAGTAAACTTAACAGTACTTGATGGTCATGTGGTGCCATATCCTATCTAGCAGTGAACAACTAAAATTGCAATATCTGATGCAATTTTGCTGCCCAAAAAAATCAATCAAATAATCACTGTAGAAAGAAAGGTCAACAGTACTGTTTCAGTTCATGATGAAGCACTTTTGTGAGGAAAGAAACTGATATTTATTAAAGAAAATACCAATAATTAAGGAGAGAAAAGTTAATCTCCCGCCCCATGGCCGATGGACTAATTAAAAAACCAAGAAACTTTATCACAAACTGTATGTAGGAATAGTAAATATTATGAACAATTTAAGCTCAGAGAATAAATATTACATAGTATTGCCTTAGCATGCACAACAAAATAGAACAAATGTTTCATTACTTTAAAATTATTTTTTAAACATTTGAGATGCAGAGGTCTTTTTTTAAAGTAACATTTTGATTACAAGAAAAATTCAGTATACAGATAAAAAAAATATACAGAATTAAAAATCAAAATTTCTTACTCAGATATGTGAGAAACTGAAACCATGAAGAAAAGTAAAATATCTGTTTTCTGATAACTTGCTTTTTCCTTTATTTGCATGACTTAAGTAAATGTAAATAAACTAAAACTTTTAATTTTTTAAATTTTAATTACATACTCTACCTGTAAGTCCATTCTGAATACTAATAAACTTTGAGTTACACATGGTCTGTAAGGACTATAATCACATGAACAACTTCTTTAATGCCATGTGACCACTGATGTTTGCTGAAGGAACATGTAATGACACGGTAGCAGAAAGTTCATGTAGAGCCAATTAATTCTGATTGGGTGTCCTTTTAGATATATGTGTGCATATGTATGTACACACATGTAAACATGCATGCATGCAGCAGGCATGTGTAAATAACTGTTCCCGCTTTCATAAAACTTCTCAACGAGGGTGCATTCAACTCAAAACATCATCCTTGTGTAAAATTTGCAAAAATCTGAGATCATTATCTCAATTTTAAACCTTAAAATACTGATAACAGCGTGTTTCAAAACATACCTAGGTTTAATTCAATTATCCTACTGTAATTACAAATGATCAGCATAAAAAAGTTGAGCTGAGTTTTTACTCAAAGTTGGACATGATTAAGCTCATATTCTTAAAACCTCTTGATCACAAAATCTCAGACTTACAATAAAAATATTGTGATGCTATGTAAACATTACCTGAAATACAGTTAGAATCATTGAGCTTTCAGAAATGTCTTTACTCTGATTCCTCTCTTTAATTGTTTGATTTTAATTAGGGAATTTTAGCTTCAGCAATTGCCATCACAAATCCTTATGCTTTTTACTGCATATTCCACCAACCTCCATCATATCTGCTCCCCACTTCAGGTATTCACTCTTACCCCAAGACAGGGACCCGGGGGTCAAATTGCAAAATCTGTCACATGCATGTTTCTTTTTCCTGCTATGACTGTATATATTCAGTCTGGTCAGAAAATATTTGAAAATGTCACTGTCATTGAACTTATTGTATGTCTGATCCCTCCCAGGGACCACATAGGTGGAAACCAGGTGGTTACCCCAAGGCAAAATAGCTACAAAGTCTTGTCAATTTCCACCCAGCGATTTAGGAGATGTGGCAACAGAGAGATGGACAGAAAAATGGACAGACAGAGAGATGGAGGGTATCACAATATCCCCTGCTAAAGCATAGTGATGATAAAATACATTTATGCTAGATCTCTTACAATATATGTACATCATCCCAAAGTACCAAACTTCTCTTTGAAAAGCAAGAGAATGATAATTTGGTTCACAACATACCCACTAATTTTCTGTAGTTCTAATTGTACATCCTGAGTTTTGTAATCTATGATAACATCTGCTCCAAGAGACTGGACCAATCCCACTGCATCTGTGCTACATGTAGTTGTTACTTCAGCTCCCCAGGCTTTCATTAGCTATCAGATACAAACAAAGAAAGCTGACATAGGGAAATTTGTATATTATAAACTCTGTTTTCTAAACTTTTCCTGAAGCAAAGATTTTTTTTCCTGCAGATAATCGGTTGTCTGATAAGTTATAAAAATACAAAGAATCTAGGTCATTGTATCAATGGGAAGGCTAAAAAGTAAAGGTAATTGTTGTTTACATTTGGACTCGGCTTATAGGTGAGTATATATGGTAGTTCCAGCCAACCTATCTACTGTCACTAGCATTCAACAGAATCACTGCTATCTTTGCTAAAAGAACATACTTACTGGACCTCAGAGGTCAAACACCAAGTGATGACAACTCAATATACATATTTCACAACCTTATTGGGTGGCAGACTTCAAAAAGTACACTTGTCAATTTCAGCTCTGCTAACACTGGCACTGCTGCACTGCTCAGCCAGGCTGAATACTATACATACAATATATACTCGCGTATAAGCCAAATAATTTTAGGAAAAAATAAAAGCCTGAAAGAAGGAAGGTCAGCTTATCCATGGGCCAAGGTGTATTATAATTGTACTAACACCATATAAGCCATTAACCAGGTCACCTCAGTACATGAGGATTTGGGGGGTTAGAAGAGTGTATATATATATATATATATATATATATATATATATATATATATATATATATATATATATATATATATATATATATATATATATATATATATATATATATATATATATATATATATATGTGTGTGTGTGTGTGTGTTTTGGGCCACAGCGTGCATCTTGTGATGTTGTCTTGGACTTATGGGTCAGCTCATGCACATTTTAATACTTTTACCTATTCAGTTTGGGGTGTCTGTTTAAATGCGAATGGGCTTATACACGAGTACATATGGTACCATTGAAAGACAACCTCACAAATTTTATAAAGCAGTAAATCTTAACTATATAAGGCTGTGTTGGTAAATTGTAAGAAATTTTCATTAACTGCAGAGATTTATGATGAAAAACAATGAACAAACAAACAGACATTGGAAAGTTGTCCTGAAACCAGCATGTATATTCATAACTATAAATGATGCATATATGGTAACAATGGTTGCCTTGATTAATTAGGAACTTTCGTAGGTATCTTGCTTATTGTCTTCAATTAGCAGATTTATTAACTGTACAACTCTTTCAGTCATCAAGAAAGTACATTACTTTGGTATCTCCATTTATATTCAATATATGTATATGAATAAGTATTATTCTAAATCGGGGACTAACATACATGTTGTATATACTGTTCTGTTTTAATAGATCTTAATCATAGGAGTAGAATGCAATTAATAAATACTATACAATTAAAATTTGTTTTGGTGTTCTGTTAAGAATAAGATTTTTTCCCAAAAGCTTTTTAAATATTGTTAAAATACATACAAACATATAAAACAACAATATCTGGGGGGTGGGGAGTAGCAATATCTTTTCATTCCTTTGCACTCTAAGATCTTTCTTGACATAAAAAAGACTAAAATGTTATTAAATTTATAAAAGTTTTCCAGTAAATGTAATGATGGGACTTCTAGGCTATATGTATGAGACTTCCAAATTTCCAACCATGAAAGTCCAGGACTTTCAAAAATAAAAATGAATGGAACCCCTGGACACATCCCTCAGTATAAGGCTCTCTCATGTATTACATGGGTCTCTTTCATGGCTGTTATACACAGTATAATAATGAGAGAGCACTGTACAATTAATTTCTACAAGCAAAATGTAAAATAGCACATTTTCAAAATTTAGTATAAATGTTTTACTTTAAATAAATTAAAAAGGTTACCATTACACTTTAAAGTAGTGGTTCATTATACATTATATGTAGTATTCAAATTTCATGTTTTAGGTACAATACTATATATGGAATATCACTGACTTATCTAGTCTTCATGACTTATTTCACATATTTCCTCTATCAGATTTTCATTTTTAAAGTTTAAGTAACGAGATATGTAAAGAACATTTGTATTGCTACAGTACTCTTGGATCAAAACCAAAGCATACAAAACCATGATTGTAATGTGTTAAATTTTTCCCTTTTTTTATTTACCTGTATTGCAAAAGTTCCGATTCCACCTGATCCACCATGTATTAGAACTCTGCAATAAAGAAACCATGACCTTTTGTTGTTTTGAAGAAAAAAACATGTTGCTAAATATTCATTAGTATTTCTTAGATATTTTTGTACTCGATGAATCTTTGTAATGAAATAAACAAGCAAGTACTTTTCTAATTCTTCCCTATACAGTGGAGCAGTCTGTAAAGGACAATGAAGAAACTTGCCTATTCAATGGAACCTGCCCATAAAGGACAATTAAAGGACTTGCATATACAACACCTGCATATACAGGACAACAAAGGATGCATTTATACAGTGAAACCTGTCTCTAAAGGACAAGGAAAGGATTTGTATATATGAAACCTTTCTATAAAGGACAATAAAGGGACTTACTAATACAATGGAACCTGTCTCAAAGGGACAATTAAAGGACCTGCATATACAAAACCTGTCTCTAAAGGACAATAAAGGGTCCTGCTTATACAGTGAAAACCTGTCTATAAAGGACAATAAAAGGGCTTGCTTGCACAGTGGAACCTGTCTGTAAAAGACATAAATGGGCTTTTCATATGCAATGAAGGGACTTTTGCCTATAGTGTAATCTGTCTATAAAGGACAATGAAGAGACTTGCTTATAGTGAAACCAGTCTATAAAGGACAATGGAGGGATTTTTGACTATACTGTTGAACTTGTATAAAAGACAATGAAGAGAACTGCATATACATTGAAACCTGTCAATAAAGGACACTGAAGTGACTTGCACATTCAGCAAAATTTGTTATAAAGGACACTTAAGGCACTTGCCTATACAGTGAAACATGTCTATAATGAACATTTAATTGACTTGCCTATACAAGGGAAACCTGTATATACTGGACATTAAAGGGACTTGCCTATACAGTGAAACCTGTTTATAAAGAGTAATGAAGGGTCTTGCCTCTACATTAAAACCATAAAAGCACTGAAGGGACTTGCCTATACAGTGAAACCTGTCTATAAAGGACAATAAAGGGACTTGTCTATACAGGGAAGCCTGTTCATAAATTACAATGAAGGTACATGCCTATATAAAGTGAAACCTGTCTGTAATGGACACTGAAGGGTCTTGCCTATACAGTGAAGCCTGTCAATAAAGGGCAATGAAAGCACTTGCACACGATAAAAACTGTCTATAAAGTACACTGGAGAGACTGCCAAGTTTTGTCCCTTGTGGACTGGTGTCTTGCATGTTGAGGTGGAATATGTGATATTAAAAAAGGGTGATTCATAAATGTTGTTCTGTATTAGCAGATGACCTTTACATGGAGTGTCTGCTATGACAGGTTTCATTGTAACTTTAGTTGTACACAAATACTGCTTCATTTGACTTTGGAAAAAATCTCACCTTTTTCCCATACAGCTGACACAGTATACATTGCAGGTAGGGTACATCATCATCATGTCATTATAATGTTATCCATATGGACCACTTAAGAAATATAGTATGTCAAAATGAAATGCTTTTGAAACGCCTTTTTGAAAAGTTATTGTGATAGAGTAAAACCGGTCTAGAGAGAATACCCCTTGTCCTAAGGTTGCAATGTTTACATGTGTAAACAGCTTAGTTTCGTTTAATGCCCATAAACGTTTACAAAATCAGTAACTATGTAAATAAAATGCACATGGCTGTCAGTGACACAGAAATGACCCGTGTATACATGTGATGTGAGAAGCTGCATTTCATGTTGAACAGCTATGTCTGTGTTCAAGATGTCTTGAAATGTGGAAATACTTTTCTGTAGTTAAGTTGGGCAATTGGAGGAAGATAAAGGTTAAATGCAATATGTGCCAACTTCAGCTCTTGTACAGTGGGAAAGTACTGGCAGTTTGGCAAATCATCTAAAATTTAAACATATGTCAAAACGTGTCAATCGACATCCAGTGCATCAAAGACATGAACATCTAAACAGACACCCATAACTTCTTACTGATCCCCTGCCATGTCTCATGATAAATGGATCTGATGCATGGAGAAATTGGATTCATTGTGTGCGCTAGATTTAAGAGCATTAAGTATTGCTGACAGGGATCGTTTCAAAGGTTTCTGCAATGAATCAAATCCAGTTTATGAAGTACTGAGTCACCCTACTGTTTCAAAATATCTTTCTTCTCTCTACAAACAAGAGGAAGATACTCCTGTACAAGATATTCAAAATCAATGTGGCATAGCATTTACAATTGATATGTGGACAGGTCATGCCACTGAATGTTTCCTAATGCTGACAGTGCACTATATAGATGAATTCTGGAATTTACGGAATACTGTGCTTACAACGTGAGAGCTGGACAATAGACATGTACATATTAATACCTCAACTGATATTACAAAGCTTCGTGCAGAATTTGGAATAAAGCACAATAAAGTCAGTGCACTAGTAAGTGACAATGCCTCAAATATACCCCCATGATAGATGTTTTGGTCACATGCTTCAGTTATCCATCCATAGTGGATTTAATGCTGTTCCTGCTTTAGCTTGTACCATTGTAGCAGCAAAACATCTGGTTGTACATTTTCACTGATCAGTTCTGGCCTCTAATGAGCCCACTGCCAGACAAAAACAAATAAACTTGCCCACAAACCAACTCATAACTGATTGCCCAGCAAAGTGGAATTCCACCTATGATATGTTTGAATGCCTATTTCAACAGTGCTTAGCAGTTGATGCCATTCTACACAACATAAATGCTCATATCCTAGATGTATCAGACGAGCAGTGGAAGATATGGAAGATAATGGAATCCATGGTTTCAGTGTTAAAACCCCTCTATATGGCCACAAAGGTAATGTGTTCCAAGGAGTATCCTACATGGGAGTCGGGTGTACCCAATATTTTTCAGTCTGTGTTCTTGACACTTGAATGAATCAGACACAGATATCTAAGTTCTTACTGCATTCAAGCGACATATGCATCATGATATCCAGTCCAGACACAAGCTTGACAGTGATGACATATGTTGAAACACTGCTATGATGTGCACTTTTCTTGACCCCAGGTATAAATGTCTCCCTTTTTTAGCTGAAGAGAAAAAGAAATTGTTAAAAAGGCCAAGCCATCTGCTGCTAAACAAATGGTTATCCTTCAAGTAACAGCTATTCCCTCAGACAGTGTCATAAACACCATTACTGAAAATAATCTAACTAAACAGTACATTTCCTTATTCAAGAGGAAAACTGAATCAGGATGATACGGCATTCTTGTTAGAAGACAATTTTGAGGGAGACGATTATTCTGTTGTAGTTCCAGATTCGGCTGATGCTGAAGTATGATTATATGCCTCTGAGAAGCCAGTTTCAACCAAGAGTAACCCCTTTTCCTACTGGAACATTAACTCCAAAAATTTCCCCACATTGTTAAAACTTGCAAGGAGGCTCCTTTCCATTCCCGGCACTTCGGTCACATCTGAGCAACTTTTCTCTGCTGCTGGTGGTACTGTAACAAAACTGTGATCGTCTCTTGACTCTGATAGCATTGACAAGCTTCTTTTGTGAATAGAAAGCTAAAATCTTATAAAAAGGTCAGTGTGATGAATGATCCTCTTCCTCAGACTGGTTCCCCTACTGGGCCCTGCATCAAACAAGAACCAATGGAGACAAACAACTAGCACTAGTGAGCAGGTGGAAACAGGATTACATCCACTTCCTAATCCACCAAAAAAGTAGAACTTTAAGTGGAGATCCACAAATTGTCCACTTATTTGGAATTCTTTATACTGTATTTATTTCACTTTAAAGTTTAGCTCAAGATCCTAGATAGATCTTAGACTTTACTGAATGGACCAGTATAAGCCATTTTTGAATGACTTCACAAGTATTATAACTTTCATCAGAATTGGAAAGCAAATATTTGTAACATCTCTAATTTTGTTATTTTTTTCCATCTTATATGTAGTACGAAGTTCCCAAACCATGTCCTGAAGTCAAAGTTTTCACCAGATCCAATATTTTTCATTTAATTTCCCCTGTTCACCAGATCCAATATTTTTCATTTAACTTCCCCTATTTCCATGCAAATATTTTCATCTGTTTGTTTGTCCACTTACATAATAAAGGAATTATTTCCAGCATATTATTTCATTGCATGCTTATTTAATGTTGTATACAGCCACAGTAATATTTTAAAATCAGTGTTAAATGTGAATTTGCTTTAAAATACCGATAAACCATGTTGTTGTACTTGGCACTCTTACGTTTGTTACAGTGATGGGCAATAAATTAAATTAATTGTTCGAGATCTCCCCCAGTAGTTCATCAGGCATGAGCTTATGCACATGTCCAGGCACTACAATGGCAGTTAGTGACATGTACTTTAGTTAGGTTGACCCATGATGTTACCTGTAGGTTTAAGGAAACCAGTAGCCAGATTCAACTCCGATTTTATCATTTGAGTTCAGATGAATGTACACTTTGCCTGTAGACATAGTTACAAAGGACTAAATAAAGATCAACAGTGTTTATATCTGGCTTTGCAATGCGGCCATCCATAGCAGTGTTGAAGCACATATTTTGCCTCAAAATCATGGCCACTAGTCATGTTCATTAGGTGGTTGCTCACGACAGTGCATATATATAATAAACTGATCTGTGCTCAACAATTTCGATTGTAAATAACAGGTGGTCGCTCATAGTAGAGGTTGCTAAAATCAGGTTTTTACTCTAATACTTTACAGACAGAGCCAAGTATTCAACACCTTTATTTTAGCCATCTACACATAACTACGCTTTTACCTTTGCCCCCATCTATGCATTTCTATGCATTACACGGTACCTGATAAACATAGGTAATATCTTCCAGTTTATTGTTGATTTGCCGCGAGGTAACAATAAGTTAGTCAAAACTAAGAAAGCATGTTTACTAACATCTGGTCTTAATGACATATTTCCTGCTATTAGTCAATGTAAATCTAAATTTAACTGACCAATCATACTTAGAGGGGGTTTCCCAAGCCACATCCAAAATGACGCTATTAATCAACGGTAATATCCCAATTTAATGGAAATATTGTGGCCTTTTCAACGTATGTAAGTTATAGATCAGTGTAAGTTTTTCCTATTATATTTTCTAGTTGGACTTATTGCAAATATTGTATTTGAAACCAACAAATTTGCAGCTGAACAACAGGAGGATCATGAAACTTGTGATCCAAACTGGACAGACACAAGTCATCAAAGCATAGCATCATAGAGGAGTAACAAAGATATGCTGCAATACAGTTGTAAATAGTTTTTTGTTGTTGTCATGTATAGGTTTTTTTTCCTAGATGAATAAAAAAGTTTGAAAACAATTCATTTACAAGACAGTGGATATTTATATTCAGGAACAGCTCTTCAATGAAATGAAAATATCATTTTGTAAGATATTTGTTTTAAATTACACACTTGCATGAATTGATTTAATGTATGCTTAACCAAAAATATTTTTTTTTTTGTTTCTTGTGGGTTTTAATAGCATTTATAACACATTATTGGCTACATCATGTCAGGCTAGCCTGGGCGGGTATCAAACCCGCGACCCTTGGATTATAAGTCAGACTCTCGACTAAAATGAGCTACCAAGGCTCCTCAATACTGCAGCTTTACAGTACAAGTATACTATTTTTAGCTGTTTTATTTTAAACTAAATATTTTATTTTAAACTAACTTTATCCTGAAAGATTACCATTATTTCAGGGTTGCAATACAGAAGATTCTGATTGTTTTTTAACTTCTATTTATGCCACAAGAATATCAACTGTCAGCCTCCATATATAGTACCTGTATTATAAAAAGCACTGAATGAATAACAATGTTTTTGATATTACAGTAAGTTCTTGAATCATATGAAATTTAGAAAATAGAATCATTTCAGAGTTCTGTTCAAAATCGATACAATATATTTGTGCATAAACATCAAAAGATATTGTGTTGTAATTATTTGTAATGAAGAATAATGCATGAATACAAACAAGACGAAGATAATGCTCATGGATTTGTATGTAACAAAATGTTTTAATTTTATAAAAAGTGTAAAATTTGAATTGAACTATTTGACTGGAGATAATTTTCTTGAGAATGGTACATGTTTAATTCATCTGTTTGACTGCTGATGTAAATATGATTTCTAAACTTGATTTATTTTATATTTACCATTGATATTTCTATGATTATCTGATTCACACATGATTATTATGAGTGGAATGCAGACAATTTTTCACATGCTTAAGATATGAAAAGAGACTATAACAAACAGTCAAAAACACCCCCAAAAAATGTGTATTTCCTACTGTATATCCCATTACCATTGCATTCTGTTATTCATAGTACACTTAACTTAATTGAAGGCTTTTAAAGCAATGCAAGAATATAATTTCTTCAAAATGATGTTGCTTTACACTTTGTGTGTTTTTTCTGGGGAGCAAGGGTATGACATCATGAGCATCATATGGAAGGCACATGTAATAGGGTTGGATTTTCATATGGGACGCAAAGGGTTAAGGAAGAAACATACTAATATATATACCAGCAGTTTACAGCAAGTTTTATGACATCAATAAAATGGACAACAATATTTTGTTACCTTAGAGTTGTTGAAGAAAATAATTATATACAGACACAAATAAATAAGTTCAATAGTTACCTCTATTAAAGATATTTTTAAGTTAATCAAGCCATTTTATGACAAGCGGTAAAATGATCTAAAGTTTGCGTGACTTTCAGACAAACATGTGATTTGAAACAAAAATCTGTCACTACACATTCAGACTGAGACAATCTGTAACTTTGTTTATCTAAGTTTTTCATTTTCAGGATGAAATGACACATCAAAACACATTTACCTGGCAAAATTAGGAAAATATTCTGATATATCTCTTGGTATCTCCGTTATGTTCAGTATATTTTTATTCATGTTTTGCATAAAGAAATTGCTATAGGTTTATTTCAAGCATAGCAAACAACAAACTTTCTTTCTATTGTCAAAAGCTGATATCATTCCAAATATCTCTGTAAAGTGTTTTATACATCTTGATGTAAAAAATTTAAAAATACTGTAAAACTGTTTCCTCCAGGGTAACACTCCATTACATCCAATGTAAAATCCAACTGAGATGGTCATATTACAGCAATGTCTATAGTATAAAAACTAGTTTCCCACTTTTTTCACTTCAATGTACTTGTTACTGACTACCATATATACTCGCGTATAAGCCAATACCAACTGCAAACTGCATAGACCCAGATTTGCCATCGCACAATGCGCCGGCAGATCTGGGTCTATGCTGTTTGTAAGGACTAATCAGTAGAACAAACAAAATAGATCCTGATCTGCTGGCGCGTTATGCAATGGCAGAACAGGGTCTATGTTGTTTGCATTTGGGCCAGGCTTTTACACGAGTATAGACGGTAATATTCAACTTATTTCAATATAGCTATATCTGAATGTTACATATTTGGTTAGTCTTCTACAGCTTTAAAGCAATAGTAAGATCAATGGAAGTGAGTTCCAAAAGACTGTGCAAAGTTTGAATATCAAAATTACCTAATCAAATAAGGAATCTTATTTCAAAGTCAGCATTTATAAAAAAAAAAAAAAAAAAATACAGTATTTCTTCTATGATCAACCCGAGGGGGCCCATCTTGAAAAATATTTTGAAAAGTGGTAGGTGGTTCACCTTTGGTAACAGCTCTCCTACATGAAAATTTGCCAGAATTCTTGAAACAATCTTCCAGTATGAAAATTTTCCAAGGTTCTGAAAACACAAGAAATAGACTTCTCGTCAAGTTCTGTTGACAAAAGACAAGCTTCTCATCAAGTTCTGTAGACACTTGAGATGTGCTTCTTATCAAGCTCTGTAGACACAAGATTTCATCAAGTTCTGTGGAGACAAGAGATGAAAATCTGAAGACACAAGGGATGAGCTTCTCATCAATATCTGAAGACAAAAGAGATGAGCTTGTCACCAAGTTGTGTAGATTCAAGAATTAATCTTCTCATCAAGTTCTGTAGACACAAGAGTTTAGCTTTGCATCAAGTTCTGTAGACAAAAGAGATGAGCTTCTCACAAAGCTCTGTAGAGAAAAGAGACGAGCTTCTCATCAAGCTCTGCAGACATCAGAGATGAGTGTCTCATCAAGTTCTGTAGACACAAGAGATGAGTGTCTCATCAAGATCTGTAGACACAAGAGATGAATTTCTCATCAAGTTGTTCACACAAGAGATGTGCTTCTGATCAAGTTCTGCAGACACAAGAGATGAGTTTCTCATCAAGTTCTGTAGACCCGAGAGATAAGTGTCTCATCAAGATCTGATCTGTAGACACAAGAGATAAACTTCTCATCAAGCTGTTCACACAAGAGATGAGCTTCTGATCAAGTTCTGTAGACGCAAGAGATGAGTTTCTCATCATGTTCTGTAGACACAAGAGATGAACTTCTCATTAAGTTCTGTAGACCCAAGAGGTGAGTTTCTCATCAAGTTCTGTAGACACAAGAGATGAGCTTCTCATCAAGTTCTGTAAACACAAGAGATGAATTTCTCATCAAGTTATTCACACTAGAGATGAGCTTCTCATCAAGTTCTGTAGACACAAGGGATGAACTTCTCATTAAGTTCTGTTGACCCAAGAGGCGAGTTTCTCATCAAGTTCTGTAGACACAAGAGATGAGCTTCTCATCAAGTTCTGTAAACACAAGAGATGAATTTCTCATCAAGTTATTCACACTAGAGATGAGCTTCTCATCAAGTTCTGTAGACACAAGGGATGAACTTCTCATTAAGTTCTGTTGACCCAAGAGACGAGTTTCTCATCAAGTTCTGTAGACACAAGAGATGAGCATCTCATCAAGCTCTGTAGACACATGACATGAGTTTCTCATCAAGATCTAAAGACAAAAGAGATAACTTTCTCATAAAGTTCTGTAGACACAAGAACTAATCTTCTCATCAAGTTTTGTAGGAACAAGATAAGCTTCTCATCAAGCTCTGTAGACATAATAGATGAGCTTCTCATCAATTTCTGTAGACACACAAGTTGATCTTCTCATCAAGTTCTGTAGACACAAGAGATGATCTTCTCATCAAGCTCTGTTGACACAAGAGATGTGCTTCTCATCAAGTTCTGTAGACACAAGAGATGAACATCTCATCAAATTCTGTAGACACAGGAGATGATCTTCTCATCATGTTCTGTAGACACAAGATGAGCTTCTCATCAAGTTCTGTAGACACAAGAGATGTGCTTCTCATCAAGTTCTGTAGACTCAAGAGATAAGCATCTCATCAAGTTCTGTAGACACAAGAGATGTGCTTCTCATCAAGTTCTGTAGACACAAGAGATGAGCTTCTCATCAAGTTCTGTAGACACAAGAGATGAGTTTCTCATCAAGTTCTGTAGACACAAGAGATGAGTTTCTCATCAAGTTCTGTAGACTCAAGAGATAAGCATCTCATCAAGTTCTGTAGACACAAGAGATGAGCTTCTCATCAAGTTCTGTAGACACAAGAGATGAGTTTCTCATCAAGTTCTGTAGACTCAAGAGATAAGCATCTCATCAAGTTCTGTAGACACAAGAGATGAGCTTCTCATCAAGCTCTGTAGACTCAAGAGCATCTCATCAAGTTTTGGAGACTCAAGAGATGACCATCTCTTCAAGTTCTGTAGACACAGGAGACGATCTTCTCATCAAGTTCTGTAGACAAAAGAGATGAGCTTTGTATCAAGTTCTGTAGACACAACAGAAGAGCTTCTCATCAAACTCTGCTGACACAATAGATGTGCTTCTCCTCATCAAGTTCTATAGACTCAAGAGATAAGCATCTCATCTAGCAATGTAGACTCGAGAGATGAACATCTCATCAAGTTCTGTACACACAAGATGAGCTTCTCGTCAAGTTCTGTAGACACAAGAGATAAGCTTCTTGTCCAGCTCTGTAGACTCAAGAGAAGAACATCTCATCAAATTCTGTAGACACAAGAGATGAGCTTCTCATCATGTTCTGTAGACACAAGATGAGCTTCTCATCAAGTTCTGTAGACACAAGAGATGTGCTTCTCATCAAGTTCTGTACACTCAAGAGATGAGCTTCTCATCTAGCTCTGTAGACTCAAGAGCATCTCATCAAGTTCTGGAGACTCAAGAGATGACCATCTCATAAAGTTCTGTAGACACAGGAGATGATCTTCTCATTAAGTTCTGTAGACAAAAGAGATGAGCTTTGTATCAAGTTCTGTAGACACAACAGAAGAGCTTCTCGTCAAGCTCTGCTGACACAAGAGATGTGCTTCTCATCAAGTTCTGTAGACTCAAGAGATAAGCATCTCATCTAGCTATGTAGACTCAAGAGATGAACATCTCATCAAGTTCTGTACACATGAGAGATAAGCTTCTTGTCAAGCTCTGTAGACTCAAGAGAAGAACATCTCATCAAATTCTGTAGACACAGGAGATGAGCTTCTCATCATGTTCTGTAGACACAAGATGAGCTTCTCATCAAGTTCTGTAGACACAAGAGATGTGCTTCTCATCAAGCTCTGAAGACTCAAGAGCATCTCATCAAGCTCTGTAGACTCAAGAGATGACCATCTCATCAAGTTCTGTAGACACAGGAGATGAGCTTCTCATCAAGCTCTGTAGACTCAAGACCATCTCATCAAGTTCTGTAGACACAGGAGATGATCTTCTCATCAAGTTCTGTAGACAAAAGAAATGAGCTTTTTATCAAGCTCTGTAGACACAAGTGATGTGCTTCTGATCAAGTTCTGTAGACTCAAGTGATGAGCATCTCATCAAGCTCTGCAGACATGAGAGATGAGTGTCTCATCAAATTCTGTAGACACAAGAGATGAGCTTCTCATCAAGTTCTGTAGACACAAGAGATGATCTTCTCATCAAGCTCTGTAGAGATGGGAGATGATATCAAGTTCTGTAGATACAGGAGATGATCTGTTCATCAAGTTCTGTATACACAAGAGATGAGTGTCTCATCAAGTTCTGTAGACACAAGATGATCTTCTCATTAAGTTCTGTAGACAAAAGATAAGATTCTCATCAAGCTCTGTAGACACAAGAGATGGGTTTCTCATCCAGCATGGATTTAATATAAGAGAATTAAAATATTTTGCTTCAGTCATCATTCATAATCCTTAGTTATTCACTATGACTAAAGTCAATGACTATATAATGAAGGATTATGAATGATGACTAGAGTCATTATAAATAATGAAGGATTATGAATGGTGATTAAAGTTATTATAAATAATAAGGATTATGAATTATGACTAAAGTCATTATAAATAATGAAGGAATGGTGACTAAAGTCATTAGAAATAATGAAGGATTATGAATCATGACTAAAGTCATTATACCTAATGAAGGAATGGTGACTAAAGTCATTATAAATAATGAAGGAATGGTGACTAAAGTCATTACAAAAAATGAAGGATTATGAATCATGACTAAAGTCATTATAAATAATGAAGGAATGGTGACCAAAGTCATTAGAAATAATGAAGGAATGGTGAATAAAGTCATTAGAAATAATGAAGGATTATGAATCATGACTAAAGTCATTAGAAATAATGAAGGATTATGAATGGTGACTAATGCCAATGACTAAATTATGAAGGATTATGAATGGTGACCAAAGTTGCTCTACCTATTAATTTTGGTTCTAAGTGGTGACCAAATTTTGTCAGCCTAATTGTTTCAGATCTTTTAATCAACCCAATACAATTCTTTCACAATACACTACCTTTTATTTTGTGTGTTTTTCTGTGTAAGCTCTCCCACAAGACAAAGGGCAGTCCATGTGGTCACACCTACATATGGCAGTGATGCTGCTTCTACATGAGAAAGACTTTTGGGTTTATGGGAGATCTGAAAAACAGAAAATTAAATATTTTATTAGATACAAATATAAACACAGTGCAACCTCTCTTAACTAGCAAGCTGTGGATAGGGGGATAGAGTAGTTTTGACTGTTTAGAAAAAGTGGCTGGTAAAGCAGGCATGCCAGTAGGAGCTGGAGCTGAGAATTTCCCCTGCTTGTTTGGCTTCTTCAATTGAATATCTTGATTTTGACAATCTTCTGACTCCCAAATTCTTATTCTTCTTTCTTCAAATTCCCTTATACTGCAAAAATTAACTAGAATTCTGTTTTCATAAAACACATATCTCCATGCTTTCCAATTCTGACCCCCATCCCCAAGTTTAAGCCTCTTGGCTAAGTCTCAAATGACAAGGATGGACCTTGTGGCCAATATCAGTTGCATATGTACATTTATCGTTCAGTCTATGGCAAATATGTATAGAGTTATATATATATATATATATATATATATATATATATATATATATAGCTTTTAAGCTTTGACTGGAATTGCAATTATGCTCAGTTCTGAAGGACACAATTAAGAAATACGATGATGATGACGATGATGATGATTATTATTATGATGACAATGATGATGATGATGATGACGATGATGTTGATGACTGAAGGGCTAGGTCCTTGGGTTAAGAAAACATCACCTCAGAGAAAATATCTGACATACGAATGAATTAATCTTAACATACCATGCAACTTTATATATGTGCTTCAGGGTGGGGTGGGGTCTCAATATTGATCCCAGGGTGAGGAAAGATCCAAAGGGCATATGTATGTGGCACCTTTGAATTCACCTATTCATTCCTTGCAAACATATTTATGGTTATGGGGTGGAGATCTTAAAAGTTTCAAAGGTGTGACCCTGGAGCAAAATCCAGGAGGGTGGGGAAGCACCCGATGGACTAATATTGACTGTGCATGTGTTTTCCTGGGACAGATATTGTTTACACTCATAAATTAAGCATTTCATGCCTTGAAACAACATATATGGTTTTAACATGTAGATCTCAATATTTTCAAAGATATACCCCTTTGCATTCCATCCCCTCTAGCACTGACCTCATGGGCATGATCAAAATTCATAAAGTGTGACACAATCTACTTCTATAGTACTATAATTGACCCAAATTTAAAGTTTCTAGCTTGAATGGTGTAGAAAGTGTTCAGGGACACTACACACCTATGTATGTATGGATGGACTGTATAACAGTATCCCCTATGCATCTTCAAATGCGAATAAATAATCACCCCCTTCCACATTAATCTCAGGAGGCAGAGTTACCAAACATGAAGTCCAAGTGGGTCTGATATCATTCACCTGGGTAAGTGACATAGTTAGTTTGTGAATGCAAATTCATACATGTATTGAAACTGTAGAGGGGAGAGAAAAGTTAGGGGCACTTAGTAGCTACATTGTCTATAAATGCTGGTGTCACTTATCTTCTTTTTGTAGTCCATATATATAATTCTTTTATTCTACAAATCTTGGCACAAATATTTTTTCAAGCTATTCGGGGCCAAAAAATAAAAATAATCCCAGCCCCCCACCCCCTGCAAAATTAAATGGTTAGTCCCTTATTTTATAATATATGTGTATTCAGTCATACTCATAACCACCACTAAGGGGAATGGCTTGATGTGGTTACTAGGAATAGGTGGTTGCTGTATAGAGGTCAGTGTATATGATTGACCTTGACCTTTATACATATATTTATTATATATTTCATAATGAGATATTGATATGTATCAGTGGGATAAAATTAATATCGACACAGTGGCAATACCACTTTTATTGCCACAGTGACGATATCGCTTTTGGAACTACCTTTTTCCCATTTAGGAAATATATCTGCCCTTATGTGTGTTATTCAAACTTGTATTTCCATATTTAGGCCTATTTCATTTTTCTTCTTCTGCTCCTTCTCTATCCCTCCATTCTGCTCTCTCCATCAGGATAAACAGATCTTAAAATATGCAAAGACTGTAGACCCTCTAGTATACATTTATGTAATCAATGAGGATATGCCATAAAAAATGCCTAAAAAGGAAATCCATGCAATAAAAAGTACGCTTCAAGTATTAACTTTTTTAAAAATAGTTTTTTACATAAATTGTGCAAATTGTCAGTGACTGAACTTTCATGACCTGTTTCTATTAGATATTTAGTGTTACCCATATAGTATCATATACCTGTTAAACTCCACAACAAAAGGTACAAATCTTTAGGGAAAAACTCTTGATTAAATAGAGTAAATAAATTGTTTAAGTAACAATTTTAACTCTCATCACAATCATAATCATGTTTGAAAATGATGGAGAAATCGGGGATAGATGAGTGTTGATTGCAAACTGAAACTAAGTGACAATCAAAATTTCGGTGCATCGTCTGTTACTGAACAAGATGGCAAGCTTGCCAATACCACACAATCCATATCTGAATGCTGAAATAACAAAACAAAGAACCAAATACCTTATAGGTAAACTCACAATCATTAAAATCTTTTGTTTAAATGTGTTACACTCTGAAGACTGTCAGATACAATGCTCTGTGATGTTTATACAGTAACCCCACCCAACAATGTTCACTGTATCAATCCACACAAGAAATGTGTTAACGAAATCTTGTTATTTTCGTATAAAAACAGTAATCATTTTGTCAAAATACACAATTTGAAGCAGTATACGTATGAGCTAAGTTTGTAAAAAGTCGCTGTCCTAAAATTATTGTAATATGTTGGAACATCTTTTTATCAATGTAGTAATGCAGCCATTACTCACATTGGAAAAAAATTGAGAAAAAAGAAATCCATGCAAATCCATGATTTTTGCCACAAAAATATATAGGAAATATAAGGAAATATTTTAATCGTGTAGTGTGAACATTTTGCATTGTGACTCATGGCTTTGCCACTCATGACAATACAAAGTTTCCACTTAAATCATGATATATTTCCTTATATCTATCAAAAAATGTAGATATCCTCTATGTATATTTTTTTTAATGCAGGTAATTGCTGTAACAGATTGTGAAGAAATTAATGGCGGCATGATGAGAGGGTTGACAGGTATCACTCTATCTCAAACAAAGTGGTTTCTATTTGTGGTGAATATAAACAATTAGGACAAAAATCAGTGACCAATACAAAAAAGTGGCATGTGTCCTTTACATAAAGAACAATTATGTTAATTCTCCAATGATAAGTGGAAGGGGCAGCCTTATAAATCTTTTGAAAAATGTGCGGTTGAGCTTATCATGGAGTAGAACATTTTAAAAATAAAAAGTTTCCAAAATTTGGTACAAGTATAGAATGGGCTTATCAACAACCATGGAATCATTATAAGAGAATTATGGTGTTATTTTTATTTTATAAGGGATTCATAAAATTTACCTTTATGGACAGATGAATTGTTTATGGTGCTAACATTTCAGACATGATTTCAACATTTTACAGGTTTCAATTCTGGGGCTGATTAATGAATTAATTAATTAACTAATTAACTAATTAATGAACAGAAACAAACCTCTGACTGTCCAACAATGCAGTACTGTGCATGGGTCCCTTGCCTTTGTGCAGCTATTGCTCCCCACACCTATACTGACAGAAAAAAAATGCATATAGTCTAGAGAAAAAAAACCCAACCCATAAATGGAACTGATACTAAATATTAATGTTTTGTTTGCTTTTCTTGACAATAAATGAAAGGTACTGGTCTTTTATTAATATCTTATTTGTTAGATGACTTATCAAATTCTGACCAACATATGATCAGAGCTGTCCTACTACAGAGATAATTAATGTTCTCATTAGTAGCCAGCAAGTGGCTTAAAAATCTTCTAATTTACAAATTGTTACATTACAGCCATATACCTTTACAACACTGCAACAATTCTGTTATATTATGGAACTGACCCAGAATGTACTTTTGAATTTACCCAGAATGTACCTTTGAATTTGACCTGGCTACTTCAAAAGATAATGACTAAGTTGGATCAGGGATTTTATGGGACAGTGTGAGTTTTGCCTTGAAATAAAATATTTTGAATGCTTTTCTGAAATTTGTGAGTAAACCCTTTATACCCAACAAAGTGTTAATTTAGCTGCTTGATAACACACTTCTAGAGTTGGAAATAAACTTTTAAAAAGGGTAGCAAGTACATTCTAAATGTGGACAGCATAATCACTTTATCAGGTAGCAAACATAAGAGATGCTTTTCAGATCAAAGACCTCTCTCTCCCATTCATCAATATGTAGGTATAAGTTTCTTGTCACTGTCCATTTACCAATGAATACTGGCCTCTCTCTCTCTCTCTTCATCAGCAGACACTACAATGAACAAAAGATGCTAGATCAAACTCTAAAATTGTTTTTGGCGACAAATATTTGCAACCTACTTTAAGTGCAGGTAACAAACTCATGTTTTTCATGGCAAACATGACAAGTTCTACTGCTAATTTTGAACCTCAGAATACACAAATATGGGACCACAGACGTGCTAAGTGACACCATTGTACATTACAGGCCCCAAGTAGAACAGAAATAGTAGTGTTCACCATTCATAGGTCATGTACTTCTCTTTGTACACAAAGTTTATAGCTTTCAATGCAATTAAACAGACGATCTTCATAAGGTCCAGCTACCTACAAATGGAACCCCAGCAGGGGGTTGAATATTAATATTTACCAGTCTTTCAAAAACTTCAAAACATAAATGCTGCATTTTGTTGGCACACTCAAGGGTTTCTTTGAGACAAATTAGATAACACTTTCTTTTTGAAGCCCGATAGGCAACTCACTTATCATACAGGAGAGGCCTGATCTAGATTTAGAGGGGCCACAGGCATCAGATCATCTGATTTGTTTTAGCTCTGTGGAGACACCCATAACCCATGGGTTACCAGGAAGAGAACCAGGCAACACAACTTAAATTCATTTTCCCATAGAAGACGCTTTAATATAAAAAATGTTACCTTTAAGACTTCCTTTTTTAATTGTTATGAGACATTAAAACTTATTGTACTTTGTGAAATATGGTTATGATTGAAAACAAATGTAGAAAAAGTAATTACATCATCAACTGGGTTACCCAAATTCATTATATGGTAGCCTTGACCCAGAATTCTGGTAGCCCCTGGGCTATAGGCACAATATTTGTTGGATTCTGATAAAGAGAAAGCAACATTTCTTGCCTCATCTCCAGGCTTGTATCTTGTGACACTTTTGCCTGTCTCCATGACCACCCCTGAAAAGTCTCGCCCCAAGGTCAGTGGAAACTCTGCTCCTCCTGCTTGACCCCACAGTCCTTGACGCAACAGACTGATCATTGCATTTCCATAGCCACCTGAAATTAAATGTAGAGAATTAATGTCCACCAAAGAAAATACAGTGGCTTTCAAGTGATAACAAGAGTACCATGAATGCCCACATCATGTTTAATAGTTGTCTATGTAGATAAATGTTTCTGCAGAAACCTTTTTCTTCTTTCAGTCACACTGACCTTCACTTTTAACATTTTGACCCCAAAAGCAATAGACTTCTTCCCTACCCTAAGAGCAAGCTATCCACAAAGTTTGGTCCAGATCTATGATCATTAATTAATGTTATTGTGCAGAAACCATTGTTCTTCTTTTAGTCACAATGACCTTGACCTTCACTTTTTGACTCCAAAATCAACAGGCTTATTCCTAACCTCAAATGCAAGCAATTCACAAGTTTTGGTTGAAGTATATAATGTAGAACTGATGTTATTGTGTAGAAACCATTTTTATTCTTATAGTTACAATGATATTGATCTTGAACCTTTGACTCCAAAATCAATAGGGTTTTATCCTACCCCAAGAACAGGCCATCCACAAAGTTTGGTAACTGTAGATGATGAAGAACTCAAGTTATTGTGCATAAACCATTTTTCTTCTGTCAGTCAGAGTGCCCTTGAGATTTTGAGCCCAAAATTGATAGGGTTCTTCCTTACCCCAAGTAAACCATTGACAAAGTTTTGTAACTGTAGATGGTGAAGAACTCAAGTTATTTTGCAGAAACCATTGTTACTCTTTTAGTCACAGTGACCTTGACCTTTAACCTTTTGACCCTGAAATCTATAGTGTTCTTTCTTACCTCAAGTGCAAGCTATCCACTAAGTTTGGTAACTGTAGATGGTGGAAAACTCAAGCGCCAACCGTTACAGATCACTGACATCTCACTTCTGTCTGCGTGGGTTTGAGTCTTGGCCTGACCAATGTGGGTATGTGAGAAAGTTTGTCAGTAGCTTCCCATGAGTTGGTGATTCTTCCCAGGGTCTACCCGGGTTCTTCCTCCACCAAATATACTGTGCATCATGTATAGCCTATCATGTGCTGAAAAATGGCATTTAACCCATACAACCCAACCAACCTGCACAGCACCCCCCCCCCTCCCCAAAACCCAAACAAACTGCAAAATTCTAATTTTGATTTAAAACACCCATCATTAAAATAGATACTCTTTTTTACATGATTCTTTCAGTGAAAATCTAAAGTTTTCATGGTGTAAAAATTCAAATTTACTCTTTCTCATCAAGTTGTAAGCATTAATTCACATCCTGTGACATGTTAAAGTTGTTATTGATCATTTTACCCTCTTTGTTTTAGCATTTACTCTCACAAATTATATTTGGCAAAAGATTTTTGAAAATATTTACAAAGAATATCTCTGATAATATATCCACCCCCTAAATTCTGACAAATTGATTATACTGGTTACCTTTCTTTTATCATGGGAAAAATGCTCTAATATTATTGTGAAATTAAGTACATGTACTGGCCATTATATATATTGTAGGGCATAGGTTCCAAATTTATGTCTTTGACCTAGCTGTGAAACTGTTTTCAGATTCTTCTTTGTTCTGTTAGCTATGAAATTCTTTTTTCATATTTGTTCTAATCACCTCTCATCATGGTATCAATAGGGTTGACACTGGCAGCATTTATTTCTATCAAAAGGTCTGTTGGATTCTGAATGTTTGGAACTCGAACAGTGGTCGTGAGCATCAGTTCCTCATTCCCACCATACTGAAGGATCTGCCATGCGCTCATCCTTGTCCCCATTTCAGTTTTTAGTTTTGGTGAAGATTTTGTGCAATACCTTCGTCTTAAAACCAGGTGGCAAAATCTCATATTTGTCTTCATGATTTTCTTAAAATAAAAAAATATATTAGGTCTTCAAACTGTTGTGAATGATCATGAATAAAAATGTACCCTGACAAATTAATTGTTGACTATTTCAAGTCTCTCTATACCGTTTGCATTTAGTTAAAGTACTTCGTTTTTATCTGGGACTATCATACACAGGGATAGGAAACTCCTTATCTACCCCATCAAATAACATCCGTTACCTTTTGATATGCAAATGAGGGCACTTAGCACTTGGTATCAAAAGAACCGTAGCAATTTCAGGGGAAGAGCAGCTTGCTTATTGGTACATATTTTGTAAACCACACTGCTTTACTATTTCAGCACTGACACAGAAGATAAAAGCACCATATAAATATATAAAAAAGCATTAGTGAATCTTTACTTTGATCTTTTGAGCAACATATTTTGAAAATGGTGGGTGAAAGTTTAAATTTTTAATTTTACAGAATTTGCTTTTGATGCTGGGAGCCATGACAGCATTAGTTGGTAGAGCATCAGCCTCGTAATCCAAGAGTTGCAGGTTCGATACCCACCCAAGCCAGCATAGGTCTGCAGCCTCTGTATGTCATTGAGAAAGGCACTTAGCTCCCATTTATTTGGCATGATATAACCAATATTGTGTTAAAAGTGCTGTTAAAAAAATCAAACTATAAATCTATCAATACTATAACTTTTTGTAAACCACTTTACCACTTCTTTATCAGTTATACAATAATACAATGTATATATTTGTATACTTCACACATATATGAAAAATGCAAAGCTGCTATTCTTTCACAAAAAATGAAGTATATTTTTCCATTTTTAGACTTTTAAATCTCAGATTACATTTCACATGTAGGAATAAATAAGACATTTTTTTCAATGAAGATATCTTGGTTTCTATCAATCATAAATTAAATAAAAAATAGAATGTAGGATATATATTTGTTTTTTCGTTTAATAAATTTAGTTCAATTTTTAGATTTTAATTTAGAGTAGGAATTGTAGAAATTATTGGTTTCTTTCATAAGAACAATGTTGCAGCCAACTAGAATCTCTGAGGTACACCAAAGATTTATAGCTTGAGGGCATGGTAACCCTTTTAATTCCTTTGATCTCAGGGTTTAACTGATTACCGGCAACTTCATTTACATTTTAAATGGGAACGAGTGATATCTAGGAGCTACGTTGAATTTCCAATCCCTTAGTAAGTTGTATGAAAGTTGCTGCTGCTTCCAGCAGACTGAACTTGTGTAATCTAAAATCTGTAATAACGTTATAGTTCTTCAGTTCTGGTAAAGTAAAAATTACATGCCATGACTGTCACTTGTTTTGTATTTAAAGTATTATGCAAATTTCAAAATTAAAGTGAGAAATTATATTCTGCTCATATTTCTTGACAATCTTGATCATAAAAAGACCCTGAACGAGCTATTATGCTGAAAAAATACGTTGAGCGCAAAGACAGCTCCGACACCGGTTATCTATCGGTTACTCCTTGTATAATGGAATTTGAGCAAAGAGTATATTTATGGTAAAACAACCCGTCTTCTGAATGGCGGCCGAGTTGGGACTGGCGGAAGTCGACACACAAATTTATTTTCTTTTACATACAAATTGTACGTAAGATGGACGGATTCATGTTTTATTTGTAAGAAAAACACTTAAAGTATGATATGGTTTAATCGTAGATAGCAGCGATACAATATAATGATTAATTTGGTAGACGGACTGTTCTCGTGAAATGGGTAACCTAATTTCGATGAAGTGTACTGTGGCTCATCATCATCTATTGCAACCCTCATGCCGAGCTACCATGATGATTCTTCTATTTTCCATATGCATGTGCCAGTTTAAAGCGCGTACAAGTTTAAAATAGTAATGATGCTCCTTCTATTCATGTTTTAAACTGGACTTTAATTATTGCCTACCCCATACCTGTCAACCTCCCGAGACAAAAACCTGTACACCAGACCAAAAAAAAAACCGTACAAATTACGGGATTCCCGTACAAGTTGACAGGTATAAAAATGTATTGGAATATTACTTATCATTGTTACTGTATGGATTAGTAAATTTATTGGCATTGTGCAAAAAAACAAACCCATTATCCCTGAGGCATTATGTACCACGGGTTAAACATAGTTATTGTTCTGCAGGTAATAAACCTCTTTGTAGATGATAAATATTGATTGTGGGTGCTATATGTTCGGTACATCGAATGCTCTTTTAACGAAATCCAGATGGCTGCCTGCGAAAGAAATCCCATAAGTTATGTTATTAACAATTATCACCTAGACACCATGAAACCACCAACTTGCATCAAAACAATCTTTCAGCAGTCGATTGTTTCGAGTCAGCAAGCTCTGCTTACTTTGAAGTTACCCTCGGCTGGGTGGGGGGAAAAAAAAAAAAAAGAAGAGAACCACAACATATAGATCACCTTTATTTAAAAAATATCAACATATTAATCACTCTGACTCGTATATTGCAACTTGCTTGTTATTTTTATCCTTCCTAGGCTTATGAACAACACAAACCCCCATATGGAGCCTCTCACTCTTGTTGCTTTAAGACTAGCTATCATACATGCATTTCTACTCTCGATACTAAAATGTTTCTCTTATAAATATCTTCAGAATCATAATTCCAAAATCTTTTTATTTAGTTTGTATTCATATCTTAATTACACTGAAATAAAGCTTGCGTGCGTTTGTAGGGTAGATTTTAGTGATCACTAATTAGCAGAGGGTTAAACCGTGGATTGATAGATTGCTAATATGGCAGTTCTTTTGGAAAATACACATACGATCGTGGCTCTAATACATGTTATGCTGCGTTTTCTGATGTTCCGAAAATATGCCGTAAATACGGTACTATGCCTATAGATAACCTGATTTTCAGTCGACCAGTAAGGGGGCAGAATTCCATGCTTGAATAAGAAATAAAACTCTCAAATCGGCAAGTGAAAGAAACATCAATATTTCGGGTAATCTAACAGGTGGTTCAAGCGATTCACGTTCTATTCTCATTGTATCCCATGAAGAAAATAAAAATCCCCGTAGAATCCTGATCTTGGCGAAAATCGCTGACATTTTATATATTTTTTTTAAAAATATGAAAAAACCGTACAAAATGCCTGTACGGCAGTACACTGCAAAATCCCCCCCAAAACCGTACAAATTACAGGATTCCCGTACAAGTTGAAAGGTATGGCCTACCCCACTGCCAGTTTGTACCCACAACCGATTTTAAAAATGAAAAGCCTTAAAGATAAAAAATGCAGAAAACTCAGTCACCAGGGTGTCCTTATCACTGTCATGTTGTTTGAATTTCAATGAAATGGAAAAGAACACTGAGCAGGCTCATTGTTTACCTGAAAACTCCAGTTTGGTTTGAAATACAAATTAAACTAGATCACATTTTTAAGTCTCCCCCACCCCCCAGTGACAGTCAGGTTAGAAATTATAAATTAATGAATGAAATGAGTTTTGTGCGTCTTTTTATATCCTTGATGATTTTTGTTCATAAAATCGCAAGAAGGGTACAAACTGCGGGGGAGGTTGGAGAATACTATAGTCTCTCCTGAGACTAATGGCTAAAATTTCCAATAACTTGTGTGTTTACCAGTATTTAAGAGGATTATCTACACTTCAAGATGGGAGAGTGGATTGAAAGTGAGCATGTTGGATTAAAAAATGACTTGTACATTAAGTAAGGTTTGCATACCTTGTAATCGATGGCAACAAATGCAAACAGCGTGAATTGACGGCAGTAGGGGTGGGGTATGCTAGTCATGTACCCCCAAAAAGACAGCACATAGCTGGCCATTGAGACTTTGAAGGATTAATAATAGAGATTGACCAGAGTATTTTGAAAGTTTCCATCATGTCAGTGTGAAGGCATTTGTCACTGTCCATATGAATATATAAAATTGCAAACAGTTCTCCTCCCCACTCTTAATCAACAGAAGATGATATTGACCCCTCATGGATTTTAATTTAATTTTCAAATACTTTAAATGCCTTCAGGAGCACAAAACCTATAACAATGGAAAGGATTCACTCTCAACAATTTCAAGATGTATGATTTATGTACCTTGAGGATCACTCTGTTCACAGTAAAATAACATATGTAGGAGCCACCTTTCTTGCAGCAACATTTGACAAAGAGCAAAGATTTATGCAAGTCTACAAAAATAATTAAGAATCACATTTATGGTGTAGTCTAAGGGAAGTCCAAGCAATAATTTGAATTGAAATGTTAGTAAAAGTGCTTGTACCCATATTATATTATAGATGCAAATTTGTGTGAGATGAATTAACAGACATGATTCATGCAATGGTGTAAAAGATGAAAACAAAGTGGAAAAAATAAAAAATATTGTTTAATACTTATATAGATAAATTATAAATGGAACAGAGACCAGTGATTTTTGAAAGTGAAGAAAAAAACAGTCAGGTATTATGGTTTTACAATTATCCTAGATTAAGTACTGTCAAAAATATGTTGTAAATAAGTAAATGAAGAAAGAAATGAGTTACTAACAGAAACAATACAATGAGGCTTAATATAATACAAGTAATAACTTGTATATGACTATACAGTCCTTCTAATTTTGGAGTAAGTTTGATTTAGTGCATAAATTATATTTTTAAATTTCATATTTTAGCTTCTTTTTTTAAGCAGAACATTTCCCGTATCGGTTCAGTTTGTTTTGGTTTTTTATTGCTTCGTTTCAGTTTGGTTCCATTTTGGTTTGTTTGGGTTCATTCTGGTAATTCAATCTATCATTACTTTTAATAAATTTGCTCTAAAATATATCCTTGCATTTTTTTCATATATTTGAAAAGATAAAAGTTTGTTTGGAAAACTTAATCAGAGTGTTTATTCAGCTCATTTTGGAAATAGAATATTAAGACCATGCAGCTGTATGAAGTTAAAAATTAATTTCACAATAGCTACCAGCCAGTGATTTGTTGGTGATTATATGATTTCATTTTATTTCATAATATAGTAGCCTGAATGATGATCATTATCTTACTCAACTCAACAACAGTTCATAATTGTATATTATCTTACCCCCAGAAAACTAATGCTTGTTTGAGAGTTTTAAATCACAGGCTTAATAAATAACAGCTGCAACAATAAATATCTCTTTGTCTGACACTTATTAGTAAAAGGAATTCTTAAGTCGTCATTTTCAATATTTTTCCTTTGCAATAATGACCATTTGAAATTATTTGAATAGAATAATTATAAATAAAAAAAATATAATCACTGGAAGGTAAAATAAGGATAGAAAAACAATTCTTTAACAACTTTCTCTTCCAGAATTTTGTGAATCCTGTGTATGTTTCAAAGTACCATTCTTCATAACAGACTTAACTGTTAATTGTGTTAGACTCTCCCTTTGTTTTGATTACTTAATGTACCGGTATGTAGAACTGTTGATTGTCAACAACACATGGTTGTGGGTTTTTTCTAGTTGTTTAAAAACATAAGTTTACTGAATAAAACACAAAAGGTAAATTGTAAAGTTCTTTTTTTCAGTTATTTGCCTTTTTGTAATTTTCTGTGTCATATAACCTGAGGCGAGTAGAGTACAGCTTCAGTCAGTTAAGTAATTGGATTAGTTGCTCACCCATCCATGATGACTGTAGTAAGGCTGGTAAAACGAAGTAGGAACAGTAATGAAGCGCTGACAACAATATATGTATACCTTTATTTACTGACTTGGGGAGAATTATTGTTATCTGTGACTAAATTAGGTAATTTTTATTTGAAGTTGGTTTAATGAAAAACCTAGAAATGTTCCATTTGCCAAATGAAGGCAATTTTATATGCTTGTCAAAAGTTTGGCATATATACATGTATTATGGTGTTGTCCATACATATATACATCTGTCCATTAACATTTGCTTGTCTGGCTCATAACCTTGTAATCAATGGAGAGAATTTCATGAAACTTTGCCAAATTATATAACATGACCAGAGAGAGTGTCATGTACCATAGTCTAGTCAATTCTGTTATTTGTATCCCTGTCCAGAGCAAACATTTGGAACCACTGAAGATATTTTAATGAAACTTTACTCAATTATATATTATGTACGAATAGTGTGTCACATACCATAGGCATGCTTTAAGTCTCAGGGTGAAAGTCACAGAGAGGGAAAATGTAACTGACTTGTATCCTTGTCCAGAGTATAACTTTTGAACCACTGAAGATATTTTAATGAAACTTGACTCAGTCAAATATTGTGACACTGTGACAAATACCAGTCATGCTTTCTGACTCCATGGCAAAGGAAAAAAGAAATCAATGACCTTGGTCTGTGAGAACCAATGAAAATATTTTAATAAAACATCAGCCTTATATATATTGACAGTATCGCACATATTCATCGACATAACCCATGCCTCATAATCACAACAAGGAATAATGCAAGTTGGTTGCCTGTTTCTTTATCCACACTGTAACTTTTCAACTCCAACAGATATTTTGATAAAACTTTACCCAGGTCATAATGTAGTCAAGTCTTTAGCTCAAAGGTCAAGGTCACTTGTAGGACAAAGATAATGAGATGGGCATATCATGTGCCATTTGTGATACTCTTGTTGATCAAAACAACTGCCATGTAACCATAATTTGGACCTGATTATATGATTGAACTGTTGCAGCCTAATTGAACAAACTATTCTTTATGCTTAGCCAGGGAGAGTAATCAAACAATTTCTAGACCGCATTCTGAGCAGTTTTAAGTATTCAGGTTCTAACCTATGAAACTCCCCCTAAATGTCAGAATGGCAAGCTTAACAAACAGTTTTTAAAGGAAATATCTTAAATTCGTACAAAGAGGGTGAAACGTTTTTGTTAGTAATACAGTAATAGTGTTTCCCTCATTTTATAATGGCACCGTGCCATCATGTTCTTTTCTCATGCCTGGCCATTTTTCTCTTCATGCCAAGTCATTCTTTACCTAGTGTCAGGCCTTTTTTAACAGCAACTTGCCGTTTTTTCGGTTACAAAATGGCCCTTTTGTCTTGCTTACATACTTAATTAACTTTCAGCATTTTTTAAGTGTAGTAGGTCACTGCTGGTTAATACCATGTTGTGATGCATAAAAGGATATCTTTGTTTATTGGAACTGAACTGCTCGTGCCAGTGTATGCACTCACATGACAATGCTTTGACATACAGTAGAGTAGATATGATTGAAGGGATTATCTTTTCCAACATGAAATATCTATGCTGCCAGTGTCTGGATATGGTCAAAATTTGTTTATTCTAAATGATATGCTGATTATTGTCCACTTTTCAGAGAAGTTTCAACAATTAACATGAGATTGCAATGCATTAAATCTGAGCATATCAGAAAGACTGTGTTTGCAAATAGTTTCTGGCAGGTTTTGATACTTTTCACTTAACCATTTAATGACATTCATGTAATTTATTGCTACAAATTAAAGCTGAAAGAGACCATCCATATATGATGTCACGTAATTGTGGCGGATTTTTGATCCCCTCTCGTCACATTTTGTCACAAAAACTCAGACCATCCTCATATATGATGTCACAAAGCTTTGATCCCCTCCCCCAAAATAAAAATGTTCAAAAATAAAATTCCTTTGAAATCACTTTGTATTAGAAAAACACACAACAATACAACACTGCCTTCTGAATTATTGAATACTGAAAAAAAAATATCTTGATCAATCCAGGTTTGGTCTTCTGGAAACCTATACTATGTGCAGAGAACATGCAGCTATTATGTGCGAACAGAGAAAATGACTTGTCGAGACTGGTGTGACTTTATCTCTGTGTGGGAGGATGGGAGATAGTATAGTTGTCACAGCGTGAGAATGACAATGAGTATTGTTTCTCAGCAAATTGATCAACCAATCAGCGTTTAGCACCACTGTGCAAGTACATCTGGTACTGCGCACTTTTTCTGCGATATTGCGATGCTATGTAGTTTACATTTTCTCTGGTAGATTGGGCTGGTGTTGTTTTTGTGATGTCACATTTTTTTAAAAAAAAACTACCCCCCATCGTCACACATAATCACACAAGTTGCCCCCCCTCCCCTCCCCCCCCCCTCCCCCCGGTGCGTGACGTCTTATATGGACAGCCCCAAAATCAAATCGGAAACCTCTACTGCCATTTGAGCTGTACTAAGATCTCAAAAGGACAACATTGAAGGGTTCACAATATGTTGCTTAACTGATTATAGCATTCTTTTTAAACATTACATCCAGTGAATTAGTAAACCCGCAGATCCTTTTAAATAAATTAAATTATAGTTCATGCAAGGAATTTATAGGACGCATGAAAGAAAATTAAAAATAAAGCCTAATAAAATGGAGAAATTTCATATATGTCACCTATATTCACATTAATTAATTATTATTATTATTATTATTATTATTATTACTCTTGGTAAGATTTTAAAATTGTGTATGTAACTAACCATGCATTTAATTTCCTTTAAAAACATTGCTGCCACATGTATCTTTTGTGAAGGAAATGAAAAACAACAGAAGAAAAATAATAAAGTCATATCATGGATTATACTCATGGAACTTTTTGGGTGGAATATGAAACATAGGAATTTTAAAACTTTACAAGTCAGCTATTCCCATAATTTGCTAATTTTTCAACAACAACAACAACAGTATTATTATTAATAATAATAATAATAATAGTAATAATAACAACAACAATTCACGATGAAAGAAGTCACCTTTTTGATCATGAGATCTGCTTTAAAGTGCCCTTTTGGAGGATAATTCCCTTGCTCTTTTAAGATCATGGGGGAAACACTAAGTAAAACCTGATTGAGCAACCTCTGCTATGAGTGACCACCTTTCATTTATGACCACAATTGTCATGCACATATTGATTTTATTATATAAACGCACTGTCGTGAATGACCGCCTGCTGAACATGACTAGTGTCCAATTTTTTTTTACCAGAAAATGTGTTTCGGCACTGCTCTGAATGATCACATTGCAAAAACAGATACAAATTCCACTGACCATTATTTAATACTTTGTAAGTACGATTGCTGAGTAGAGTCTGAATGTTGAGTGCAGATTGTTCTTAACTGAGGTGCATACAAATATGAGTTAAAAGTTGAGTCTATTTACAGGTTCCATTACATTTATAAGCTAAAGTTGTATGCCGAAGACTGTAAACCAGTCTTATTTACTTGACACAAACCGCCATTATAGTGCCATAGTCATAAAAAAATCCCTATTATGAACAACAATTCTGTGTTTAAAAGGATAGCAATCATGGGTGCACATAGTTCTAAGGGTCATATTGTTTGTTTATCTGTTGTAAAAACCCATAATGAGAGATCTTCTCAGCCTGCTTTCATTTTTGCATGACACATACTGCCTTAAATCATTTGTCTGTGGAGTTTAAAATATGTAATTACTGGGTCTTTCTCTTTTTCTGTTGGTAAATTATTTACTTTCTCTGGATTAGTTAATTCTGTAGTTATTGTAAAGATCTTAATTCTTTGCTGCTTTATCGATGTTACTGTTATTAAAACCTGCACTTGATGCCAAAAAATACCACAGTCAGAGATCTCATCATCTGTTCACCTTAGCACATCTGTTACAGCCTTTAGTTTATTGAGTTCATCCATTTATTATTTATGTAATGGGTAACATAGGTTTTGGCTGTAAATAAATTTATTAAGTAAGTGTTATCATAGCTTGCTTTGCAATTTATGAACAAGATAAGTAAGTGTTATCATAGCTTGCTTTGCAATTTATGAACAAGATAAGTAAGTGTTACTTAATAGTTAACTTTGCAATTCATATGTCATAATGCCATTAGACTCCACGTAAACTTCAAAATAAAAATTAAAATGTTTATTATGTGTTTTTAGTGCCATATAATTATTTTTATACGATTGCATATAATGTTTTAACAAGAACTCTGAATAAAAAAACAAAATATATGTATAGTAATTATGGGTATTTTTCTTTCTTGAAATTCAACTTTGAAAACTGGCCCTCCTGCACAGACCTTTTATGAGTGACCACCCATCTGGAGTGACCACTTTTGTTGGCAGAAGGTGTGGTCTCTGAGGAACAGGTTTACTGTATTACTTCTTGCCATTACAATATTAAAAATATTTAATGTCTTTTACTTTTTTTTTATTAACTTATATTGTTGTACTATAATTACGAATAGAACTTCATATTTTACAGAATTGTCATGAAGTCAAAAGCCTGAAAATCAATTACAGCTTGAATGGTCGTAGCTGTATGAAAAGGATTTTTCTAACCCTATTTAAATATGAAAGGTTATTACTTGTTTTTTTTTTTAGTGTAACTTACTAGTGTGAAGATGCCACCAATCGACAATCAGATGCCAATGCATCCTGGAGCTCAAGGTGGAGGAGGGACAATATCTCTGGCAACATTGATTGACTACATCATCCAGCGAACCTACCATGAGTTGATTGTACTCTCGGAACTGTAAGAATGTTTCTCATTGAAATCCTTGAATAACAGTCATCCTCGCTGATATTGGATTTTTGTTCAATAAATATTTACCTGTGAAGGTCAATGGAAAAATGATTTTAAAATTTGTATTAGGGATTATTGTCCTTATCTTCAAGAAAATATTTTGATTATGTGATTATTGCAATCTACGAGACTCTGAAGTAGTGCTTGTGTACATGCATTATTATATATTATCATCATGCATTTTCACTCTTACACCATCTAAGAAAGAAACTTTAAACCTTAGGGTATGTTCCCATTAATGGTAGCCAAAATAACCACTGCCAGAGCCAAAACTAGCAGGCAAAAAGGCAACAAGAATAATTTTTTCAGCAGAAAAGTCCCCTTTTTTCCACTTTGCTTCCTTATCGGAGATAACCGCCAATGAAAAAAGATTTTAAGTTTTACCCTCTTACATCCTGCAAGGTTCCTCATTAATCCAAGGTCCAAAAGAACCTAATCTGGGTTTTGAAGCACGAGGGAAAACCCCCTAGCACATTCAGTGCTGGAACCCTTGTCACACAGAGCATACAAAGAGACATTCTTTATCAATCACTTGTATACTGTAGCCCAATATGGTCCTATTTTTCCATTGCATGGGTTGTTTTATGTGGCAAGGTGGCTTGAAAAACTGAAAAGATTATCACTGATATTTGCTTTATTCCTAAAGGTCTTGAAATGACTGCAGCAGTAGTTAGTCACATGCAGAGTAATTAAAAAAATATAACATCTAACATATTCCAAATAGTACAACTTTAGATACTTACTGGAATGAACAATAAAAATAGATTTGGAAAAATCATGGACATAATAAACCTTCTCGTGGGATGCAAAGAAAGAAAGAAAGAAAGATGCTTTCTGCAAATATTTGTGTTTATATCTTGACAAGGTAGATAATCTATGACTTCTGCATTTTTTTATTGGTGTCATCAACAGAGTTTAATTCAAAAGACTCATTCTTTTAATACTTCTGTCATTTGTACAACCTTGAATAATCCTTGAATTTGAAAGGTTGCATTGAAAAGTCTTATATTTAAAAAATAAGTTCGGTTTTATCCTTAAAAAGGCCATGAATTTATTGAAAAACTCTTTGAATTTATCTGAGGTTAAAAAGGATGTTAAAACTGGAACAAAATATATTACTTTTTCTACTAATATTTGTTAACATTTATATATTGTCCCAAAAAAATGAATAAATACATAATATGGGATAAAATTTGGTAAATCAAAATGGCACACAACACTGGTAGTGAACAAAAGTAATGTATTGACAACTAAGGTTCAATTTCCATAAAACAAAATACTCCTTGAAATTTTTTGAAAGGGCTGTACAAACCATGACTGCATTGAAGAAAAGAAGTGTAGCATTGTAATTTACTTTTTTCATTTCAATAAGTGGGTAGAGAATAAATACCATATATACTTAATCATAAGTCAAGTCCAAATGAAAACAACATAGATCCTAATCTGCCGTCGCATAAAGCTCTATGTTGTTTGTTCTACTTATTACTCCTAACAGACCCCATAGACCCAGATCTGCCGGCACATTATGTGAGGGGAGATATGGGTCTGTGCAGTTTGCATTTGGACTTGACTTATAAACGAGTATATATGGTAATAATTTATTCTGTTGTAGACAATGCAGAAAGTTTAATTCTGTTGATCACAGTGAAAAATATTACTTTATTGATATTTTATCAATGCTTATATATCTGCATATGAAAATGATTTTTATTGACTTCTACCTCATTTCTCATCTATGGTCTCTCATTTGCCATATATACTTTTCTGGATGTACCATTTTTATGACTAATGTAAGCCCAGATTGGCTACATATTTTCCCAGATGGTTGCAAAATGTTATGAAAAAAATTATTTTGGCTAATTCCCTTTATTGTTAATCAGTATATGTGTTATGATTATTAACAAAATATAGATTATTGATGTAATTTTGGCTACTATTGCAAATTGTTTAGTGGGAACCTGGCTCAGGACATTATTGGGGCTTGTTTTATAAATGTATGTAATTTTAAATCTTAAAGACTTATAATTGTTGCTGTGATGAGTGAAATATTTATTTTCAGTGGTAAATCTTGCTTCATCATTGTATAAAAGGTTTAACATTTCCAAACTACAGTAGAATGTTGATTGTCCAGTGCTAATTATCCACATTATTCGCTCATACAGACTACTACAGTGTCTCCTGATTTTTTGTACATGTATCTATAAATAAAACAGATTTCCCGATCACAATGCCAAAATAGAACAGTAAAACAGAAATCAGAAACAAACACGATTGAATATACTCTCATACCAGGGATTTACAAATGTTATAAAAGTTGGAAAATTGAACTTGGCCAAGGAAATTTGAGCTTGCCACAAACATAATATTCCAACACGAGTCAACAAAATAGATATTTTAAGGAAATCATGTTATATTTATTTTTAACTTTTGTTTTCTTTTTATCTTTGTTGGTACCTTAAAACCATATGCTGATAATTGAAGTTATTAAAAAATATATATGTAAATAATACATGTAGATAGATATTTAGATGAGAAAGGGCTAGAATGCATATATAGTTAGAAGAGCAAAAACAGACATGTACATGTATATAGACAGATAAAGAAATAGCTAGATTTTTGGGAGAGAGATGTTTAGGTAAAAGACCTGGAACTGAAACAACCAATAACAATATTATAGCCAGGGATACTCATTAATCCACGATGATTTGAGCTTTCTTGCATGTTTGGTAGCATCATACTGGTTATTTTTCTTTAAAACAGGTTCATTAGAGCTAGAAACTTTATCAGGTTTCTTTTTTTTTTTGCCTAGATAAGATAGCAGACTCATCTCATCAAAAACAATGAAAGATGGACAGTTTGTAATGATTTATTTATACTCACAACTGAAGGATTTTGTAAACACATCTTTTATCCATTTATTTAAAAATTATCATCTAGTCACCTTGAAATCAGCGACATATATCAAAATATTTGACAAGCTGACTTTTGAGATTGAGAACACTTATTTTTTTATCTGTTTAATTGTTTGCCAAGCAGTAAGTATGTATTGGTCTCCTGTAATTATCAGATAATAAACACCATTTGTGGGTGCTACATTTTCGGTACATTGATCACGCTTTGAAAGAAAACCTTCTGGTGGTTAATTGTTAGAGACGAGTGCCTTTCATTTCCAAGTACACCTGTCAAAGGAATCTCACGAGTTATATCATTAACAATTAACACCCTAGTCATGTTAAAATCAGCGACGTGCATCAAAACCATTTTTAACAAGCTGATTGTATAGAATCGGTAAGCTCACAAACAGCCCGAGGCTAGGTTAGGACCTGAAAGTTGGTGAATCATGGATATTTACAAATATTACTTTTAAAATGTAACTAATAAGTTAAAATATAAATATTTATTCCTTATTTGTCAAAACTTTCTTTTAATACTAAATATTCACATTATCACATCTGCATGAGAAAATGCGAGACTGACCTTAACATTGACTACAAGTTGGAAATAACATACAATAGATGTAAGAAACTGTGGCCAGTTATGTAATAGAAGAATGTGGTACATATAAATACTAAATAAAGGTGCTGATATGTGCACTGTGGCGATATCGCGGGGTATAAAAGTTGCAGAACATAAAGCTTTACGAATGGAACATGACCTCTTTGTCTATCTCTCAATTTTTTGGACTTGCCAGTGGGCAAGTACCTTGGAAACTTGAGCTCGCCCGAGCTGAATTTGAGCTTGTCCTTGGAGTAACGCAAGTGGATTTGTAAATCCCTGTATACATTTATAATTGCAATGGTATTATGAGTAACAAAATTATATTTTTAAAGTAAAATAAACACAGTTAGGAGAGAGGGAGGGAGAGAGGGAGATGCAAAGAGAGAAAGTTTATTCTTACACCCGATTGTTGCTAAGTGAGTGCCGCTATGACAATATGTAATTTGTCATATAGAAATCCCAAGCTAATCAAGCAGGATTAAAGACTCATAATGGTCCAATCAAAGGAATTATGCAGTCCAAGTGTATGTAATTAAATGTCTATCAGCTATCAGTGGTGACTTACACGTGATCAAAGTTAGTCACCTACTGGAACAGATGTGATTAGAAGTTATATCAGTCGAGTTACCTTGATCGATGCCCTTTGACATTTATTCACAGTTCTACTTTTTGGACAAAATTTGATCATCCAGGCAATTGATTATCCAGATGAAATCTATCTTCCCTGATGGGTCTGGATAATCAATGTTTTTCTGTATACATGTATCAACTATTTTAATACATTGATACAGTTAAAACCCATATCAACTACATTTAATACATTGGTACAGTTAAAACCCATATCAAGAACTGGAAGGGTCTTAATGCATTTGTATGAAATGTATGAGTTAAATCTGTTGCTCTTAAGGGCAAGATATTGTTGTGTTTAAGATTCTATAATGACAGTTTGATATGATTTAATATTTTCTCAATTACATTGCAGCTTGCCAAGGAAAACGGATATGGAAAGGTATAAACTTTAAAGTTGTTCAAATATTTTGTCTGCCATGACATGTCCAAAAAATTTTCTTAAAAGAAAAATTATTATAGCATTTCACTCTATTCATTTACAGTATTGGAATATATATTTTTCAAAAGTAAGTAAGAACTGTAAGGATTAGTCTTAGCTGTGGTATATTTTCTATTTTTGTTTAACTATAATTTTTTACATGCACAGTATATAAAGTCTATTTTATATTATATTACCATTATTTTAATTTTTATAGATGAAGTCATCTTTTATTCTGATTTTGTGTTTTTGGTCTCCATTTATATTTTAATAATAAAACATATTTTTTAATTAGCTGAAAAGCTATTGAACAACAACAGGATTATTTTACCAATCATATTTCAGTACAGTGCAATGCTTTTGATGAGACATTTTGCAGTAATGCCCATGTATTTTGAACTGTTGTTGTGAAAGGCTTTTTTCCCCATTAAAAACATTGTATCATCTTTTGATCCCCCTGGTAAGTACTATGGGAGGCTATAGCTATTGCTATATCCATCTATTTGTCTGTCCATAAACATTGAGTTTCTGGAGCACAATTCTCAAACTGGTCAAAATATTTCAATGAACTTGGCACTCGTATTAGACCAGTGGTCCAGATCTGCCTTTTGCTATTCAGAACTCTTCAGTTTCAATATTTGTTTTGTTTTTTTGTGTTTTTTTGTCCATCAATCCATCCATTATCTGCACTTTCATTTCTGGAGCATAACTTCAAAACTGTACAAGGTATCTCTTTGAAATTTGGTACACCTATTGGACCTGTGGTCCAGAAGTGCTTTTTTGCGATGAATAATTCTTCAATTTAAATATTTTTCCCAGTTTCTCTCCATCTGTTTATCCATCCATTCATCCATCCATCCATTATCCACTCTTTGTTTCCAGAGCATCACTCTTAAACTGTTCAAGGTATCTCTGAAACTTCGCACACATATTAGGCTAGCAGTCCAGATGTGCTTTTTGGTACTCACAATTCCTCATTTTCATTATGTTTTTGTCCATTTCTCTGTATATTCAATCATTCATCAATCTATTATCCACTTTTTAGCTCACCAGGCTGTAAGGCCAAGTGAGCATATGGTATGGCCCTGCATCCATCATGCATTGTTCATCATCCAGCTGTCAACAATTACATGTTGACACTCTGGAGTCCATATTTTTTATGCAGTTTCAAACTTGGAATATGGGCTTATATGATCAATATCTCAGGCACAATCAATAATGAGCAAGATCCACACTTATTCATGAAGTGATCTTGTGTCTGATTGACTGACCTTATTACAACTGTGAAAGTCATATTTCTGATCCAGTTTTATCAAACTTTAAATATATGTTTATATCATTAAGATCTCAGACAAGTTTGCAAATGAGCAAGATTCCCACATATCAATGTGGTGATCTTGGATCTGATTGGTGGAGTTTGTTACCACTCTGGAGGTTGTATTTCTGATCCAGTTTTGATCAGACTTGGAATATATGCTTATATCATCAAGATCTTGGACAAGCTCACTAATGAATTAGATAGATGCATATTTATAAGAAAATCTTGCATCTGATTGGCTGATCTTGTTATCACTCTGGAAGCCATATTTTTTATCTGATTTTGATTAAATTTGAAATATGGGCTTATATCATCTATCTATTGGAAAACTACAATTGGACTATTGGTCCAGAACTGCCTTTTGCTATACACAATTCTTCAGTTTCGAATATTATGTTTTTGTCCATCTTTTTTGTTTATCTATCCCTCCATCCCTTATCCACATTTACTTTCTGTAGCATAAGTTTCATACCATGTAAGATATCTTTATGAAACTCGGCACACATATTAGACTAGTGGTCCAGATGTGCCTTTTGTTATTCAACCATTCATCTATCCATCCATTATCCCCCTTTTTCAATTCCAGAGCACAAGTTGCAAACCATTCAGTCTCTGTGAAACTTGGTACACATATTGGACTAATAGTCCAGGTGTACTGTTTGCTATTCTCAATTCTTCAGTTTCAATATTTTTAAAATGTTTTTGTCCATGTTTCCATTTTTCTATCTATCCATCCATCCTTTTATCCATGCTGTCTATTCCAGGGAATAACTCTCAAAATGTTCAAGATATCTCTATGAAACTTTCTATACATATTGGATTAGTGGTCCAGATGTGCCTTTTGCTATTCAAACTTCTTCATTCTCAAAGATTTGTATGTTTTTGTCCACTTTTCTGTCCATCTCTCCATTATTGACACTTGACTTTTTGGAGCATAACTCTCAAACTGTTCAAGGTATCTAGTTGAAACCTGGTACACATATTGGATTAGTGTTTCAGATGTGCCTTGTACTGTTCATATTTCTTCCGTTTCAATTATTTTGTTTGTTTTATTCATGTTTTTGACCATCCATCCATTATCCACACTTTATTTTCCGGAGTGTAAATCTCAAACTATTCAAGATATCTCCATGAAACTTGGTTCACATATTCGACTAATGTTCCAGACATATCATTTGATATTCATAATTCTTCAGTTTTAATATTTTTTATGTTTTTATCTGTTTGCACATCCTTCCATCCATTATCCACACTTTTGTTCTGGGGCAAAACTTCAGGAACCAATTTGTAAGCTATTTCTTTTAAATTTGGTACACATATTAGACTAGTGATGTAAATGTGGCGATTGCTTTTCACAATTCTTTAGTTTCAGTAATTTTAACTTGTGTCTGTTTATCTGTTCATCATCCAGCCACCATTCACACTTTCATTTCTGGAGCAAAACTTATAAAACTTACCTCTTCCCTGTATACTTTGTACATGTGAACTTTCTATGTATGAAATCTTTGACAAATCATTCTATCTTCTAGAAGACATTTTTATGTTACCATGTAAACAAAGTGTAACATAAATAGTATGTAAATTGAGAGTGCTGGACCATAGAGTTCTATCATATATTTTAGTCACTACACTTTTTTTGTATCAACATAAAGCTTGTGGATTTTCTTTTTAAGTATAAGATTATTTTGCCATTTATATATAAGCACAATACAAGACATTTAATGAGAAAACTTCAGAAGAATTGTCCCAGTGTTCTGAACCTTTGTTGTAATTTTGTTCTTCTTTAAATACATTGATAGTTGCTCATGTTTCCAGCATAATAATATTTCATGATGATTTAAACATACAGTCAAGGTATGCTCCAAATACATTTATTTTTCATATGATACCTATAATGCATTTTCTCTTGCAGGAAAATTGAGATTGTACAATTTGCCCAAAGAACTCGGCAATTGTTCATTCGCCTGCTGGCTTTAGTAAAGTGGGCTAGCAGTGCCAGTAAAGTGGACAAATGTGGGGTAATGGTTATTTCATGATGTACATGATATAAGTGTGGGATAAGGATTATTTCATGATGTACACAATACGGATTTGGATTAAGAGTTATTTCATGATGTACAAAATACAAGTGTGGGGTAAGGTTTATTTCATAAGGTACAAAATACAAGTGTGGTGTAAGGTTTATTTCATGATGTACACAATACAAGTATGTGGTAAAGTTTATTTAATGATGTACACAATACAAGTATGGATTAAGGGTTATTTCATAAGTACACAATACAAGTGAAGGGTAAGGGTTATTTCATGATGTCATTAATACACATTTGGGTTAGTTATTTCATAAGTACACAATACAAGTGAAGGGTAAGGGTTATTTCATAATGTAAACAATACAAAAGTTGGGCAAGAGTTATTTCATGATGTATATCATACAAATGTGGGTAAGGGTTATTTCTTGATGTACATGATACAACTGTTTGGTAAGGGTTATTTCATGATGTATACACTAGGATTCAGGAATCAAGATCAAGATTGTCTCAAATGTTATGCATAGGGAGTTAAGTATACTTCTTAATCTCACCTCTTGGTAAAGTGTGACATAAAATGGAGAAATGAGGCAACATTGAGACAAAATACTCCATCCAGTATTTTTTTTTTAACACACCACATATCTAGTGACTTGCTTCTGTTAATCTTAATATCTCCATCAAATCTGTATTTTATAATGTTCTCAAAGTAGCATGAAAATTGTGATTTTTTAAATGTGTATTTTATATGAAATTGCCTTTTTCTTCCCCCAGGAAATATGTAACTTTTTGGAGCAGCAGTCAATGTGGTTTGTGGAGACAGCAGATGGTCTGGCCAAGATGGCAAGAGAAACTCTTATCAATGCCAGGTAATATATCTGAGAAGTACAAGAAACAAAATGCAGATTTATATCTAATTTTTAATATTTTTGATACTTTACTCAAGATGTTTTTATCTTTAATAATTATTATATTACATATTTTGCTTCATATTTTCATCAGATTTTATATTTGTTTAAATTCAAACATAGTTACAATTTGATTGTTTGTATGACCTCTTTTTGTCTGTTATTGTTCTACCAAAAACTTCCTTACCTTGTACACATAGTTAGAGCTAAGTATCAGTATAATATTGCTGAAATTGGCTGAAAATGATTTATTTCATTTTCAAACCAACCTTCTCTTGGTCAATTAAAAACACTACCATTTCTAAGGCCAAAAAAGGTGTTTGTAAATATTAATTCCATGTTAATTTAGTCCTATCGGCAAGAATTTTGTTGATTTTCATGATCCCTTATGTGTTCCTATTTTTGGTTTGCAACAAATTAATCAGTCTTTGTCTGTGGGATTGAACTGTTTCATGCTGATCAGATACTTTGTGTAGAGTTCATTCAGCAATTCAGGTTTTCTCTATAGTGGATCATCCCTTCTCAAAAATAGGTTCATCAAACATCTCAGCATGCTTTTGGGTGAAGCTAACCCTGATCATCAGGAGGTTTTCAGGGACCAATCTTTCTCCGTCAAATACATTACCTGATCAAAAATAATATCAGGAATTAACTTCCACTATCCCCCAAATCCAGCTCTCCCAGATAGAAAAAAAAATCTTTTTCCTTTTTATATTCAATATAGACAGCAAAAATTGTATTTATGGGAAGAAACTCTTACAAAATACCATTATAATGACCTTCCCTTGTCACTGCTTTTTGTCTATCCATATACTGGATATTCCTCAGTTTAAGCTTTCACTCAGTATATGTGACATTGTATCTGTCAACTTCCCAAAATCCATTGGATTTATCTGGAAATAGCAGCCATCTGCTTTCAAAGTTGATTTTATTGCTTTGAATGTTTTTGACTTTATCTTTTGACTTTCATATATATTTTTTAATGTTTTTTGTTACTTTTCTGGACTTAGTCACCAACCTTGGCATATTTTTTTATTTTTAGCTCAACTGGTCATAGACCTGAAGAACTTATGGGATGGTCTGTTGTATGTTGTCTACAGTTTGTATGTCCCGTAGCACAAATTTGTTATTGCTACATCTCCTAAGGTACTTGGAGGATTGCCACAAAATGTTACACACACGTTTATCTCATGGTCTGGTTGCTCCCAGATGAAAATGGTGCTGCTCATACATCCAGTGTGACTGTCACAGTGTCCATCTTGAAATTGTTATGACAACTATTTTTGAATTGAAAGTCATTTCAACATGGGGTTTTCACCAGTAGACTTCTTATGATGTAAGGTTGGTCCCTAATGAAAATGGTGTCGCCCAGGTATTCAATATGTTGAAAATCTTGTTATTGCTACTCATTCTGAATGGATGGTCATATCAACATGGGGTTTTCACTAAAAGACTTCCTGTGATAAAAATGGTGCCAATCTCATGTCCAATATGGATGCCATGGTAGCGATGTTGAAAATCTTATTATTGCCACTCCCCCTGAACAGAAGGTGATATGAACATAGGGTTTTTATCAGAAGACATCTTATGATGTCTAGCTGACCCTAAATAAAAATGGTGCCAATCTGACTTCCAATATGGCCACCACCACAGCCATCTTAAAAATCTTGTTATTGCAAATTCTCAACAGAAAGTCATATCAATGAATTGGGGTTTCTATCAGAAGACACCTTATGGTATCTAATTGGTTCTGAATCAAAATAGTGCCCATAAAACCTCCAATATTGATTTCATGGTGGCCATTTTGAAAATCTTGTTATTGTTGATCTTACAGCCAATTGCTCAAAAATATTAGACATGGTTTTAATACTTAGCAGTTAAAATGAAGAAATGGTCTTATCTTGAATTCCTGGAAATTCTTTTTGGCCAGTAGAGCATTAGCCCCTCTGAGGGACTCTTATTGTTTGCATTCCATATAACCTTTTATGTAGCATGTGCTGTTGAACTTCAATGCTGTTTAAAATTTCAGGGCCCTTTTGCAGACATAGTTTGCACCATTTGTCCATTTTCATTATTTATTGTTTGTTATATGTTTACGTTTGTACCTCCAGCCCATGCAGCACCTGTACAAGTTGATCAGAAGGGATTTGGTCCACTGTCCTGCAGAAAGAATTGAAAGGCAGAGAAAATGCACAAAAGTCAAAATCTTCAGATGTTGTTGTTCAGAGCCTTTATCCCAGCACAGTCAGTAGCAAATATAGTAGAGGATCCCCATGGCCTTTCCCCCATCCAAGATTCCCCAGACTTTGCCATCGGCTACCATCACATTCAGTCAATTGGAACAGGAAGAATGGGAAACCATGGATTTCAATGGTTTGCCATCTTCTTACTCACTGCTAGAATCCCAGATGAGAAGACTTATCTTTGAGATCATGTCACAAATGTTAGCTTCAAGGGATTTCCTTTCTTGCTTCTAACTACATTTCAGCTACTGACATTGACTTGATGAGAGAATTTACTCCCCTATTTTGGCAGCCCAGTGTGTGTAAGTGCCCCTGCAAGCAGGAGCAGGGACAGGGTGCCTGTCAGGCTTGGCACATGGAGTTTTCTTACAACTTCGCCAGAGTTGTCCACCAAACACACTAGCCAGCTATGCTGTCTGCCACTGTCTTGGATCTGATTAGTCCATCCAGCCAGTGACCATCTGTCTAGTGCTTCCTTTTGTTATGAGGAGTAGGGCTGCAAATCAGCTAGCCATTTAGTCACCCATGGCCAATTACAGGGACCAGTCTCATAAGTCTGTCAATATAGTCAATATAGCTACTCCAAGCCCCGTTGGTTGGCTGTCTACCAGTTCAGGCGATAGGTCTTCAATTTATGGCTTATCCTGTTGGCAGGTACAAGCACACATCCTTTAATGACTCTACCTCTTCACTTCTGCTTAGTAAGATTTACACAGACATGGAAGGCTTACCCTACCTGTGAGTATGTGGACAACCTCGATAAACCTATCAACAAACATAGATCCTACAATGGAGAGGACTGAGTTTGGCTTGAAGGCTGCCACTGCTGTCATCGAGTCAGGCATACCAGGTAAGGGCATCACTGTATGCAGATGATGAGGACAACCATCCCTCCATCCGTCTGCTAAAACAATCCATCAAGATGATAGATTTTCTCAGGAAAATTCAGATGTCTCCCAGCATGTTTAAGCAGGCGAGATCACAGGTCTTCCACCGATGTCCAATCAGACTTCTACACACCTTGCTCTGCGCGGAAAGGAGTTCAGCCCATTGATTGGGGAGAAAATCACTTGAACTAGAAGACCCTCCACTTTGGTGTATGAGGGAAAATGGCATGTCTTTACACATTGGTGCAAGGACAACTCTATTATTCCCATGCAAGCATCTGTTCTGCAACTGGCTAATTTCTTTCTCTGGTTCTTTGAGGAGTAGAAATTAGCAAATTACTATTAAGGGGTATCACTCCATGATATGTGACGCTTTCAGACACCATGGGAGAGCAGATGTAAACCATGATAAGGACGTCTGACTTGTTGCCCAACTTTGATCTGAACTGGCCCCAGTATTTCACATTGGTCCCCAGATGGACTCTCTCTTCAGTTATTGCATGGCTCAGTTGCTGTAAGTTCAAGCCTTTGGCCAGAACATTGCTGAAGTTGCTAATCATACAAGACATGCTTCCTGTTAGCCTTGGCTTCAGCTTGCAGTGTGAGTGCAAAGCATACCCTTTTAGTTGACCCAAACTGTCATCAGTTCCACTCGTATGGTTCAGTTATTGTAATGATGCAACCAGATTTCATGGCCAAGAGCTGTTTGCCATCAGTGGGTAATCAGAAGATGATCATTCATTCCCTCTCCTTGCTAGATCCTTAAGAGAGATAAGACCCCAAGATCCTGTTTGTGCACTCAAGTGCACTATAAATGCACCAAAAGCATTCATCAGGGTTTGCAAAGGACTTTACCTCCCAGTAAAGAGGAAAAGCAGGACATCACTCTTCAAGCTTTAGCCTCTTAGTTTAAGTGGATGATTCACTTATCATATTCTGAGGTCTTTTAAGATCAGATATGCCTGATGAAAATATCAGATATGCATGATGAAAATATCAGATATGCCTGATGAAAATGTCATATATACCTGATGAAAATATCAGATATGCCTGATGAAAATGTCATATATACCTGATGAAAATGTCATATATACCTGATGAAAATGTCATATATGCCTGATGAAAATGTCATATATACTTGATGAAAATATCAGATATGCCTGATGAAAATGTCATATATACCTGATGAAAATATCAGATATGCCTGATGAAAATGTCATATATACCTGATGAAAATGTCATATATACCTGATGAAAATGTCATATATGCCTGATGAAAATGTCATATATACTTGATGAAAATATCAGATATGCCTGATGAAAATGTCATATATACCTGATGAAAATGTCATATATACCTGATGAAAATATCATATATACCTGATGAAAATGTCATATATACCTGATGAAAATGTCATATATACCTGATGAAAATATCAGATATGCCTGATGAAAATGTCATATATACCTGATGAAAATATCAGATATGCCTGATGAAAATATCAGATATACCTGATGAAAATGTCATATATACCTGATGAAAATGTCTTATATACCTGATGAAAATATCAGATATGCCTGATGAAAATGTCATATATACCTGATGAAAATATCAGATATGCCTGATGAAAATGTCATATATACCTGATGAAAATATCAGCACAAGATTAGAGCCATCTTTGTGAGCCTCGCATTCTAATGCAACTGTCCGATTCGAGACATTTTTTAAGCTCTGGGCTGACAGACACAGTCTACTGTCTCTAGCATTTCTCTCTGAGATTTAGCTTGGTAGAGATGAGCGCTGAAACTGGTGGGCCCAGTGGCAGTTGCCTAGACATCCACCAGACCTTGTTGATGCCAGCACAACCTTTTCACAGGCATTGATTTAAAGCTTTGACTGGATTTGTCTGAAAATTTTCTTTGGTAAGAAAATGGCATACATTTCTCCTTGCCTTTTGACCAAGGTTCCACTGCAATCACATTTTGCTAGTAGTAATCACTCGGTTGTGCTGCCTTCTGTTAAGAGAACAGTTTTATCCTTCACATGAAGACCTATATCACAGTATTCTTCAAGTGCTTACCAAGGCAGGGGTTGGAGGTGAAGAAATCTAATACTTAGCTTCAAGAAATTAATAGACTTGACAGGTTATCAGACCTGTACATTAACCTAAGAGAAGACCCACACACACACACACACTTCATGATGTAGTGCTTTATGAATGTTAAGTAAAATGTATGTATCAAATAACTTTTTTTATTGAAAATAAACTTGAAGTATTTTAATATAAAAAGTCAGTTGGTGTAAAGTTTTTCAAACATAATAAGAAACACAGTTGCTATTATTTAATGAGTACTTGTAATTTTTCAGCACATAAGCATATTGTCAATTCATATTCATTATTGAATAAAGTATTACAAAGAATTAATTAAATCAACATTCATTTTCCATATCTTTTTAGGTTACCAAACTTCTCCCTTCTTTGTGCTATTGATGTTCTGACGCTGGGAACTTATCCAAGGTTGCCAGCATGTATCAGGGTAAGTGAACCTGCACACTGTTGATGTTCTGACACTAGAATTTTATCCAAGGTTGCCAGCATGTATCAGGGTAACTCATCCTGCACATAAAATGAACATTAATAAATGAAATGCAGACTCTTGCATGCAACAAAAAATGAAAGATTATGTGCCACCTGATTGAAAAACAATTTCTGTTACTATGTTTAATACCCAGAAGGCAAAGTTTTCAAGTGCTAAAAAACATTACTTCATTTTTAAGTTAAGTTAAGATGGAATAGCAGGACTGTTGTTACTAATTTTCCCAAGGAGATCTACATATTGTGTGCAGTGTCACTGAAAGTTTGTACTATTTTAATAAGAAACTCGGAAATTGCTTTCAGTTATACTTTAGGTAAGTGCTGTGCCAACATTGTTTTGAAAGTAGACTTTACATTTGGAGTAGGGGTTAAAGGAGGTGCGGCATATATACATATTAATAAATCAGTATTTGTAAATGTATAAAAAGATCACAGTTCTTGTGTAGACTAGTTTTCTCTTTTCCTTTTGATTCAGTTGCATTTCATTAGACTAAGTGTTGAACATTTTAAACTAAAAACATGTGTTATATATAGATTTATAATTTTACATGCCTTGATCTGTTTGTAGGACAAGATTGTACCTCCTGACCCTATCACCCCCAGTGAGAAGCAGCAGACCCTTCAGAGGTTGGACCAAGTCATTCAGTACAGACTGGTCTCCATGGAGCTACCCCCACTAATGAGGAAACTAACAATAGGTGGGTATACCTCTTTGTCGATTATATAGAATCACTTAATTTCATTATTTAATAATGATCTGATCTAATGTTATAAATATTACATTCCACACTGTGGTATTACTTCTTGCATGTCACATAACAAGGTCATCAAGCAATGCAAAGGTTGGAGATTTATAAGATCAATAGAGTCTTTAAACATATTTGTCTACCCCACCATGATTTGGCCTTTTTGTAATTTCTATAAAATTAATAACCAATTAAAAATAATCATTACCTACCCTAAACAAATCACTTTTTGAATGTATTTGCAGAGGAAAATGTCTGATTTATTACTAATTTGATTGTTTAGCAGACAAAAATCCAACATGCAAGATGTTACTGTTATTATATAAGTAAGTTGACTTGATACTAGCTGTAATCTATTGGAGGGACCAGTTTAATAAGAGAAAGAAAAATCAGTCCCTGTACTATGACAAAGAGAAATAATAGTGGTGACATCTCAGATGTTGGATTTTTGTTTACCAAATTATGAATTTAGTTTTAAATCAGTTATTCATCTTTGAATATATTTTTTAAAATGTCATTTGTTCAAGGTAGGTAATGATTATTTATCATTCATTTGACAAATTTGCAAGAAAATACTAGAAAGTCTGAATCATTGTGGAGTCATAAAACCAACAGACATGAAATTTTATGAACTTATTGACTACTGCAAGTAGCTTATGATGTATAATAGTATTGAAATCTTTTCATTAATATATTATGTAATAAACATTCTGATAAAATCCTCAACAGATAACATATCTGCAAAAATAAAAGAATGAAACTTATTAATCCATTGTTGTGTATCATGCGTGTACATAAAGATTGGCACCTTAATATAAGAACTTTTTTCTTTTGTCTTATACTAATTGTGTTTCTAATGAAATCAAAAGTAAAATAAGACTGCTTTGCGTTTTTAAAAAGTATTAAGTTTTGTTGTGAACTTTTAATATATTAATCTCTCAAATATGTTCTCTTCATTTCAGAAAATGGCAGAGTAAAATTCATAGTAGAACACGAATTTCAGGTAAAACAAACTTTTACTGATAGAGTGTTTTATTCATGCATTGTGTAAAAGTTTTACTGATGGAGTGTTTTATTCATGCATTGTGTAAAAGTTGTACTGCTGGAGTGTTTTATTCATGCATTGTGTAAAAGTTTTACTGCTGGAGTGTTTTATTCATGCATTGTGTAAAAGTTTTACTGATAGAGTGTTTTATTTATGCATTGTGTAAAAGTTTTATTGATAGAGTGTTTTATTTATGCATTGTGTAAAAGTTTTATTGATAGAGTGTTTTATTCATACATTGTGTAAAAGTTTTATTGATAGAGTGTTTTATTCATGCATTGTGTAAAAGTTTTACTGCTGGAGTGTTTTATTCATGCATTGTGTAAAACTTTTTCTGATGGAGTGTTTTATTCATGCATTGTGTAAAAGTTTTATTGATAGAGTGTTTTATTCATGCGTTGTGTAAAACTTTTTCTGATGGAGTGTTTTATTCATGCATTGTGTAAAAGTTTTACTGCTGGAGTGTTTTATTCAAGCATTGTGTAAAACTTTTTCTGATAGAGTGTTTTATTCATGCATTGTGTAAAAGTTTTACTGCTGGAGTGTTTTATTCAAGCATTGTGTAAAACTTTTTCTGATGGAGTGTTTTATTCATGCATAGTGTACAACTTTTACTGTGATCAAGTTTTTTATTCATTCATTGTGTAAAACTTTTACTGCTGGAATGTTTTATTCATGATTGTGTAAAAGTGATGCATAGTAAAATTGTATTATTTTGTTCAGTTAAAATCACCTTATACATGGATCATACAAGAATACTAATATATGAAAACATTTCTGGGAATAGGAAAGCAAACAAATTTTTCTAAGAAACATTTTAACATGGCAAATAGTGTTTTGTATTCATTGTTACATAGTGAGCAAAGAAATACCTCAAATTTTGTTAAAATTACCTACAACATTCTCATATTTTTAACAATATTAAATCCTCATCTTCCAAGTATAACATTATTAATCTTGTTCTGCAACATACTGAGTTAATTGTGAACTTGTTAAAAAGTAGCTAATTGTCATTAGAAGCATCATTATGCCCCTATAGAGTTGATGCTGCAACATGTACATATAATTATCCCATACTCTGGGGGTGGGGTTATTGTAATACCTTCCATCTGTCCATACCTCTATCTCCTAAACTGCTAGGTGTAAATTCACAGAACTTGGTACATAGGTTGCCCATGTGCCTATTTGCAAGATGGGTGTAGTTTTTGGTCCTTGGGAGGGGGTTCAAAAGTCCATTAAACAAACATTGCCCATGTGATGTCTGCATAAGTGCGCATGTGATAACCATTTGTGAGTGGGTTATAACTTTTAGGCCACTCCCCTTGGATCCCTGGAAGGGGTTTAAAGGTCGAATATAAAAAAATTTACTAAGTTATGCATAGATAGGTTGCCCATGTGATGTAGTTTTTGGTTTCCTCGCCATGGATACCTGCAAGGGTGTCAGAGGGTAAAAAATTAAAAAAATTGCCATTACAGTGATATATGTATTTATAAAAAAAACTTGATACATGCAGTCGTTGCACAAGGACGCATGTAATAGATTTTAGAGTGTACCTCTGGGTCAGAGTTAGGGTGGGGGGTGGGCGTGAGCGTGAGTGGTGGAATATGTATTAAAAAACATGCAGATTTGTCTTCATGACCCATTGAAGTAGCTCTGGCTTGATAGTGCAAATCATAACCAGTGAAATGGATTTTGCTGCATCAGAATATATATTTTTTTTCTTGTTATTTTACCATACCTTCTCCAGTAAGTTTGACATTTCTGTTGTTTTCACAGGTGACTTTGACTTTGATGGGTGATAGTCCCACAATCCCCTGGCGTCTGCTTGACATTGAAATTCTGGTAGAGGACCATGAGACAGGAGGTAAGATCCCGCAACCTAAATATTAGTTTCAGTTTTCATGCTAATTGAACACACAAAATGCATGTGCAAGTTGTTTAGATCACCTGATCATAAGATCAAGTAAGATTATGGTATGTCCCTGCATCCATCGTCCATCGTGTGCCATCTGTCTTGCATTGTACACCATTCAACAATTGCTTCAACAACCCCAAAACCAATTTCAACCAAGCATGGCAGGCAGCATCCTGGCATTAAGGCCTTTAAAGTTTTTACAATTGATGCCAGTCCATGATCAAATATGGCCACCATACCAAAAATAGAAAAACATTTAAGCGACTTCTCAAAAACTGCTGAACAGAATTTGACCAAATTTGACAGAAAGCGTTACGGTATTAAGGGCTTTCAAATCTATACAAATGATGTCGATCTTCCATCAGATATGGTCAATGTTAATAAAACTGGATTAATCTTTAAACAACTTGTGCTCAAAAACCACTCAACAGAATTTGACCAAATTTGTGAGATAGCATTTTGTCAGGAAGGGTTTTCAAATTTATACAGATTATGCCAATTTGCTATCAAATATGGCTGCAGTTACTAAAAAGAAAAAACCTTTAAATGCCTTTTTCTCAGACTCTGTTCAACATAAATTAGACCAAATTGGACAGAAAGCATCCTTGCATAAAGGCCTTTTAGTTCTGGACAAATGATGCTGATATGCCATCAATATAGCTGAAGGTAAAGAAAATAGAGAAGCCTTGAAACAATTGCTTTTGTAATATATGCAATCAACATTTGCGAAATTTCTATAGAAAGCATCTAACTGACCCAGATTTCTTGGCCAACTGCTCTTGCTTTTGGCTATTAGGCAGATTTTAGCCAAGTGTACAATTTTTATTGGGGGTTTTTTGCACAAGAAACCAGCCGTAAATTCTTTTGTTGATACTCTGATTTGATTTAGTTACATTATTAATGTGTATGAGCAGTGAGGTGAGAGAACATTCCTTCAAGCATAAACTTGATATTTCAGCATATTGTGTATTTTGAAAAGAACACTTTTTCCTGAATATAATCCCTTATCTCCATACATAATACATGCATTTTGCTATGTTCTACTTTATATTTGCTGGTAATAAATCTATAAGGCAAATGTTAATTAAGATATGTTTGCAGGTAAAATTTCTGTATCTTTTGAAAGGGAATGACTTTTTCAGTGTTCTTCTCTATCTCTCCTGCAGGCTTGCTCTCCCATTTTCCCACAACCTAAATGGTGTTTCTAAATCCTTCTTTCTCAGCATTTAAAAGGATTTTGTGATGACTTGATCACTTGTATTAGTTTTGGGGACAAAAATTAGAATGTACAGTAGAGCCTACTCAGAAAGCTCTTCATAAGACTTCCCAGTTTGAGAGATTAGAATCAATAAATCTCTATTTTCTTCATCTTTTGTGAGTTGGAAATTAAAAATGAAAACAATCATTCTTTTTGTGTTTTTGATAACAATATGTGAGCATGTACTGCAAAAAATCCATCATTTTTACTTGAAAAGACTGTGCATTCAATGCATTTCTACAAGAATGGCTGCTCAGCTCATTCTAAAATGATGTCACACAAAACATCAAACCAGGCCTTAATCAAGGGAGGTAATGCAGTCAATAATTTTGCATGGTCTAACTCTTCATTAGTTTTATTGGCAGATTTCGGGAATTTGGTTGGAGTAATTTTACTGGAGAAACAAATTTAACGTGAAAGATAAAATTTTACATTTTGAAGATTTTGCCCATGGTTTACCTTTGAGTACTTATGTAATTTTAGCTGAACAAATAACAAATCCATGTTTTTGGTCAACACAGTAAGCAGCATGATTTATATCTTTTCTTGTTTTGGATACACTTAAGGTTTTCAGTTCTTGATGTTATGGTGAAATGCAGATTTAATTTATCCAACTTTTATATAGCTGCTTGATAAAATAAAGTTAAAGATGCTTAGGTCCATTTTAAAGGTTTGATGTTTTATTAATTTAAGATCCACTGTTGATTGAACTAATCACCTACACATAAGACCAAGTAAGCTTTATGGTATGGTCCTCATTCTGTCATGCATTGTACATTAACAGTTGTTACTTATGACTTCTCAAAAACTGCTTAACCAGTTTATTTATAATTTTACAGGGAGCATTTTGCTATCAAAGGCCTTTCAGAGTGTTCAACATATGTCAATCTGTCATCCAATATGGCTGCCATACTAAAAATAAAACAAACTTTAAACAGTTTATCAAAAACTCCTCAACAGAATTTGACCAGATTTGACAGGAAGCTTCCTGGAATTAAGGCCTGTCACATTTTTTAAAATGATTATGATCCACCGTCAGATATGGCTGCTACTACTAACAATAGCCAATTTTTTAAATGAGTTCTGCTTTAAAACTGCTCTTCAAAATTTGAATAAATTTGATAGAAATCATTCTCACTTAAGAGGGATTTCAAATTTATGCAGATAATGCTAATCTGCTATCAGATATGGCCACTATTATGGGGTGTGCGGTTTAACTGGTATATCAGTTTACTGTGGTGTGTGTACAATGGTACATTGCCAATCAACCATTTTTATTAGTATTTCTGTATAAATACTATACAACTATGCTACTCAAGCCTTAATTTGTTGCATTTAAAATTTGTGTCTTTTTCAACATCTGTTGTTTTAAAACCTCAACAGATATTTATGAAAGCTGTGTCCATTGAGAAATTGGTTGAACTGCACGTTCTATCCTGCCTGGTAGCCATGGAGCCTAAAGTGTTGTACGAGCTGGTGCCAAATAAAAAGCAAAATCAATCATCTGGTATCATATTTGAAAGAAAATCCTCCAAGAAAGGTGTAAAAACCATCAGTAACTTTGCCATTTGTCAGGAATATAATGTGGACATGAAATTCATGGATAGGACAAAGAACTTGACTGCCCACATATGCCAACATCATCTCATCCTAGTACACTCAAGATTAGTTAATACTGGCATTCTTCTATGATAATTATACATGAGCTATTTTTGTAATATTAAACACAACATACCTGAATAACACATTCAGCTGTTCAATTTAATCACAAATTATTGACTTGGAAAAGCAAGGCTAGGTAGGACTACACCAATTTTTTTTTTAGTCAACTAGAAAAACTGTGATGTCAAATCGCATCCTTGTTGGACTGCAAGGGGTGTTCCAGTTGCATTGCACGCACAATTACGTATTCTTGGTCTCGCCACCTACTGGTACAGACTTTCCAACTGTCTGAACTGGCTATCCATGGTAAATTTTCCTTCATCCTAATAAATTTGCAAAGTGGACTTATTCTAATTATAGATATGACCTCTCTTAGTGGTTGTGATATTGGAAAATACTCTGAGTTAAAGTTTGTGCAATTTGTTTCCAAACTGGAATTAGGGTTTTCAATACAAATAGAAAAAACACTGGTATTAGCTCATCTTACACATATTGTTGTCACTAATGCAGCCAGAATTGAGAAGATGCAAATTAAACAGTAGCCTATCTCATGTAGCTCAGATGCATCCACATGTAAAGATATTTTCCATTCATCGTTCACTTAAAAACATTTAAAAGAAATTAAAGTTATATGAAAGTTTTACTTCTTGTGCACTCTGTAATATTATTATTTCACTTATGTCAGATTTTCCCAATATATTGCAATGTGTATTGCAATACACTGTCCTGTATCACAATATATTGCTATATGAAAATTCTGTCAATATCCATTCTTAACCAACGTTACTAAAACATAGAAAAACCTTGAAATGACTTCTTATAAACAAATTGACCAAATTTGACAGAAAGAGTCCTGGCATAAAGTTCTTTCAAGTTTCTATAGATGATATCTATCTGACATCGAATATGACCATTATTAATAAAAATAGCAAAAACATTCAATATGATGTGTATTCTCATAACCATACTTCATATTTGACCAAATTTTACAGAAAACATCCTGACATGAAGGGATTTTTTCATGTTTAAAAATGATGCTGATCTGCTATCAAATTTGGCTGTCGTTGCTAAACATAAAAAACAATGACCCACCTTGTTTACAATAAACACTCATCAGAATTTAACTAATGTTTGAAAGAAAGCATGCTGGCATAATGGCCTTTCAGTACTGGACAAACAATGCTCAAAAACATGCTGGCATAATGACCTTTCAGTACTGGACAAATGATGCTGATGTGCCTTCAGATATGGATGGAAATACAAAAGTTAGAGAAACCTTTAAAACATTTGTTTTCATAATGTATGCAATCAACAACATTGGAAGAAATTTCAGCAGAGGCATCCTACTAACCAAGATTTCATGGCCAACTGCTGGTGCATTTGGCTATTAGGCAGATGTCAGCCAGATGAACAATCTCAGGCCCACTTGGGCCTCTCAGTTGCCTTCACATGCACAGATTACATTATTTTTTTCTGTACTCTAAATATATCAAATTTCTTAATAAAGTTTCTTAAAAGTGAGCTAGGAAGTGTGTCAGAGTCACACAGGACCCTGCATTGATAAATCTGGCCAAAATGAATGAAACTGAACCCATAAATGGCACATTTAAGTCTACAAGACAGTGTTCCTACCAAATTGCATCAGAATATGTTGAATGATTTGTAAGCTATGCTGGTTACAAGCAACATTTCACGTGAAGATATGATTTAATTGTCAGGAGCCATAACAGTTCTAAAATGGAGTTGCCAAAACAAAACCCATAAAGTCACATCCAGGTCTTCAAGACAGTGCATACCAAATTGCATCAGAATATGTTGATTGGTTCCTTAACTATGCAAGTTGCAATAACTCTACCAGTAAAGACAAAAATGTTTGAAAGGCAGATCTCTACATGCAATTGGCAATTCAGCTATCAAATGGCATCCAGTTATGTGTAAGGGTTGCAGGGATATGGTGGTTACAAGAATTTATAATGGATGGACAGAATGACAGATAGATGAAAAAGGTAAATAATGTGAATATTATAAGGATCCCACATCTTAAGTTGATGCCCTAATTAAGGTTATATGTTAGACCTATCTCTATACACTTCTGTTGATTCTTACATAGTTGTCCTTTTTCCTTTGTTTTCAGATGGAAAATCTCTTGTTCATTCACTCCAGGTAATTATTATTAAGCAGTTAATAATATTATGTACAGACATACAAAAGACATTGGAATATCTTCACATCATTTGCATAATACATTGTTTTACTAAGCAGTTAATAATATTATGTACAGACATACAAAAGACATTGGAATATCTTCACATCTTTTGCATAATACATTGTTTTACTAAGCAGTTAATAATATTATGTACAGACATACAAAAGACATTGGAATATCTTCACATCATTTGCATAATACATTGTTTTACTAAGCAGTTAATAATATTATGTACAGACATACAAAAGACATTGGAATATCTTCACATCATTTGCATAATACATTGTTTTACTAAGCAGTTAATAATATTATGTACAGACATACAAAAGACATTGGAATATCTTCACATCTTTTGCATAATACGTTGTTTCAGTTTAAACTCAATCCGTCAACTTTCTTCATGGTATGTTCTGCACAAAGGGCTAATGTTTTTTTTATGAATATTCATGAACCATTGATAGTATTTTTATAAGAATACTGGCTTTCAGTCCACTTTTGGTGAATAATGAAACACAGTATTTTTGTTTCATTATATTTTATATCATGGAAATCTACCATTGCAATTTTTCTATGTCATATTCTGTACATATATAGATTGTAAATTTTTAACCTGTTTCCAATAATCCATTACTTCTTATCCAACCTACACATTTCTTTGAAATAAGGTTGGGATTATGTTAGCCTCTCCATTTACCCATTAGTCCATCCTTCCTTCTATCCTTTAGTAATGTAGTATTTCTCTTCCTGCACTGTTGAAGATACAGATTCAATGTTGCATCTAGAGCGCGGACTCACGAGTATCCTGCTAGTTTTTGTCCTGTGTCCCCCAAATCTTGACCCTGTGCACCCCTGTGGGCACACTTTTTTGTCAGGAAAAAAAATAAAACAAATATGCCTACATTTTTCCTCCATAGATGTGCATCTACGTCTGTGTTGGCACTAGCAATGGCTAAAGTTGCTAAAAGTGACCAAACTTGTAAGATGGCAATATATATCCATTTCAAAACAATGAATCTGGCAATGAAAACATTCAGGGTTTGTGGTAGTCGGTCGAGTTGCTAAAGTCTTTGAACGCCGCCATTGTAACGTTTTTTTGAGGTTAGAGTCATACCCACAGCAGTGAAGATTTAATTTATACTCAGGCTGAATTAATGAAAAAAGGTACTAATTTATGTAAATACACAATTTGTCATTTGATTAATGATTTCATACTTTTAAAAGAAAAGTAATTAAGAAAACATGGGTATTTATTATAATAAATGCTAGTAGATAATGAGTGAACAATAAAGTTAAATGAAAGCAAGATCCAGAATGGAAAATTCCATGGTGCAGTTCATTTCATGTTAACCAGATATTCAAACATGTTAATGTTTTCATCAGTCACTTGATCACATGATAAATTGTTTATGGCAAGAATGTAAATGTCCAAGGAAAATATGAGAAAGTTAAGGTGGCAAAACTGTAGAAGCAAAAAAGATTATCTCATTTTTTTTTAGCACTTCTAGTGCATTATGTACTACAATTTTCCTTTGTCCCTTTAAAATGTTGTGTATCCCCCAAATCTGGAGGGTGAGGGACACAGTGTCTCTGATTTGGGATCCTAGGTGCAACAACGCAGATTTGAATCTTTGTTATATGACTGCATCTTTGTTATATGATTGAATCTTTGTTATATGACTGCATCTTTGTTATATGATTGCATCTTTGTTATATGATTGTGGTTGTCCTGTAGATGTGCACAACAGTTGTAAAAATTAGATATGACTCCTGGAGTTTGGGTAAGGGGGATAGGGTAAGTTTTTTAAACATCACAAAATATTTCTGAAGTACAGGTGGAGATTTGTGTCATCATAGAGGCCAGGGATATAACATATGTCACAGGTTTTATGATCACACCCTCAGGTCTTGCATCAGGGGTGGGAGAATGTTCTCCTGGGTCATCACTTGGAAACTGTTGTGGTCCCATCCTGTAACTAGGTACATGTATAGGTTTAAAGGAGGTGAGTAGATGGAATCAGACATGCATCTAGTTGGATCCTGGGTCATCCCCCTGAGTTAGGTGATGTGCACCTGGGTCACAACCTGGAAATCTTTGTGATCCCCACCCTATAATCACATATAAATGTAAAGAGCATTAGGAGATGAATTCACATCTGCATCCAACATAGGCCATTGAATCATGCCCTTTGGGTAGGGGATGTGCTCTTTAGTTATCCAACAGAGGCCCTGAATTGTACCCTTTGGGTAGGGGAAGTGCTCTTGAGTCATCCAACATAGGCCCTGAATCATGTCTCTTAAATAGGAGATATACCCTTGAGTCATATCTTGGAAACTTTTAAGATCACCACCTTATAACCATGTATACATTTATTAGGAACGAGGAGACAAATTTACTTGTGCATCCAGCACATGCCTTGGGTCATTCCCTGTGTATATTGGATATGACTTGGGTAATAACTTGGAAACTGTTAAAATTCTACTCTATATCCATGGTTAAATTTAATCAATATGAGCAGATAAATTCACATGTGCATTCTACATAGACTCTGGGTCAAGCCTCTGGTGTATGGGACTTGCCCCTGGATTATATCTTAGAAACTTCTAAGGTACCTGCCATATTAATGGACATGAAAAATAAACTCACATTTGCATTGTTGCAACACTCACTTTGGGGATCAGACCATACCCTTTGTGGCATAGCTTTGAAGCATTGGATTTGCAGTGGCATACCATGGACATAATTCTAGTTGTATACATTTATATGTGCAAAGGCTGCTTTAATTTCCTTTTTCAGATCAATTACATTCACCAGCTGGTCCAGTCAAGACTCCTGGATAATGACAAGCCTCTTCATGATTTATGCAGAGTTTTACGTATCCTTGTCATGTGCTATCAACAATAAACAGGAACTGGCATTGAACAGAATTATTCCAAATAAAAGTGGATTCATGCCGTAACTATGCTAATACATGCCTTTTGCTTTAAAAAAAATGTAAATTAAATTTCTGAGGAAAAGAATTCATGATATGAGGTTTCTATCATAAAATAAAAGTTGTGTAGATTTTTGGAAGAAGAAAAATTCATGAAATGCAGGTATTCTGTATTGTCTTACTTGCAAAGAAGATCAGTAAATTTCAGACATAGACACATGGTGTCATAGATCAGAAAGTACTCCTTTGATCTAAGCATTTGTGCCTCACAGGTTCTTTTGTTGTATCAAACAATTGGATTTGAGCTTACTCCAGAAACTGAAGTTAGATATAAGTTTTTATAAGGAGAAAACTGCATATACTCTCTTTTGCTTGCAGTGGTGTGGGACATAGTGTTTACATTTTGTAGAATTTAAAATTTCTAATTTGAAAATATAAAATATGTTAAGTCCCGACAGTTTTAATATAATGCTTACTTGCTGCTGGTTGGATTTTTAATATGTGAAAGTCATTGCAAATGTTTTAAAGGATTAAAATTAACCTGCCTAACAGCTTTATCTGGAATTGAATATGGAAATATATGTACATGTAGTTTGAAGACAATTATATTCATAACAAATGGAACATATAGTATGTTCCTGCATTTTAAACAGAGACATATTCAGTTGAGTGTTATTTGACAGATTTATACTTAGCCAGGAAAAAACAATTAGAATGCTTGTGCATTTTAAGCCAAGGTACAGTTGATTGTATAACATTTACTCTTTCATTATTAGCTGCTTTCATCTTATATTCCTTAACAGTGTCTCAGACTCATTTTGTCAGTCCTTACAGTTAGAGGTCCTGCATTCTCAGGTAATTTACATCTTAAGGTCTTTTCATTGTAAACAGGGATAGAACTGTGAAATTCATTCTATATTGTTAAACTCCCATGTTAATTACTGTACAATGACTGTCAATCTTTATAAAGCACTTTTAATTGTAGGGGAATCCATGTTAATCTGTTTTAAACCTGGTTCAGTGATCTCTTGTTGAGAGGGATTGGATTGTTTGACTATTGTTACCATGGATAAACCAGATTTTTTTCCTTTTGACATGAATTCTATAGTTAAATCTTTTGTTGTTTTGAATTATTTGTGATATATATATGATAGTTCATGCGTTATTTTTACTCAGATCTATATTTATTTTTTGCAAATATCAATAATTTCAACAAATTTAGTAATTTTATTTTTTGTGTATATATGAGGCTCATAGAAAATAGTATTTATTCACTGTAAGATGGCAGTGCAATTTATGATATATTTTTCAATATAATTTGTAATACTTGCACCAAATATAAACTGCACGGTTGCAAGTACATTTTTCTCCCTACACTTTAGTAGGGGATATTGCAATACTCTGTCTGTGCATCCATCTGTCCGTTACCACATCTCCTCTGAAACCGCTGGGTGGAAAGTCACAAAACTTTGGAGTTATGTTTTCCTTTGGAAATATTTTCTGATCAAACTTGTTATATGCAGTCACAGAGAGAAGATGCATCATATATGTGATGGATTTGGATTATGACCCTATGTGTCACTGTCAAAGGGTGTGGGTGAAGGGGGTTGGGGGTGGAACAAGAAACAAAAGTGGTGGGATTTGCGATGGTGAGCCATTGTAGTTGCTCTAGTTTGTCATTAATATACAACATCATTTTGTTTAGCAGGTGTGACAGTAAAAAGCAAAGAAACTTTAGGTATTGTGAGCAGTTTGCTCCTTTTAATATAGCCCAGCCTGTCCTGCATCTCACCCCTATCCCAATTGATGGAGACAAGTCTATAGTATGGTCTCAATTGAAAACAACTGTGAGGCTAGTTGAGTTCACAAGATTCTGTCCTAACTTGCATCCAGCTATAACTTAAGTCAAAATATTGCAGTAACTGGTTCTGAAAATTGTGCAAGTACAATGGTTGATCAACATTTACTTCTGATGATGATGAGCATAATATGCACTATGTTTCACAGCAATCCACTTAAAACTGCAAGAGTAGATGTATTCACAACATTGTCATATATTGCATTCAGCAGTAAAAAAAAAGTCAATGATACTTATACAAATTCTGTGAGCACATCGATTTGTCAATATGCACATCATTCATCAGATGATAACCATAATTGAGGTTCGTAACAAACTACAAGACAAGTTGCATTCACAAGATATTGTCATACATTGTAACATTGCATTAAGCATCAAGACAAAAGGGCAATAGCTCAAAAACATATTGTGTGAGCAGAGTGGTTTGTGGATTGAAAACTCTCAGACTAGTTGTGTTCACAAGATTCTGTCACACACTACATCCCTCTCCAAGTATAAAGGGTCTTTAAAATATGTACTTTTTTTAATAGTTCGTACAGTCATATGTTATATGTTATTATCTGTTTATAGTTGATAGGCACTCTTTCTTTTATGTTGGTTCAGATTTGTGAAGATTTAATGTCGCTAGCTAATGTATCCATAAGGCTCTGTATCCATAGCGTGTCAAGAATTGCTATTTAAAAATTCTTATTAAAAAAAACACTGAACCAGTTTATACCAAATTTGGCAGAATGCATCCAACATGAAGGGCTTTAATATCTATACAAATGATGCTGACTTGCCATCAGATATGGCTGCCATTACTAAAACTAAAATCTATACAAATGATGCTGATTTGCCATCAGGTATTGTTGCCATTACTAAAACTAAAAAAGCTTGAAACTACTAAGTCTCAAAAACTGCAGAACAGAATATGATCAAATTTGACAAAAAGCATCCTGGCAGGAAGATCATTCAAATTTGTAAAAATGAGGCTGATCTGACACAAATATGGCCACTGAGAATAATAATTAAAAAGCTGCCATTACTGAAAAAAGAAAAATCTTTAAACGACTTCTTGAACAAATTGCTGAATAGAATTTGACCAAACTTGACACAAAGCATCCTGGCAGGAAGACCTGTCAAGTTTTTAGAGATGATGCCGATTCACCATCAGGTAGTATGGCTGCAGTTACTGAAAATAAAACTTTAAACGACTTTATCTCAAAATGCACTCAACAGAGTTTGACCAAATTTGACAGAAAGCATCCTGGCATTGAGGGTTTTCAGATTTTTACGGCTGGAACTGATCCACCTTTAAATATGACCACTGTTATTAAAAATAGAAAAACCTTTAAATGACCTAATCTTAAACACCACTCAGCTTAATTGGACTTTTGACAGAAAGTATCCTGGCATTGAAGGCTTTCATGTTTATAAAGTTGATGCTGATCTATCATCAAATATGGCCACCATTACCAAATTTTGTTGTGAAAAACTTTTAAATGACTTCTTCACAAAACTGCTCTGCAATTGACAGAAAGCATCTTGGCATTGAGTGATTTTAGTTCTGTACAAATGATGCCGATCTACCATCAAATACCACTTCTGTGGCAAAAATGAAAAAATAAAAACATTTAAATGATTTCTCCGAAAACCTACTCAACAGAATTTGACGAAACTTTACAGAAAACAGCCTGGCATAATGGGCTTTAAAGTTTATACAAATGATGCCAATCCACCATGAAGTATAGCTGCAATTACTAAAAAATATTTAAAAAATAAAAAAATCAGATGATTTCTTTTCAGTAACTGTTCAACAGAAATTGACCTGAATTTGGCAGAAAGTATTCTGGTAATAAGGGCTTTTCAATTTATACAAATGATGTGAATTTGCTGTCAGATATGACTGCCATTTTAAAAAATGGAAAATCCTTTAAACAACTTTTACTCCAAAATCACTCGGCAGAATTTGACAAAATTTTATAGAAAGAATTCTGGCATGAAGAGCTTATAAGTTCATAAAATTCCCAATCTACCATAAAATATGACTGCTGTTACTAAACAATTTATAAACCTTCAATATAACTTGTTCTCAAAAGATGCATAATAGACTTTCATTAAATTAGACAGAAAGTGTCCTAGATTGAAAATTTTACAGATCGGCACCAATGACACTGTTCTGCCATCAAATATGACTGCCTTTGCTAAACGTAGAGAAACATTTATACTTTATCTAAAAAAAGAGCTACTGATCATAATTTGACCAACTTTGACACAAAGTGTCCTGGCATAGGGGCCGTTCAATGTTGGACAAATGATGCTGATGTGCCATCAGATATGGATGAAGATACATAAACTAGAGAAACCTTGAAACATTTGTTTTCATAACATATGCACTTAACAGCATGGGAAGAAATTTCAACAGAAACCAAAATACTGACCCAGATTTCATGGCCAACTGTTTTTGCATTTATTTGTTAGGTAGATGTCAGCCAGGTGAGAAATATCAGGTCCACTTTGGCTCTTGTTTTTAGCTCTATAGCTTGAAGACCAGAAGAGCTTGCATGTATCGTCCAACTGTCTGTTGTCCATCATCCATTAGCAGTTGTTTGTTATCACTACTTCTGAATTACTTGGAGGAAAGTCATGAAACTTTATATAGTTCATCCTAATGAAAATGGTGCCCCTCAAACATCCAGAATTGACACCATGGCAGCCATCATGAAAATCTTATCACTACTCCTCCTGAACAGATGGTCATATCAACATGTGATTAATAACTAAAAGACTTTTTATGACCTGCAGATGTTTCTAAATGAAAATAGTGCTAATTTGACATCCAACATGTCCACCATGGTGGCCATCTTGAAAAGCTGGTTATGGCTGCCTCTCCTGAATGCATGGTCAGATTCACATGGGGTTTTCACTAAAAGACATATGATATGTAGTTGCTCCTGAATGAAAATGGTATGGATGTAACCTCCCAATAAGGCTGCCAAATGGTTATCATGTCATTCTTGTTGTGACTACTGTTCCTGAATGGATGGTTGTATCATCATGGGGTTTTCACTGAAAAACTTCTTGCAATATTTGGTTGGTCTTATTTTAAAATGATGCTGATACAACCACAAGAATGGCTGCCTTGATGGCCATCTGACAAAGCTTGAAATTTCAAATTTTTTTTTTTTTTTTTTTTTTAGATGGATAGTTGTATTGACATGAGCTTTTCACTAGAACACTGTAACACTATGTAGCAGGTCCTGAATCAAAATGATACTGATCTTACATGTAACATAGCAGCCATAGTGGTCATCTAAAAAATCTTATCTTCTACTGCCCTTTTGAAAGAATTATGGCATTGACATGGGGTTTTCAGTAAAACACCTCTTGCAGTATGTAATTGGTCCTGAATAAAAATGGTGCAGATTTGACCACCTTGTCCACACTGTTGTGTACAAGTTTGAAAACCAGACCTATTTGACCTTGGGGTCAAGTCAGAGGTCCACTGCTTTCATTTTTTGTGCATAGCTTTTTGAGCTTATGAACACAGTGACTTATACTGGCATGTGAGCATGTTAACACAAATAGGTATGAATGGAGTTTTATCAAACCCCGTTTGTGGATATACATTAAAACTTGTTGATACTTTAGAAAAGCAGTAAACTGTTTAAATCAGTTAGTAATTTTGTTCCTGAATTTATGTGTATATTAAGCAATAGAATATACTGGTACACTGTCTGTTCTGTTAATTAGTATCAGTATCAGGTCTTGATTAAGGTATCAAAGACTAATTAACACTGTACAGACCCATGTCTTTGAAGATGAGATTGAAGGATGATTAGCTCCTCTAGGTGTTTGTTGCAAGCACATGTACATTAAACAGTAAATAGCAGCATTCCAAAATGGCAATCATGATGCACTGTTGAGAAGTATAAACAGTGTCCAGTCTAATGCCCTTAGAGTATTGATTAAACATACTGTAGTAGATAATTATATTTCCATTTTTTTTATTGACAATGTATTATCTGTATATATTATTTGTACCACCATTATGGCTTTGTAATTGTGTGTGTATATATATATATATATATATATATATATATATATATATATATATATATATATATATATATATATATATATATATATATATATATATATATCTATATATATATGCTTAGGTGCCAGTTGGCCAAATGGTAATAAAGTTCTTCAATTATCCAATCATCTAACTGTTAACATGTGTGTTACCCAAGCATTACAAAGCATTACAAATATCCATTGAATATAGTAATTAAACAGTTGCCTCTGATAAAAACTAAAGTAGCATGACATGGTCATATATTGAATTTATTTATCACATTTTTGCAAACATTATTATCATTCGAAATAATCTAGAGTCTGAATGCATTAATTAGATTGTCTGTGAAAAGCATGGGCAATGACTCTTTTTAATGTTGCAAAAACAGTATAATTATCTTGAATATTATCCAGTATTTTGGAATGTGACTATTAGAAATGGAAATTTCAGATAAAGTCATTGTATTAAGTGATCTTTATGTACAGATGGGGTAATAACTTCATCTTATCAAGGAAGAGTTAAAATAAATAAAACCTTAATAAAACGGTAACCTGTCTAAATTAGTATTTCACATCTGTCTCTGAGTGTTAGCAGTTGAAAGAAGTTTTACTGTAAATGAAGATATCCTTGAATGATATCAGTTCAGTAACTTTAATTTTAAACAAAAATATTACCGTAATTATGGATTAAACCAAACTTAGCATGTGGGTATGTCTTGACAGTATCTGGTATGAGTTCAGGGATCTTTTATTCATGATATCAGGTTGAGAGTTAAAGGCCATGACATTAAATTTTGCACTGCACTTATCTTGTGAACATGGTAATTCAGACATACAAGAAAATATTCCTTTTACGATCTTTGGCATGTTGGACTTTTTAAAAATATGCATGAGATGATTTCAGTACTTAGCAATTAAAAAAAGGTAAAAGAAAAGAAGAATGAACTTCTTGTGAATTCCAACACACACTTTTCAGAGAGTAGAGCTTTAGTTCCTTCGAGTGATTTTGGTTTAATCTTGATTCAAAACCAATTCTAATTAAGAAATAAGAGAAGGTAGAAAAGACATGCTATATGTTCTAATTTATATATAGGAGTTCATGTAGAGTTCATTATTATTGTTCCTCACCTTTTTAAAGAAAACTGGAGGACATAGCATCTGTGTATCTGTCTGTCCATTGGTCTGTCCATCCAGATGTCTGTACATCAATCACACTTTTGTTTCCACTCTGTAACTTAAAAGCCATTTAAGATTAAGGAATGAAATGTGGTATACTTGTGCATCATCACTAGAAGGTGTGCTGTGTACCACATTGGTGGTACTGTCTTGAAGGTCAAGTTCATGACTCTGGTTTTTCCATTGTGTTTTCCCTTCCACTGCATAAGTTTAAAACTGAGATTAAGGAATGCAATGTGGCATGCTTGTACATCACCTCTATAAGGTGTTTAGCATACCACATTTTGAGTCCTGTCTTTAAGGTCAAGGTCATGACTCACTACCTTGTTTTCCATCACACTTTCTTTCTGCACTATAACTTAAGAGCTGTTTAAGATAAATATATGAAGCTTGGTATACTTATATATTATCAGTAGAAGATGTGTAGTATTGTTTTAGGTCTTGTCTGCAAAGTCAAAATCATATGTCAGTATTTTAAGCTTTCATTTGTTTCAGCTTAGTATCATAAAAGCAGTTTGAAGTACAGGGATGAACCATGGTACACATATGTGTTTCAGTTTGATGGCATTTTGTGTATCATGTATTACAGTCAAGGTTTTATCTTCAAGGTCAAGGACACATACATTTGTTATACTCCTTTTCTATACTGTTCTTTATTTGCTCTTTGAGATAGGGCAATGAAACTTGGTTACTTTCCATGACTGCCTGGTAACTTTACTGCTCTGTCTTAAAGGTCATAGTCAGATTTCATTATTGTGAACTTTTGTGTTGTCATGAATTTGCTTGTTTGTTTTATTTTCTGTTTGTACAATATTAAACTTTCTCAAAAGAAGAACACATATAAAGCATTGTGGAAAAGTGCAGAATTTCCCAAGAAGATCAGTTTCAGACAGAGAAATTAATAAGTTTATAGTCTGAAAATATAATGGATGATTTTGAAAACATATTTGTCTCAAGTGTCAAAGTGAAAGTGACTGATTTCTGGCAAAGATTAACCAGTAGCTGGTCGACGAGAACACATTTCATTGGAGGTATATAAGAAAGTAAGGAACAGTAAATTCTGGCTTTTTTAACATGCCTTCCCCAAGCTATATTAATCTGAATTGTTATTATGTAGTATTCCTTTATATGAACCATGTCATTAATTTCAGAAATGTAGTTAGAGTTACACTGAATAATTTTATATCTGATGGGTTTGTATTTTGTTAATTTTTTTCTCTGTCCATTTATACAAATTTTCAGACACAGAAATTAGTGAGAGAGCGTTTAGGAGATAGTCTTCGTGTTGAAGAATACATCGTTGGAAAATGTCTTGTTATTTCCTACTGGAGGTATGTTTAAAGTCATTGTGTTTAAAGTCTTCCTTACTGATTGGAACTGTACAGACTCTCATAACCTCCCTTAAACAACAGCCGTATTTATACAGCCAGGATCTGATTTCCTCGTTTCTTGATTAACCTCTCCTCAGCGCTCACCTTCCTTGCCCAAGCCAAATTTATTCATTGCATTGGTGGTTGCTATTATGTTCCATTTGCTCAATGAATAGTACTTGCGATCAGTAGAACAAAGAATGTTGTTAAAACTTTTTTTATTCATGAAATGACTAATGTTTGAATCAGACACCATAATTTTAAATTAATCTATCTGTTCATTATGGAAAAATGTATAACAGTAGATAATACTATGTCGGTGTGATCCATACATTATGTTGGATATTTTCATGGATAACAGCTACTAGCATTATTCAAGGATAACTATTTAGAAAAGGCACAAACTGTAATTGACATTGTATTTTCTTGAACCTTAATGTGTTTACATTTCTCCATCAAATACATTACCCAAACATATTAACATTAGGATTACTCTCTGCTACCTCTGAAGCCAGCCCTTCCTTAAAGATGAAAAAGGCCTTTCCTGTATATATATATATATATATATATATATATATATATATATATATATATATATATATATATATATATATATATATATATATATATATATATATATATATATATATATATATATATATATGTATATATATATATACATACACAAACATCATATAATCAAAGGGAAGCAATTCTTACAGGTTAACTCTCCTTGTTCCTCCAAGGTGGCTTCCAGCATCCAATATGTAACCAGTTTAAACTTTCACTTGCTAGTGTAAACAGTGCTAATAAGAATCCATTGCAAATTGTACTTAATTTTGACCATCCATCATTTATTTTCAGTGGTATAGTAAGTCAGAATGTTATACATTTTGTACATACAACATTTGCATGATTCCTGGTAATTGTTTTGTATTTTTGCAATTTTTAATTGGTTGTTACTGTCAGTTACTGGTGTAATTGTATTGCGCTGTTAAATTTTGGTTTATTATGTGCTTCTTATGTCGACTTGGTAACGTGAGTCACCTATTTGAACAATTGGTATATTTGTTGTTTGCACTTGTTTGTTTTTCCTTCTCTCTTTCATTACAGAGATGTGACTTAAGTGCAAGATGTGTAAATGATTTAAAGTTGTAGACAACCACAAGACATGATTCCAATACCTCAAGTATTGACATCGCGAATGATACTCTTTTTACACAAGCTCTATCATTGATAATTTCAACAAGGGACTTGAATAAAAACACAAATTGGCAGCCCACTGGGTATAAGTCCCTATCAATGCCCATGCATGGATTTGGAAATGTTGAAGCAGGGCGTGTGGGATTACATTTCGACTTTGCCAGCCAGCCAGGCCTGCAAGTCGTATATTGTCCTCCATACGCCATCTTGGCTGCTGACCAACTGGTTCAGACAATCAATTTACAGTTTTGGCAGTCATGAATTTTTCATCTTGGAATGGCCAGATGTGCAGCAGACTGCCTGATCGGCCAGCTGGCTGACCAGCTGGACCAGTCATATCCATGGTACATGATGAACCGGCATCACATTTGCAGCTGTCCAACCCTCTCCAACCAACAATAGCATATCTGACAGGGAAAACTTTGTTTATGCATAGTGACAATATGACATCATCATTGCTGTATCAAATCTTATACCCCTGGATACAGTGTGTACAGAATTAGGACAATCCCCTGATGAAGGAGGCAGTATGGAATACTGAACAGTACGATCCAACCATGGAATGGATGGATTTTAGTTTTAAGGCAGCAATCAAAGAAATATACAGGATTTTGCCTTCACTGGGATGTCCTCCTCCACCTGAAGTCAATCCTACTTACAAAGTCAAGACCTCAGTGGATGTGGACGATGATGACAATCAACCATCATTCAGAATCTTGCCACAGTCATCAAAGATTGCAGAAATTACCAGGCGTCTCTTAGATAAAATTTGCAATCCGGTAAAACGAAGCCTTCTTTTCAATGAGTCAGTTTCCCACAACTTTCTCACTGCACCGGTACATATCTCATGCTGATGATTATTACTCAGATGTACCTAGTGTAGATAAAGATATTACAGCCTTCTATATGTCTGCTACACTCTGTTATAAAATGGACAGACAAGTGTTTAACATCATGTCAGAGTTGGTCAGGATTGTTGTGTTGACTTCCTCCCTACTTGACCTGATGTCTCTGGTGATCTTTTGTCAAGCCGAAAAGACCAGAAGTGAGACCATGCCTGGGATTTGGTAGGCTCTATTGCCCAGGTAGTCAACAGGTCTGCTCCCCATATGATGATGAATGCCATAACGGCCTCTTATAACATGGACTTGAATAGAAGAGATGCCATCCTGTGTTCTTCTTCTCTCCAACCACATCATGCGGCAGCCCAGCACTCCTTCCCTTTTGGTTCTCCCCTTCTGTTCGAGGGATGAATTGAGGAGGGGGGAAAGCAACTGACACAGGAGTTGCCCCTCAACTCTCTGTGCAAGCCCCTGAGAAGAAACGATCAATGCCAGAAAGATCACAGGGGTAATTCTCAATAACAGCCAAATTTTTGTGGCCAAGTGAGTTATAGGCGGTACTTTGCATACCATGGAGTAGTGTACCAATTCGTCACCCTTCCATTCAGCCTCAGTCTCAGCCCTTGGGCCTTCACCAAGACGTTGGACTGCATCATATCTCTCTTCAGGACATCCTCCTCCACAGTGACTGTGGCGTACCTGGATGATCTACAGCAAAACATCTGGTAAGTTTGGTTTTGGTTCATGACATGAACAACCTTTACTCCCGCATTCGCAGTTTTAGGGTGGATAGTCAATGTAGAGAAGTCGGACCTTGTCCCTTCTCACCATTTCATTCGTCTAGGTATGGAGTTTCTAACTTGTATCAACCTGGTGCGTCTTCCTCCCAAAAGCATCAACAATATTGTTCATGTGTTGAAGAAGGCATCCACCATGATGTTTATTTCAGTGAGGCGGTTTCTTCAACTTCTTGGCCTATTCAGTGCATCGATGCCTCAGATTTTGCACTCACACTCGTATTCACTCGCATCGGCGACGCTGGTCCACTCTGTGACAGAGAGCATTATGGGATATGAGATGTAGTATGAACATTTCTTTACCCCAGAGGCATGGGCCGTCATCACCCTTTAAATCAGCTGGGAGGGAATGTGGGCATATGCCTTCCCACCAGCAGTTCTGATACCAAAACTAATCCAGAAAATGAGGGGCATGGACTGTAAAATAGTTCTGATTGTCCCTCTCAGATGGAACAAATCATGGAACAGTGATCTGCTTGATTTAGCAACAGACATACCCAGAATAATCATAGTGACCCCCATGCTGCTCTATCAGCCGAAGTTGCCATTATTTCATCTATGTCCGGAGTAACTCTCATTTCATGCCTGGCTCTTGTCAGTGATGTCCTGTGTGAAAAGGAGTTGGAATTTTTATTTTTATCTGGAGAGGATTGCAACACCTAGATGGCCCTCCACTTTGAAGGCATACAAGGAGAAGTGGAGGGTTTTTCAATGACTGGTGTCACATTGATGACAGCACACCTCTCTCAGCCTCCATTCCCCAGCTGGCTAACTTCTTTCTGTTTCATTTTGAGAACAAGAAGCTAGTCCCTAGCACAATCAAGGGATACTGTTCCATGATCTCAAACACATTCAGACATCATGGAAGAGACGATATTAGCTGCAACAATAACCTTTCTGACTTGCTGTCCAGTTTCAACATATCCTGACCATGCTTGTTCACCTTGTTTCCAAGATGGAACCTCTCCTGGGTCTTTGACATGGCTCAACTTGTCTAAGTTCAAGCCCTTGTCTTCCACCTCACTGAAGCAGTTATCATACAAGACCTGCTTCCTGATAGCACTAGCTTCAACATCCAGGACATGTGAGTTACAAACACTGTCCATGGATCTGAGCTACCTGCATTTCAGTTCCAATGGCTTAGTTGTTCTAATGATGCAACCTGGTTTGATTTCTAAGAACAGGTTACCATCACTAGGCAACCCAAAAATAAGTTACCATCACTAGGCAACCAAAAAATAACTATTTTCTGTCTCTCCTTGATTGATCCATCAAGAGAGGCAAAGCTGCAGGACCTGGTACATGCCCTCAGATGCTATCTGAGTAGCACAGAGAATGTCTGCAATGGTCATAAAAGGCTATTCCTACTGCTTAAGGCAGGAAAACAAGATATAACCATGCAAGCATTCGCTGCTTGGCTAAAGGGAGTTTTGAAATCAGTGAACTCTAAACTCTAACAGGATCAGGTATGACTAATGAAGATTTCAGCTCATGAAATATGAGTGATTTCCATGAGCCTTCCCCCTGAAAATAAAATGTCTCAATTAAAGACATAGTGGAGTCAGTTGGCTGGCATGCCCAGTCTTCTTTCTCCAGCTTCTATTTGCATGACATGGCCTTGCATAGGAAAGATCAGAATCTCGTCTGGCCAATGGTAGCTGCCAAGACAATTACCACATCCCATTCATGAAAGCACCACCTCAGCCCCAGGCATGACCTTGCAGCTTTCACTGAAATTTACCATGGAAACTTTTGAATGTAAGACAATAACCAGATGCAGGATCCCACAGGGATCTACCTCGCACATGTGTAAACACATTGTCTTCAGTTGTGCTATGTTAGGAGAAGTTCATCCTTTCAGTAGAGGAATCATCATGCTCCTACATGGTGATGCAGGTATATGTTGGATGCTCAAGCATTTCCTCCTCCTCTTCCTTATTCTCATAATGTTAATGTAATTAAGTAATGTATTTGATGGAGAAAGTAAATTTGTTTGTCAATTATGTTTTTCCAATAATACTTACCTGATCACATTACTAAAAATCCCTCCCTCCCTCCCTTCCCCGCAATGCAAACATCCTGTTAAAGGTTTCACTCAAGCTGGTTACATCCAGGATATTGGTGGCCACGTAGCTGGAACAAGGGGAGTTAACTTCTAAGAGTTACTTCCCATAATCTATATGATATATAGACAGAAAGACATTTTTTCATTGTTCAGGAAGGGCAGGATTCAGAAGTAGCAGAGAGTAATCCTAATGTTAATTTGATGGGGTAAGTATTATTGAAGAAAAATAATTGAAAAAAAATTTACTTTCTCAGATATTTGCAAATGTCATTGGATTTCATAGTTTTATTGAGTATTCATTTTTACAAATCGATATAATGTGCTTTGTAAAGTAAAGAAGGACAACCATGAGTAATTTTGCATTTATTACTCAGATAGAGTCATTACATTAGTACAGAGCTTTCAAGTTCACAAAATTTTGCATGCAAATTAAATCTTAATCGGTAAATTTCCATTGTTCCTCATCTTTCATGATTGCATCATGATATATATATTTCACAGCACTTTAAATACCATTGGTATTAATACAAACAAACATTTGATGCTTTATCATTGGCAAGGGGAAAGAGACATGCTTTAAATATCCAGTTGGTTAATATTTCATTGTGACTTTAAATTCGTGTCTAGCTAGCCCATGAAAGTCACAAAAATAGGTACCCCATGAAAAATAATGAATGGGCAGTATTTACACTTTTAGAACTTAACTTTTTATCAGCACCATATAGCTAGTATTGTGCTGACATGCCATTAATCCCTAATATATCCATACATACTTCTCACTTCTACACTTAATTTTCAAATACCTCTAAGTATAAACAGTTTGGTAATTAGTGATGTATTTTAAATTTTGATGTGATTAGCATGCCAGTACAAGCTTGTCTTGAATAGCTCGAATTACCTTGTCTTTTAGGGACCAAAAAGATTGTCTTGAATAGCTCGAATTACCTTGTCTTTTTAGGGACCAAAAAGATTGTCTTGAATAGCTCGAATTACCTTGTCTTTTTAGGGACCAAAAAGATTGTCTTGAATAGCTCGAATTACCTTGTCCTTTTGGGACCAAAAAGATTGTCTTGAATAGCTCGAATTACCTTGTCTTTTTAGGGACCAAAAAGATTGTCTTGAATAGCTCGAATTACCTTGTCTTTTTAGGGACCAAAAAGATTGTCTTGAATAGCTCGAATTACCTTGTCTTTTTAGGGACCAAAAAGATTGTCTTGAATAGCTCGAATTACCTTGTCTTTTTAGGGACCAAAAAGATTGTCTTGAATAGCTCGAATTACCTTGTCTTTTTAGGGACCAAAAAGATTGTCTTGAATAGCTCGAATTACCTTGTCTTTTTAGGGACCAAAAAGATTGTCTTGAATAGCTCGAATTACCTTGTCTTTTTAGGGACCAAAAAGATTGTCTTGAATAGCTCGAATTACCTTGTCTTTTTAGGGACCAAAAAGATTGTCTTGAATAGCTCGAATTACCTTGTCTTTTTAGGGACCAAAAAGATTGTCTTGAATAGCTCGAATTACCTTGTCTTTTTAGGGACCAAAAAGATTGTCTTGAATTGCTCGAATTACCTTGTCTTTTTAGGGACCAAAAAGATTGTCTTGAATAGCTCGAATTACCTTGTCTTTTTAGGGACCAAATGAAGAAAGAGAAGCCACAAGAAGCAACAGGTAAGTAATTTTTAAAAATCAATTTGTTAGTTAAAACTTAGGCAGCAGAAAAGTGATAGACATGGCATATACATTTATTTTTCATAGAGATCAATTTCTTGTTGTGTGTTTAAGTGACAAAACAAAAGAAATTGAACTGTCTGAAACATTTTGTTACTAATTGCGACATGTTTTGGAATTTATTTTAAATATTTGATCAATGTTATGAGTTCTTTAAAGTTTTTCTTGAAATATTATTCTTTATATTTTTAAAATTCCTGCTTACTTGATAGAAATCAGGTAATCTGTTCAACGATTATGGAATATTGATCAAACTGTTTGGTTTACATATAAATGACATCTGCTGCTTACAAAGTTAGCAGTTAATTTGACAGTAGTATATAAATCCCACATATCTTCATGTCAGTGTACAAGTTGAGCATTCATGTGAGTGATGAGGATGATGGGAAGCCCCTACAGATCAGCCACACCCCTCCAATGTCCCCAGAGGAGAACCGGAAAGTTGGACTGGCAATACAGGTAAGTCAGATAGCATGTTTTTTTGTTGCCATTTACTAGTATTTGATTTAAATTTATCTTATTGAGCAAAACAAAAAAAATTCCTACTTGGATAGTGCAGAAATATAAATAAGGTATGTCACAACTGAAGTCAACATCAATGATACAGAATAATTCAGTTTTTAAAAAAATTATATTTATAACATAGTCATGATTTTGCTGATGTGCTGTTAAACTTCTGTACTATAGTGTCTGCTTATTACTGGATTAACTTGAAGTGCAATGTATAATATTAACATTTCTAAATCCATTTCTGCTGAAAAAGATGAATAAATGATGCCAACTATTTGAGATAATTTTGCTTGTTATATTGGAACATCTAGCCAATTCTTACAGTCAGTATATTGGTTTTTATTTTTACAGAGTGACCACCTGTCAATTGAGAATTTATTGATGCAGACCATTGAAGTTCGTACTCATGCTAAACTTAAGGTAAACAGTATGCTTAATTGTAAGTTGGTGAATGCATTCCTACATAAGAACATCTTTACTTGTCAATTGGACTTGGATCTAATTTGAATATTAACTAATTTTGTATTGCCTATTCTGTAAAGCTTAAATATTTTTGTGTCAGATGTTCTTTAAACCTTAAATATTTTGTGACACCTGTTTTTTAAAGTTTAAATAATTACCATGTATTTATCTTTCCATGTTTTCATGTAAAAAAATGCTGACAGTATTAGCTGTGTTTACATCCTCATTGTAATATTTGTAATTATTTTGCCATTTTTTTAATACAGCATGAAATATTAAAACTAATGCAGCATAATCTCAATAGTGTGTCCCTCAGAATTTTGCTGTGTTGCAGTGACAGAGATTTTCCTTAATGCTTTGGTCACTTTTTGGGACAGTTTCATATAATGTACATGTATTATAACACTGGATTTCTACTACTTGGCACTTCACTGTTGTGCTAAAAGAAAGTCACTGTGACCTTATTATGTTGCACAAAAAGACGCCTTTCAATAATATAAATCTAAACATCAGCATCAATTAAGATCAGATTGTCAGGGCATCAATACCTTCTAATGTCAGGCAAATACAAGAGCAAGTATACTTTCTGCTAACATTATTTTACTTATAAAATTGTTTTGGCACTAAGATTTTCAAACCTGATTATTTAATGCAGATCATTTAAAAAAACAGTGATGGTATATTTTGCAGTATACATGTATAACAATTGTATAATATCTTTGTTGAAATATGGAGATTGTAGAGATTTTGTTTTTTATTTTTCAGGAATTAGCCAAGGATTTACAGAGATTTGTTGATGGGAAATGTAAATTGGAATTCTCAATTTCTTTTTTGATTTCAATTGCTTTTTTACCTATGCTTTCTTATTTCTAAATCTTCATTATACTAGGACACTATTGACTGTGCTAGACATGTGTGTGCTATTTATTGTGCTAGACATGTGCTTGCTATTGATTGTGCTGGACATGTGCTTGCTATTGATTGTGCTGGACATGTGCTTGCTATTGATTGTGCTTGACATGTGCGTGCTATTGATTGTGCTGGACATGTGCTTGCTATTGATTGTGCTGGACATGTGTTTGCTATTGATTGTGCTAGACATGTGCTTGCTATTGATTGTGCTTGACATGTCCTTGCTATTGATTGTGCTTGACATGTCCTTGCTATTGATTGTGCTGGACATGTGCTTGCTATTGAAAGCTTAAACCCAAAACATATATTTTATTGATTTCAAGTGAACTTATTTTATTAGATATTACACAAAATTAGAGCCTATTTTGTCACTAAAACTCATAATTAATTAAATAAACTCACAATGAGTCAGTAAAATGTTTGCTGAAAAAAGAATGAATGATATCAATATTTGTTTGCATTTCATTGGCATAAAAAGATGATTGTCAGGTATGGTTTAGTTGTAAAGTTTATATTTCATTTAAAAGAGCAAGTGTAAAACAAAAGATATCATTATGTTTAAGCCCATAAAGCAAGAGCACCTTTCATAATAACATATTTATTGTAGCAGTAAATTAAAGTTGGTACAAGTAGACTAGATGAACTTTACAGAAGGAAGAATTTTATGAAAGACACTTTTATAATGATTTATTCATAACCTGGGTTTTCTTTTCTATCATGTTAGGGGGCCCCGGGTGACCGAGTGGTCTAAGGCGCTCGCCTTTACAGATCACTGACATCTCACCTCTGTCCACGTGGGTTCGAGTCTCGGGTTCGGCCAACATGGGTATGTGAGAAAGCTTGCCAGTAGCTTCCTGTGGGTCAGGGGTTCTTTCCGGGGTTTTCTTGGGTTCTTCCTCCACCAAATATACTGGCTGCCATGTATAACCTATCATGTGCTGAAAAATGATGTTAAACCCACAGCAACCAACCAAATCTATCATGTTAGTGATTATTGTATATTTTTCTCTGCATGTCGTCTAGGGCAGAGATAAAAACAACAATCACTTTTAATTATATATACATGGGTTTTCTTTTCTATCAGGTTAGTAATTGTTTAATTTTTTTCTCTGTCTCTAGGTGAGGTGCGTGATTTACCTGTGGCCCTGTATATACCTGTTATTTACCCCTGTATGCTGTCAGAGCAGCTCAGAATAACAGTTGACTCAAGAAGAGGGACATTGTTGGCATCTCTCCCCTCTCAAGGTAATACTCATTTTTTGATTTGATAGTACAAATACAGTCATGTTCCATCGAGTGCTCACCTTGTTATACTTAAATATTTAGGCCTAAGCAGAAAAACTGATTTACTCCATAAATATAGTTAAATTGAATTAGATTTTACTGAGAAAATAAACATTTCCAAGCATCTCTTCTCACAAGTGATAATGGTTGAATGTATTAAACAGTAACTTTTGGGACTTGAACCTGAAGCATCCAGATGAATTTGTTCAGCTCATAGCTAAAGTGGTCAGGATGTTTCTATCTGGCAGCTGAAAACAATAGCTGACAGTGTAAATATTCACTGTCCTGTTGATTGCCTTATATATTTCCTGAATTACACAATTTCTTTTATCAGTATCCAGTTGAACCAAAAGAATCATTTGCATCACTTAATAATTTGTGTTGCATAAGGCATGTACTGGATGAGTTAATGATGCGACTTACATGTAAACTGTGTCATTTACAGACTTACATTTAAAAATCATTTGGCAGTCAAGGTGTGGTTTTGATTCACCTTGAAAGGGGTTGCAAATTTAGTTAAAGAGGTTATATAAAGTTTGTAAAGCCATCCATAGCAATTTTACATAGAGATTTTTTTCCGACTTCAGTGCCAATTCGTTCCAGCAATTGCTGGTGTTTGAGTAAGTGAAATTTAATTTTCTTCAGTGTTTCATTTTGATTTGGTTCAATATCAGTGTAGTCTTATATTCTTGTTATTTTGAATTTTTTTTTCTTCTAAACAAACTTTAAAGATCAAACATTTCTAAAGGACCTAAACAGTTCAGATGACCCCAGAGTGTTCATTTCATGGTGAGTAAATGCAATATTGATATGAAGGTGTTTAACCTATTTCCCTGTATCTGAACACCAAATTATCTGGCTTTTTTCCAGAGACGGTAAAAGTTCATGAATAAAATCATCAGGTAAGATGCAGAAAGAAATCTAAGTAATACTGATACTGTCAGTAAATGATGAATGTTTTTCACATGCTGTGTTTCAGAATCTCATTCATTACAAGAGTTGGAGGATACGTTAAATGGAGACAAAAAAGGCCTGGAGAGACTAATCGTTGGTCTGAGGTAGGACTAAATATATTCTAGATGATATTTAGTATGGAAATGAAATACTCTGTATGGTATTTTAGTATGGAAATGAAATACTCTGTATGGTATTTTAGTATGGAAATGAAATACTCTGTATGATATTTTAGTATGGAAATGAAATACTCTGTATGATATTTTAGTATGGAAATGAAATACTCTGTATGGTATTTTAGTATGGAAATGAAATACTCTGTATGGTATTTTAGTATGGAAATGAAATACTCTGTATGATATTTTAGTATGGAAATGAAATACTCTGTATGATATTTTAGTATGGAAATGAAATACTCTGTATGGTATTTTAGTATGGAAATGAAATACTTTGTATGATATTTTAGTATGGAAATGAAATACTCTGTATGGTATTTTAGTATGGAAATGAAATACTCTGTATGGTATTTTAGTATGGAAATGAAATACTCTATGATATTTTAGTATGGAAATGAAATACTCTGTATGATATTTTAGTATGGAAATGAAATACTCTGTATGGTATTTTAGTATGGAAATGAAATACTCTGTATGGTATTTTAGTATGGAAATGAAATACTCTGTATGATATTTTAGTATGGAAATGAAATACTCTATGGTATTTTAGTATGGAAATGAAATACTCTGTATGATATTTTAGTATGGAAATTAAATACTCTGTATGGTATTTTAGAATGGAAATGACAGAACCATTCTAATATGATTATCTCCAAAGTTTAGGGATACGTTTGGATTATAGGAATTCGTAATTTATAAGTCAAGTGACGCACAGATTATGGTCATATACAGTGAATTTGTATCAGTTCATAATACTTACTGTATATACTCGATTATAAGTTGACTCAACTATAAGTCCACCCCCACCCCTCCTTTTAGGGCTTCAAAAAGCTAATTTCTCTTTGACCCTCCTAAAAGTCAAGGTGTATTTTGCAAATCAGATCTGTCTGTAAGGGGTGACTTGTTGTCAGTGAGTCGGAGTTGCACTTCCAGAAAATAAACAAGCCAAACTGGATAGATAGATAGAAAAATAAAGACAAAGTCAGTGTAAAAATAAATGCAATTATATTATTGAGTGAAATATGTCACAAATAAAATGACAGCTTACATTGTATCCATCTTCATGTAATAAAATCCATAGAAATTCATTATTTTTGACATTTATATGATAAATTCATGAATTCTGTTATAGGTCACATGCTGGTATAAAAAATAGTAGCCCAGAATGATCCAATTCACAGTATCGCGTAATATGTTAATTCCATGCATCTTACAAATAAACAATGAAAGTAAAGTCAACACTTTTGTGATTCCCTTTATCCTATAAATGTCACTGTCTAATGTCATCTGGTAGAAAGCCCAAGAATTCATTCTCATCATCGGAGTCACCAAATAAAGTTATGAAATCCTCCATCATCATCTGGTCATCGTAAACATCACCCGAATCTGATTCCTCATCTTTACTGTCATCTGCACCTGATTATGTGGAGATTGATCTTGGGCTTAGTAAGTGACACTTTGATCATACTGTCTGTGAAATCTGTTTAAGGATGCAACTGAACAAGTGTCAATTGTATGGCATGATCAAAGGGAGTTAAAATAAGCACTCAACTTGGTACTGAACAAGTATCAAATTCACGCCTCTATCAGTAGGTTGCAAACTGGAAAACAAAGTAGGTGCTATCTTTAAAAGCTAAGGGATTAAGGTCAGACACGCACAGAAAGTTGTTGGACTCTACTTGGCACTGAAGAAGTATGAAATTCATGGCTCAATCAAAGGATTGTCAATTGGTGAAACAATGTGGGTGCTGCCTTTACAAGACAAGGATTTATCCGCCCACATGCACTGGCAGATAACTTGGGAAATATCACTTGGGAATTAGATCTGGCTTATGTAAAATGCAAATATCAATAAAATCAAAACTTTTATTGCATCAAACACAAATGGTGTTTATACAGCAAAATGCAAATTATAATACAAATACACGTTGTTTGGACTTGCACGAAAATGGAAGCAGTATACTTACAAGTAAACACCCAAGTTGAACAACATTGATGGGCACTTCACTTTGTGGTGGATAATATTTAATTTAATATTTTTAAATTATTAAAATCCAAATTAATGTATGTACAAGTATTGTGTAATGAATACTGTAATGAAATGGATAAACACAGTGCCTACCATATATGCATTTCTGGATTGGAATAGTGGCATGAAAATGTAAAAATATTTGATTGTAATATTGCCTATATTGAATATATTGCACGTACTGCAAAATATCTAGAGTTCCAATATTACCCCTATATTTAAAAAAAAATTTGTATGTCACGCTTATAAGATGACCCCTACTTTGCATGAATCTAATTTTCAGAAAAAAGCATCAACTTATAAGTGAGCATATATGGTACTTGTCCCATTCTGATATAATTATCCTCTGAGCTAAGGAATAAAATTGGGTTATAGGAATTTGTTATGAATTGGACTGTCTCACCAATTATGTCATATACAGTGAATTTGGTATCAGTATATTATACTTACTTGTCCCATTCTTATATGATTATCCTCTGAGCTAAGGAATAAGATTGGATTATAGGAATTTTTAATTTACCAGTCAAACTGACACACAGATCATGTCATATACAGTGAATTTGGTATCAGTATATTATACTTACTTGTCCCATTCTTATATGATTATCCTCTGAGCTAAGGAATAAGATTGGATTATAGGAATTTTTAATTTACCAGTCAAACTGACACACAGATCATGTCATATACAGTGAATTTGGTATCAGTATATTATACTTACTTGTCCCATTCTTATATGATTATCCTCTGAGCTAAGGAATAAGATTGGATTATAGGAATTTTTAATTTACCAGTCAAACTGACACACAGATCATGTCATATACAGTGAATTTAGTATCAGATCATAATACTTAGTTGTAGTTGGCCTTTAGACCAGTGTCCAAAAGATGAGTACAACCTACTTTTTTATTTCTATTTTTGCATGCTTTATTTGTAGAAGGCAGATCAACTTTCTGGCTAATGCTTTCAGGATTCAGTAGGACAATGCAAAAAGCTAGTTGATAATGATTTGTACCCCATAAACTAATCCTCATGACTCCTTGACTTAGTAGGCCCTTCCCACCCAAAATCTGTGGTATGTGCTGATTATATAAGAGACCACTTCTAAGTAATGAAAGAATATGGGCTTTTTATGCATTATTATTCATCTTGCCAATTTTTTGCATAGCGGTATTTATATATTTGTAATTTTTTTTTATTTTTCTAAAGGCTACATCTGTCTTTGTTGCACTGTGATAAGTCAGTGCAGTGTCTACCAGCAGTATGTTCAAGGAGTCTGCCCATTATCAACATACAGAATCACCCGCTAGAAAAACTCAGTCGACACAGACTTTACATCCAGATTCCCAAGCAGACTAATCACTTCGTGGTGAGCTCAGCTAATTGCAGTCTTTTTTTCTTGAAAGAAAAAAACAAATTAGAAATATCCATTTTTTGTACCAAGAAAATAAGCCATTTACATTTTACTGTCATTAAATTTCTAAAATTTAGGTGAATTCAGCATTTTTGTAAAATCAAACTCATATAATTTTGCTCATTGACAATATGCATATAACTATGTTGCTATGAATGAATTTCAAAGACTTTTTTTTTTAAAAATTGTTTTGTTAACATTGCACAAATCTGATGCTTTTGAAAATGTTGTGATGTACAGTAGATAAGAATTCCAGATCCAGAATCTCATCTTTCTTGTGTCCGGATAGAGCAGGTATCTGGTACATGAATAAGCCACGTCCTTAAGCTGGTACATGTTTTCCTTTAATTCAAGTGCAAAAAGAATTTTAAACTTACAGTACCACAATATAAAACAGAAGGAAATCTTCATCTTAGTTACTGTCTGTTATGTGTTAGAAAAATCTATAGATCTCAGATTTCCCTAAAGGATTCACATTACTCTCAGTGATAGTAGCACAAAACACATCATGGATTTTATTGGTATATATATATATATATGTATGTATGTGTGTGGGGGAGGGTAGGTAGGTAGGAAAATCAATGTTAGTTTATCAGAGCTAACTACCAAAGTGTGATAGAGAATCAACCCATCATTTTTAAACCTTGATCAGACATTTAATGCATTTGGGGATTTCTATATTTGCAACTTGTCAGCTATCGTGCATGAATGGTAGTGTAACTGTAGGCCAGCTTGGATTGATTGAGATGCATGAAGGAAACTATGCTAAAATAAACCCTGCTTGTGTATTACATCCATACAGTTTTCTGGGTTCCAACAGAAGGACCCTTGGTTTGTTACCTAAAGCGAGATCTTGTTTATGCCACTCAGCCTCTGGGGAACTCTGTAGTGTTTGTAATTATTTGTAGGTTGTGGTTCTGAATGAGAAGAAGCCAAGGTCAGTTGAATACAATTACTACCTGCTGGAGACCCATTCCTGTTCTGCTGAGGGTACAGAGGTTGACATAACTGAGGACACCATCAAATGTTTCCTGAAAGCAGGCAGATTATCTCCCCTTGACACAATTTCATTCTGCAGTGGTCCTTTCACGAAAATATTTAGTAAGTATCAGTATCATTGTAACACAATAAACTTGAATGAACAGTGCATTTACAAAAATTCATTGTTAGAGGAAAATAAAATAAAGTACTGTTCTACTTGATGTTATTTTACATTATATGAAGGTGTTACCACAGTGTCTGTATATTTCCTATCCTTTTACAGCTATTCCTCATTATAACATGGTAGTGTCCATAAATGCCAACCATATTATAAACCATTCTGCGGTATAGCGAGAATGATCGCAAATTTTATGATTGCTTATATGTTTATTGGAAGGTGTTGGTTGGTTGATAGATAAACAAATCACCAGTCAGATGAATAGTAATAACATGGTAGTAAATGTATAGTAACAACATGGTAGTTGGGATCCATAGCTACTGACCATGTTATCTACTGAACCAAGGTATAGCGAGAATGATTGAAAGTTCCATGATTGCATGTATGTGTGTTGAGCGAAATAAATGAAACACCAGTCAAATGTATGGTAATAATTTTTGTTTATGCAAATTAAATATGTTGTTTTCACTTCACAGTATTTGTGCATTTAAATTTGTCAAATAATAATGTTTTAAAAAGGAAATGAAGCTATAATAGTAAGCTTCATGTTTGTTTTCTTTCAACCAATATTGTAATAAATTTTGATAGACCAATTCAAAGTACAATGGTTCCATAGCGGCACTGCTTTGTATCTGGAATCACATTATGATGAAGATCACTATAATGATGGAGAGTTGTATTTGTTACAAAAAAAACAAATCTTTCTGTTTATCTGGAACACAGATGAATGATGCCCCAGTGACGGAAAACAGTTATTCTTAATTAACTTTTGTTTGTATCTCCAAGTTTCATAGATTTTGTAGTTGCTGCAGACCATAAATTTAAAGACTTTACAAGACATGATACTTCTGTTGAGAGAATAGAAGTCCTTCCTAAAGACCTTACAAGACATGATACTTCTGTTGAGAGAATAGAAGTCCTTCCTAAAGACCTTACAAAACAATGATACTTCTGTTGAAACAATAGGAGTGCTTCCTAAAGATCTTATAAAACAATGATACTTCTGTTGAAACAATAGGAGTCCTTCCTCAATCCACTAATTTAAGCACTGAGAAAAAATGCCATTTTTCATAAAGCTACAAAAATTGATATCCAAAAAAATAGATGTACAATCATTTTTAAATTGGACCAGATAATGGGAACTAGATTATGTCAGTTAAAAAAAAAAAAAAAAATTTTTAAAAACATTTTGGGAGCATTTTCAAGCTATTAAGTATAGTGTCTATAACAGATACAATTTTCTTTACCTTTCATGTAATTCTTAGAGGAAAATTAGGTACATTATGATACATTTGTATTCAAATATTAAACTTTCAGGTGAGCCTGAAGAATCAGAGTTAGAAAGTTTCCACAGAAAAAGAAAGGTATATTTCTTGCTTGTCTGTTTATTTACCTTTTATAAGTAATATGTATATGAAATAGGGGCAAGCCTTTATTTATCTTTTTATTTAATAAATATACATACTAGTCAGTGTTATATTTGTGTTGCTTTATGATTTTTCAGTTTTTTTCTACTTAGTAATTATGGGCAATAGCTGTTATTATGAGTACCTCAGCAAATTCACATGTCAATATTTTTAATAGAATTTTGATATTCTGTTCTCAGTGATCATTTGAGATATAGATATTAAATATATCAAACTACATGACAGTACTTTTTCCCCATACTTTTCTGTGAAATGACCTTTACTTGTGGATAGATATTCAACTGTGAGTAGCACCAAAAGAAAGGGCACAACAACCTATATATTTTTAAGTGATTCTGTAATGCTGTGTACTAATATAAATTTTTCAAAAAGTTGAATACACCAACATTTCAAAAGTGATCATTGTTAATTCCTGCGAATGATCTCATTATGAAGATTTCAGTGTAAAAAATCAAAAAAACAATGGAACAGAAAAATAGACCAAAAATATATCCTATTTCTCTCCCTTGTCCTGTCCTGCACCTGTGTCATGTCAGTTGAATACATGTATGAGTGTATTTTTTTCTTTTTTCTGTGCAGATGTTGCTTGGGGAACCAACTGAGCCTCCCAAGAAAAAAACAAAAGGGTCTCCCTACTTTGTGCCCCAGCTGACTCATATAGTGGCTGCCTGTGAGGAGAGGTTACCATTTGTTTTCCTAGGGGAGGAAGTAGGTATCATTACACCACATTATAGTGTCCTCCTGTGACAAGAGGTGTGACAAGAGGTTAAAAGTTGTTTTCCTGGAGAAGAAGGTATCATTACATCATATTATAGTGGCTGCCTGTGACAAGAGGTTAACAGTTGTTTTCCTAGGGGAGGAGGCATCATTACTATATTATGTAGTGGCCATTTGTGACGAGCAGTTACTTGTTGTATTCCTAGGGAAGGTGGTATTGTTAAACCATATTATAGTGGTCACGTGTGACAAGAGGCTACTGGTTGTTTTCCTTGGGGAGGAGGTATTGTTACACCATATTATAGTGGCCACCTGTGACGAGATGTTATCAGTTGTTTTCCTAGGGAAGGAGGTATCATTACACTATATTATAGGGATCTTAAACCATTGGACAAGATAAACAGGAACATTTTGAATGCAAAATGAAAAGCCTGAGAACATTTCAGACAGAAACGAAAGTACTTTTGTATACAACCATATAGTTTAGGATTGAAATGAATTGCACTGGTAGAGTATTATAAGATTGTGTTGATATTGAGCAATGATTATACTTGAGACAAATAATTCTGTTTTTGTCTCACATGGTGAGACATATGTATCACTTTCCCATTTTCAATAATGACAGCATTGGCAGTGTTATAGTTACAGTTTTGTGTTCAACTTTTCACAAGTCAGATACAGGTGGAGGGGAAACATAGTTATATGAACACTGGTGACATTGGAGATGGGTGTTCTTTTAGAACATGTGTAATAATTGTAATCTTGAAAATTATAGATAGTGCTTTTTTGTTGTATTGTAATGTATCAGGAAGGAAGAGAACCACATTCTTTTTTATGCATTAGAATATTCTGTACCAATTCTGAAAGATTGGTAATACATCTGTTGACAGGATAGCTGCCTGTATGGGCAAACATCCATTTAATAGCTGCACTCACTTAGAAAGAAAATCGTCTCTGAAGTGAACATTGGTACAGCTTGACTTGCATGTTTCCAAGAGAGGCTGTCTCCAGCTAGCGCAACACTTCCATCAGCCAGTCAATACAGAATAATGAAAAAGACATTATGCACTCGAAAACTCTACCATATGTCTAAATTGTATTTATGGGGAAAAAAGAGCCACCTCAGATTTTATGAATACTTGTATGAACATAATATTGGATCAGAAGTATGAGAGAGAAAGAGTAATCAGGAGTTGTGAAAGATGAAATTGCTTCATCACATGAAGATGAAAGTACATGTTTCTTAGGAAAACAAATAGTTATTGCTTAGAATATTTATAATAAAATAAAACTATACAGTGGCAAACTACACATTCTGTACAATTGGCAACACATGTTTTGGAAACAAAGTACAAATTAGGTTTCTTTTTTTCAAACTGAACTAGGTGGTGCACTTAACCCTTTCTAAAATGCTTACTTCACAAATAGGGTAATGTTGAAGAAATTATTTGTCAGAGATTAACACTACTACTACTACTACTACGGGTTAGAATCTTACCATCGGACCAGTCTGGGTCAGTTACCTTTGTGTGTCCTTGGGCAAGGCACTTTACTCCAATTGCCTCTGCACTAAATAACCTACTTGTGTTGCTGTGCCATAAAGCACCAAACCAAACTACACTACTACCACTCAACTTCTACATGTTTTGCATATCTATGGTAAAGGAACTCTAATATTTCAGTCATTACATTAGGAAAAAAACCAACATACAATAAACAAGTGCATTTGCAACCGTGGTCGAAAGTGTTCAGACATCTGAAAAAGTGATACTTGGATATGTATTTTTGGAGTTTAATGGCACAGCAGCACAATTCTGGCTATATAGTGTGGATCCAAAATTAAGTTATAAAAATGTATAGGTAAAATATTTATTAAAATATATAGTAAAGAAAACTTTTCACAATATATGTAAATATAAAGGTTAATAATTGGATAAATATCTTTTGTAATTTTATGCATTGTAGACTGAATGGCAATTGATGGCAGTTTACTGATAAATTAAAAAATAATTAAATGTTCTTTTTTTTGGTATTATTTCTGTCATATAAAAAAATCTTCCTCTAACCCTTTCTGGGACACTCAAGAGTCAGTCTTAACACGAACTTACATCTCAAGGCAGGCAAAATGACAGTTGAAAAATTGATAAACCTATGATACTGGAGGGATTTGGTAAATAATTTCGCATATCTTCTTCATATTTTTTTTCCAAAATGTGTGTGTACTTTTCTGTGCCAAACTAATGTATAATGAAAGAGTGCATATATGCTTTTCCTAATTTTATTCAATTTTATTCCTCATGATTGCGCAGTATTTTTAAATGCAACTTAATACCTGTGGAAGACAAATTTGAAATGAAGACTGCATGAACACTACGCTAAGCACTCTTTCAGCATAAACTGCATTGTTCAGCCATACTGTATGTAATGTAGTCTGAAAAAAGTAAAAGTTGATTGGTGATCCTGATAAATAAATAAAGGAGGCAAAGTTGATGACTTTCAGAGTTTGAGTTTCCATAGCATGTAATTTTTAACCAACCTCTGAATTAGAAAAGAACTATTTTACTACTGCTAGTGTGGGCATTGGAGTTGGTGACCACATATATACATATGTGCAGCATGTACATATGTACAGTCTCACTGCATCTCAGTCATTCCTTCTTTCTTCCTAGGTCATAAGCAACAGTTTTGAGTGGGTTTCATAGCACCTATACATTGGGCAGGGGACTAAAGGGGCTAACTTTGTACATACATGTTCATATAGTTGTACAATCTTGGTTTTTGCATGTAGCTCCGGTTTTGTCACATCTTGTATACATACTCTAATACCTAGAATGATGAAACTTGGTGAGAGGATGCATCTTGTTGAGTATTATACCCACATCATGCAAGTAGTTTATTGTGACTTGTAACCCATACTTCACAGAGATTGGTTAAATTTACTGTTTTATTTTATTTCTTAAGCTCTGTTCATGCTGGAATCATCAGACTAGATGATTGTATGCATCTCTATTAGTACCATACCCTTACAACAAAAAAGAGGTAACTGTGGTTATTTTACTGGGTTAGGTTAAGTTTTTCCATTTAGCTAATGACCAAATAGGATTTTTGCACCCTGTGTACATACTATTATACCAAGAATAATAAAACATGGTGAAGAAATGCATCTTGATGATACTATGCCCAGTAAAATAAGTAGATCATTGTGATCCATATTTCACACTTCAATGACTGGGGTAAATTTTGTGTTTCAAGTTTATATCTCAAGCACTGTTCATGCCAGAATCATCAAACTAGATGATTGTATGCATCTTTGTTAGGACCATACCCATACAACAAAAGGTCACTTTCACCTACATTTCACATTTGTACTGGTTTAGGTTAATCTTTTGCATTTAGTTCATTGCTACCTAGGTTTTTTGTATCTTGTGTGTACTTTGATACCTAGACTCATGAAACTTGCTGAGAAGATGCATCTTGATTAGTACACCCTCATCACAAAAGAAGTTTACTGCGACCCATATTTCATGCCCACTGACTTTGGTTAAACTTTTTTTAAAGGTTAAATTTTTGGTTTTAACTGTTTATACTTGAATCATTAAATTAGATGATTGTGGCAGATTGGACCAGAATAGTTACCTTTCCACATCAACATTCTCAAAATGAAGGCCATAGTAAGTGCATTTCATTTCTGAAAGATCCAATTACATGGAAAAGGCAGTCCTCATTATGACAGACAATTCTGTGGTGGTGGCATATCTCCTCAAATGGGGGGCAAGGGGATGAAATCACCAGATCAATGCATTCTAATTTGGGATTTTCTCCACTGGTGTGCACAGATGAATATAATAGCCCAGATCAGACATATTCTGGGCAGGCTCAATGTCCTGTCTGATTCATTGTCAAGAAGGTGGCAGACCCTTCACATAGAATGGTCTGTCCACCCATCGATCTTCCAGCACATTTGTGCACTTTGGGGCCACCTGATAGATCTGTTTCCAACAAGGTGGAATCACAAACTGCCCACCTTCATCTCGCCAGTCCTGGCCCCAGAGGCATGGGCCACAGATGCACTCTCAGACAGTTTTCAACGGGTTCAGGGGCGATACTTAATACTTACCCCCCCCCTTCAAGCAGTCTCGGTACCGAAATTAATTCCAACAGTTAGGGACCACAAATGCAAAGTGATTCTGATAGCACATCTCAGGTGGAACAAATCCTGGGTGAACAGTCTGTTTGATCTAGCAATAGATGTTCCCAGGAAAATTCCAATAAGACCCAGCCAGCTCAAACAGCCACAGCTGCAAGTGATTCATCCATGCCCAAACAGGCTACTCCTTCATGCCAGGCTCTTGTCAGGAGAGTTTTGCAAAGAAAAGGGTATAAGCCTTCTGTCATGGAGAGAATCTTGCGAGCTAGAAGGCCCTCCACTTTGAAGGTGTACAAGGGGAAGTGGCATGTTTTCAGGGTCTGTTGCAACAGCAACAGCATCTTCCCTTTGAGTGCCTCTATCCCACAATTGGCTAGCTTATTTCTCTGGTTCTTTGAGGAGAAAAAGTTAGCCCCACTATGATCAGAGACTACTGCTCCATGATCTCAGAGACATTCAGGCATCATGGTAAGCAGTTATAGGTCACACTAAGGATTTATCAGACTTATCAGCCAGTTTGGAATTTAATTGGCCAAAATCGCTCACCCGGTTTCCCAAGTGGAATATGTCATGTTTATTGACATGGCTCAATTCATATCAGTTTGGGTCCTTAGTATGCACCACCTTGAAGCTGCTATTGTAAAAAAAAGTGTGTTTTGATATGTTACGACTCTAGAGTCTGAGAAAAATGTAACAGAAAGAAAGTGAAACCAACAAATCAAGTAAAAATCAACAAGCAATAAAATAAAAATGAAAATCAAAAGACACTTACAGTAAGGTGAATTAAAATAATCCTAAGTGTCCTAATCACAAGTCCTAAATGTAGAATGTTCTGAATGAACGAATGTTCCCAGTGAATGAATGTTCCAAATGAATGAATGTTCCCAGTGAATGAATGTTCCAAATTCATGGGTAGTCTGGAATGTCCTGATGTACCCCAATAATGTAATCCACATCATCTTTGAGAATGTCCACAAGTATCCAAAAGTCATATATTTAAATCCAAAGGTTAATTAGCACTTTTGGTGACTCCAATGAATGTTCCAATAAATAATTCCTTTTGAATTATGTATACAGCAATACAGCATTACGATATTACAGTACTACAAGGTTACAATATTACAGCACAACTATGATTCCAAACAATCTAATGATTAAAAAAAAACAACAGCATTACGATATTACAATACTACAAGGTTACAAGATTACAGCACAACTATGATTCCAAACAATCTAATGATTAAAAAAAAAAACTGATCATAAAAAACAAGAATGTTTTCAGCACAAAATTAAAAATTGGAATGGAATCATGTTTACCAAATGCTGTATAAATATAAGACAAGTCACATGACAGAATGTTCTAAAAATATTAAATGGTGTGTGTGACTTTTAAGTCATAACTATAAGGAAATTCTGGTTTTATCTGTAAACAAAATCAACCCTGACCTCAAATGGAATAAACAACTTGTTTACCAAAACCGTCCTTGAACTCAAATACTAAGTAAACAACCTAATTCAAGGACAATAGTTAAACATGTCAACATTATACTTTAAGGTTTAAGCAAATATTAAAGTCAAGAAACATTTATAATTTCCTAAAATATTTATAATATTATATAAACATCATACATAAAAGATAGCTCTAGCTTTAGCATGCAGGTTGAGCGAGTTGCATGCCCTTTCAGTGGACCCGAATTTTCTACAGTCCAGATCAGATAGTTCCTTTGTCCTGATCATGCAACCAAGCTTCATAGTAAAGAATATGCTGCCACCGACAGGCAATAAACGAGTGGTCATCTGTCCCCTCTACTCCATTAATCAGTCTAGGGAAGCAGTGATGCAGGACCTGGCCCACATGCTCAAACACTATGTAAAGTACCCAGAAAAGTGCTGCAGGTCTCGGAAATGCCACTTTCTACCATTCAAGCTGGGGAAGTAGGGTATAACCACTCAAACTCTGGTATCATGGCTAAAGTGGTTAATATAGTAAGCATATTACAAGATCTAAAGAGATCAAGTTCGTCTCAGCTCATGAAATCAGAGCTATCTCTGCAAGCCTTGCATTTGAACAGAATGTGGTGATTCGAGATGTAGTAGATGCAGTTGGATGGTACGCATAATCAACCTTGTTTTGGCTGGCATGTACGGTCAACCTTCTTCAGCTTCTTTCTGCATGATCTAGCTTCTCAGAGACAAGAATTTAATCTGATTGGTCTGGTGGCTGCATCCTAGACAGCGCTTTCACTGGATTCACCAGTGATTTTACTCATTAAGAAAAAGTCATTTGTGTCCTTTTGCTTATATCTAGGTACTGTTGTCACAGCTTATGTGACCATCATTTTTGCTGGTCATATAGTAGGAGTTCAGTTTACCATCATACAGTGAAGAATCCTTATGTCCTTGAGAGTGACCATGATAGAGGTAGGGTGCTGTTACAGAATTATGTATCATTTTGTTTTTAAATAATGGTCTAGTTTTATGATCTCTGCATAATAGTCTAATAGGTGTCGTCTTGCAGAAAGTACATACACGGTACATGTGATCCAATACATTGGCCACTGGGAAAATCAATATTTCGCTTGAAGCATTAGTCATATCACGTGATCCAGCGTGTGAGGGTTTGAACTTTTGAACTTCTGACCTGGATTTCGCAATCCAAAGAATGATTAATTTTGTTGACCAGAAATTAGAGTTTAAGATCACAATTCTGATGTGTTTGTTTGAGACGTAGTATAATTGGGCTTTTATTTGATTTGCGCAGTCAGAGACTATAAAGAAGATGTAATCGCAGCGTTCGTCATTCTACATAGTTTCGTCAGCTTGAGAGGTCATAAACAAGATTGGTTATTTGTATGTGATATTATGCTTCAGAGTTATTATTATACAGTACATTTTGGATTTAGTACTGCTACTTCAGAAATATTTTCCAGACATTACATTTTGGGGATTAACTACTGATATTTAAGAATTATTCAGCTCCGTTGGAATTAGCGGAAACATCTCTAGAACTTGTGTGATATTCTATATTCACAAGGATTACTTGGAATTAATAACACCTGGATATAACTGATTCTTGTTGGCATGCCAGCACATTGGTGGTTTCATTCGGAATATTCTCCATTCGGAATAATTTGGATTAACTTCCAGATCAGTGAACTTTAGAACAATTTAGGACTTTTAAGGATATTCTATACTGTAAGTTAATTTTAATTCTTTCACTTTGATTGTTTGTTGAAATATTTTTATATTTTAGGAAATTAAATATTTGTGTTTTAAATCTTGAAAGCTTGTTTGAGTCTTTTCTTTTGTTACATTTACCCCTAGTCGTAACAGTGCTCAGCATTGTCTCCTTCTATTACCTATTCTCTTAACATTACTTTGATGAGAGAATGTATTCAAAGGAGAAAGCAAAGAAAACTTACCCAATCACATTACTATTAAACCCTCCCACACCTCTCAAATGCAGACATCCTCATCGAGGTATTGCGGGGGTGAAGGGAGGTAAGGTGAAGGGTTGACGAGTTTCTTCCCATGGTCTAAATAGAATATATATGGGAATGACAAATTTTTCATCTTTTCGTGATTGCTGGACTCGAAAGGGAGTGGAGCTTCTTCCTGAAATTAATACGATCGGGAAAATATTCTCATAGAAACATAATTACTAAAATATTTGCTTTTTGAAGAAAAAAAAAAAAATTTGAACTTTTTAGATATAGGCTATTTTTTTAAACAAAGGGCTTGTTAGCAGGATTTAGCAAAACCACTTGAAGTAGACAAATGAAATTTGGTAGGCATATTTGTATTTATATGTAGATGACCCGATTAGATTTTGATGCCATTCTCGCAAATTTCAATTTTATGCACACATTTGTTAATTTTTTGGACTGACCTTTTTGACAGAAACTATTAGCACGAGTTAGCAAAAACCATATAAGAAAACAAGTGAGATTTGGAATGCATGATTATATGCATATGCAATAGGGGCATACATGTACAAACACAAATTTTGTTTAATAATAGTTTAGTTTATTTTTTAAGAAATATCAACATATTTCTCAGTTGTGTTTGTTATAGCCTATCAGAAACATGGCTATACAATAAAAAGTGTACATTTTTTGCAGTCTTATTTCTGATGAACTAATCTTGACTGGCCTTAAAATAAACTGGAATTTGTTTGAAAGTCTGCAATACAGTGAATTAATTAATTATTTTTTTTATGGACATCAGTTTTCAAGACTTTGTGAAAATCGCAGTTCTATCAGCAAATAAATTCATGGAGTGAGGAAAGAGTCCTATTGTGTCTAGAGCAGAATAATATTTTGTTGGGCTTTTAATTCATGGTTTGTAGCAACCAAAAAATTCATGAAAATTGATACAGCATGAAAATTAGTATGCCATGCCATGAAAACTAGTATGCCATGAAAAATAGTAAATTCATAGTACTTTGTTCCACTTTCCTGTTTGAATGTGTTAACTGGAAAGTGTTCTGACTGATGTAACAAGCTGGTTCCTCTGTTTGAGTGTGTTAACTCTAAAGTTTTCTGACCGATGTAACAAGCTGGTTCCTCTGTTTGAATGTGTTAACTGGAAAGTTTTCTGACTGATGTAACAAGCTGAGTCTTCTGTTTGAATGTGTTAACTGGAAAGTATTCTGACTGATGAAACAAATGGGTTCCTCTGTTTGAATGTGTTAACTGTAAAGTATTCTGACTGATGAAACAAGCTGGGTCCTCTCTTTGAATGTGTTAACTGTAAAGTATTCTGACTGATGTAACAAGCTGGGTCCTCTCTTTGAACGTGTTAACTGTAAAGTATTCTGACTGATGAAACAAGCTGGGTCCTCTCTTTGAATGTGTTAACTGTAAAGTTTTCTGACTGATGTAACAAGCTGGTTCCTCTGTTTGAGTGTGTTAACTCTAAAGTTTTCTGACCGATGTAACAAGCTGGTTCCTCTGTTTGAATGTGTTAACTGGAAAGTTTTCTGACTGATGTAACAAGCTGAGTCTTCTGTTTGAATGTGTTAACTGGAAAGTATTCTGACTGATGAAACAAATGGGTTCCTCTGTTTGAATGTGTTAACTGGAAAGTATTCTGACTGATGAAACAAATGGGTTCCTCTGTTTGAATGTGTTAACTGTAAAGTATTCTGACTGATGAAACAAGCTGGGTCCTCTCTTTGAATGTGTTAACTGTAAAGTATTCTGACTGATGTAACAAGCTGGGTCCTCTCTTTGAACGTGTTAACTGTAAAGTATTCTGACTGATGAAACAAGCTGGGTCCTCTCTTTGAATGTGTTAACTGTAAAGTTTTCTGACTGATGTAACAAGCTGGTTCCTCTGTTTGAGTGTGTTAACTCTAAAGTTTTCTGACCGATGTAACAAGCTGGTTCCTCTGTTTGAATGTGTTAACTGGAAAGTTTTCTGACTGATGTAACAAGCTGAGTCTTCTGTTTGAATGTGTTAACTGGAAAGTATTCTGACTGATGAAACAAATGGGTTCCTCTGTTTGAATGTGTTAACTGTAAAGTATTCTGACTGATGAAACAAGCTGGGTCCTCTCTTTGAATGTGTTAACTGTAAAGTATTCTGACTGATGAAACAAGCTGGGTCCTCTCTTTGAACGTGTTAACTGTAAAGTATTCTGACTGATGAAACAAGCTGGTTCCTCTCTTTGAATGTGTTAACTGTAAAGTATTCTGACTGATGTAACAAGCTGGTTCCTCTGTTTGAATGTGTTAACTATAAAATATTCTGACTGATGTAACAAGCTGGTTCCTCTGTTTGAATGTGTTAACTGGAAAGTTTTCTGACTGATGTAACAAGCTGAGTCTTCTGTTTGAATGTGTTAACTGGAAAATATTCTGACTGATGTAACAAATGGGTTCCTCTGTTTGAATGTGTTAACTGGAAATTATTCTGACATGTAACAAGCTGGTTCCTTTCTTTTTCAGTTGATAAAGCACGGCTTTTCCCACAGCGGAATACAAATTGACTCTGAAGGAATTTGCCTGGCTCTGAGCATGACAAGGTAAAATAGAAATCACTCCAAAATATATTTTTGATACTAAGATTATTCTGTATTTTAAAGTGTATCTGAGATATCATTGAAACAGTGATTATAATTGATGAATCACCAAGCACCATCCCTCTGCCAACAGGTGTCAGTAAATTGTTGCATATTCAAAATACTAATGGACTTTTTAACAATCTTACCCAAGACTGTGTAATAATTGGTATGTAATTTAACTTAGACCATTTAATCTGACTATGGGGTAGTATTGTTAGACCACTCAATTTTCATCACTATGTAACATATATGAATGTAAAATGTCACAAATTGAATGTATTTCATCCACTTTTCAGGACTTCTTTCTATACTCTAAACACAAAATTTCTATTTAATTACTTAACATTATATTATTTCCAAAGAAAATTTATATCGTTTTTAGTTTGCATGGCCATAAGGTCAAGTGAGCTTTTGGTATTGCCTTCGATCCAGAGTCATTAATGCATCCATCAACAATTGCTATCGTCCACAGCCTTGTCAAAGAATAGCAGGTAACATAGTATCCGCGCTTCCATCCATGTTTTAAACTCATTCGCAAAAACTAACTGGACACATTTTGACCAAATGCTGCAGAAAGCATCCTGACATGAAGAGATTTCAGATTTATACAAATGATGTTTATCTGCCACCACATAGCTGCTGTTACTAAATACAGAAAAGCCATTAAATGTCTTCTCTGAAACTACTCAACAGAATTTGGCCAACTTTGACAGAAAGCATCCTGGTAGTTTAAGGCCTTTAAGTGTTGGATAGATATTGCTTGTGTGCCATCAATATGGATGTATATTTCAAATATATAGAAACCTTGAAATAATTGTTTTCATAACATGTGCAATCAACAGTATAAAAAGCAGTTTCTACAGAAAGCATCCTACTAACCCAGACTTCTTGGCTAACTGCTCTTGTATTTAGCTGTTAGGCAGATGTCTGCCAGGTGAGCAATTTCAAGCCCAGTTGATCTTATGTTTTTTAATAATGCCATGCCAGTAAGTAGTTGTTATAATGTAGTATTTTGCATTAAGTGATTCTTAAAGTAGTAGTTAGACCTAACCTTATTTAAATTGTTCATATCAGAGCTTGTGGGATGGTCTGTTGTTTGTTCATTTATTGGCATAAGTTTGTTATCACTATGCCTCCTAAACTACTTGGAGGATTGCCATGAAATTTAACACATTTATCCCATGATCTGGTTGGTCCTAAATGAAAATGGCACTTCTCAGACATCCAATATGGCCACCACAGCAGTCATCTTGAAAATATTGTTATCACTACTCCTCCTGAATAGATGTATGGCTGCCACAATGGCCATCTTTAAAATCTTGTCAATGCTACTCCTCCTGAATGGATGGTCGTAGCAACTGGGGTTTTTACAGAAAGACTTCTTATGATGTCTAGTTGGTCCTAAATGAAAATGGTGCAACTAAGACATCCAATATGGCCATCACAGTGACTATCTTGACAATCTTGTTATCACTACTTCTTTTGAATGAATAGTCCCATCAACATGGGGTTTTCACTGAAAGACTTCATATGATGTCTAGTTAGTCATAAATGAAAACGAGGCTGATCTGACCTCCGCTATGGCCAAAACAATGACCATCTTGAAAATCTTATTGCTATGTGTCATAGATGGCTGGTCATATTGACATTGTGCTTTCACCAGAAGATTTCTTATGATGTCTAGTTAGCCCTCAATGGAAATGGTGCCAATCCCATATCCAGCATGGTTACCATGGCAGCCATCTTGAAAATCTTGTTATTGTTACTGCTCCAAAACGGAAAGTCATATCAGAACGGGGTTTTCACCAGAAGACTTCTTAATATGTCTGGTTGGTCCTGAATTATAATGGTGCCAATCTGATGTCCAATATGACCACCATGGTGGCCATCTTGAAAATCTTGTTACTGCTACTCCTCTTGAATGGAAAGTCATTTTGACATGAGGTATTCATCAGAAGAGTTCTTACAGTGTCTAGTTGGTGTTAAATGAAAATAACGCAGACTGACCCTCAGTATGGTCACCATGGTGGTCATCTTGAAAATATTGTTATCTCTATTTCTCTCAAATGGATGGCCATATCAACATGTGGTTTTCACCAATATACTTCTTATGATACCTAGTTTGTCCTAAATGAAAATGGTGCCAATCGTATATTAGATATGGCTGCCATGATAACCATCTTGAAAATCTTGCTTCACTACAACCCCTGAATGGATGGTCATAATGACATGGGGGTTTCACCAAAAGACTTCTTATGCTGTCTGCTTCATCCTAAATGAAAATGGTACCAATCTAACATCCAATATGGCCACCACAGAGCTAATTTGAAAATCTTGTTATTGCTGAAGAATATCACAGATACTTTCAACACTTGGCAGTTACAAGGAAGAAATGGTTTTATCTTGAATTCCTAGAAATTCTTTTTGGCCAGTAGAGCATCAGTCCCTTCAAGGGACTCTTGTTTTCTTTCTATCAACATTTTAGCAAATTCAAATGCATTTCCTGCCCATAAATTACTTTACTGTTAGTGAATCATTGCATGAATGACAGTGTTTATCTGATATTTAAAGCCATTTAGATGGATGAAATTGTTATGTTACTTTATCTTCTTTTCCAGACTGCCAGACTGTGAAGGATGTTATGCTGATGATTGTGAGGCTCTGAGGAAGAATGTCCTTTCCTGTAAATTCCGCATCCTGACTAAACCAACTAGATGTTGGCAGGTGGAGGTAAGTACAGTGAAATTAGGCTATTAGTGAGTTTTGAGACATGACAACTTTGTCCTCTAAAGGCATGTGAAAGGAGCTTCTAAGAATCTCTCTGTATTTATGCCTGTACATGTGTATTTACGACAGATCTCTGTATTTATGTCTGTATATGTGTATTTACAACAGATCTCTGTATTTATGTCTGTACATGTGTATTTATAACAGATCTCTGTATTTATGCCTGTACATGTGTATTTACAACAGATCTCTGTATTTATGTCTGTACATGTGTATTTACAACAGATCTCTGTATTTATTCCTGTACATGTGTATTTACAACAGATCTCTGTATTTATGTCTGTACATGTGTATTTACAACAGATCTCTGTATTTATGTCTGTACATGTGTATTTATAACATATCTCTGTATTTATGCCTGTACATGTGTATTTATAACAGATCTCCGTATTAATGCCTGTACATGTGTATTTACAACATCTTCTAGGAACAGTGAATGGATTTTGGAGTTGAGATAGTCTCGTGTAGGGCTTGAAATTAGGAATTTTGCAAAGTGATCCTGAGGATCAGTAAAATATAAACATTAAAAAAAAGATTGCTTCCACTAGTCGCTTCTTATGACATGCAGGAGGTAGCATCAGGCCTGTTCTGTATCCTCGAGTCTGCAGAGGGATTCCCAACAAGGCAATATTGTAAAACCGTTTACATACCAGTCAAGAAGCATGGATAAATTAATACAAATTATTATTATTTACATACAAAATTGGACATTAAAGTAATATATGGAGGTTTCTGTTAAATTTAATTTTGAATCTTCCATGCCTCAATACCCAATGTTTGTTTGATAATTTTTAAAGTACATTTGATGGTCTTTAATCAGTTTTGATACTGGGCTTGATATCAAAGTACATTTGATGGTCTTTAATCAGTTTTGATACTGGGCTTGATATCAAAGTGCATTTGATGGTCTTTAATCAGTTTTGATACTGGGCTTGATATCAGAGAGACTTACATCAAGTTTCATTTTTATCTCATTTCATTAATATTTCAGTGAGTTATTTCAGTGACTTAAAAGTTTGTTCTTATGTCTTCAATTATGTGGCATGCCTTCAAGATATGTTTTTAGTTTAAGTAAATTTGTTGCATCTGTGTTAAGTTTGCAAACTATTTTATTTCATTCAGTATTCAGGTGAGTTCATATACAGACAAACCTGTCAATAGCGGCCATCCCTGGGAAAAGGCAAAACTGGCCTTTGTACACAGGTGACTTGTACACAGGTTCACCTTTTAAAATTGTTTTTGGAACAAATACCATGCACCGAATATCATTATTTTTATTTTTATTATTATTATTATTATTATTATTTTATCAAGATTGTTTTATGTGCACTATTCAACAAAATCATAAAATATACATATATGTTCTCTCCTAAATTTATGTTCCATGCAAGATTACTGTATCCTGCTCACTTTAGTCCATCCTATAAATTAAATCATTACTTACTCTTAAAATAATCACCGATCTTAATTTGTATCAGGCACCATGACAAAACAATAATTTCACTACTGATTGACAGCTTACATATGTCTTTAAAACAAAGGACTGACTCTTTTGTCAGCCAACTTGTACAAGTTAGGCTTGGAAACAGCTGTTCACACTTTATAAACAATATCTGGATTAGCCAGTTGCTCAACTTTCCAAGATCAAAAGACAGTTCGTTTATGTGAGAGGCCTGTGATGAATAGTAAATCAAAAGAAGCCATATATGGCTATTCTTTATGACCCATGAACTGAAACTTTGCCTGCCTTTACAGACAAAGTTTTGAATATTAAATGACCCCCTGACCCTATTGAAAAGGGATGTAACTCATATCTCTAAGACAAACATTTTTCTTCAGAGATAGCTTTAATTCACATGCAAATAAATGCAAATATCGAACTATACCTGTCGCACTGGCACAAAAGAAACTTCCATTTCTGCTGTGATAACACAACTACTTTTCCCACCATCCAGCCAACAAATTGTTTTGACCCTCTACCCTCATTATAAACCTGCCTCACTTTAAAATTTGACATAATGACACCTTTGACTTACACTATCAACGTGACTGGAGAATGATGAGTACAAGCGAGATAAGAAATGTTTGCACATTGATTCACATAATATTCCTTCATCTAAACAACGCCTTCCTCATGAAGCAAAAATTTAGTTTGCATAGACTGAGTGGTCACTGTAGGCAGGGAGAAACCATTATTTGGTTAGGAAACACTTGACCACTGACCACGAAAGGCAGGTGACCATTACATACAAGTCATTTAGATAGGAACTTTGCCAGGAAAAATTAGAATGGCTGTTGTGAACAGGTGACCGCTCAGTTAAGGTGACCATTAGGACAGGTTTGACTGTATTCATGTTCAAGTCTCCAGCAGCAGATTTTATATGGTGTTCTTGTACAACATGTATATATTATTTTTTAGAGGATAAATGCTAGTTTTGATTCACATATACATTCTGGTTCCAGTTTCTGGTCTATAATTGTCCAGTACCATCACTGCTTCCCAAGGAATGTGGTAAGTATGTTTGTATTATAACACAGGTTTTGTGCATGTATTCATGTTCTTTTATACTCCCATCTTTAATGTGGAAGGGACATATAATGTTACCCTTGTTCATTCATCAGTCTGTCACACCTTAAGTTTTGCATTTATGTCAGTTTTTCAGCCATAAGGCCATTTGAGCTTATGGTATAGCACATTTTCCATTGTGCATCATCCATTGTCCATCAGCAGTTGCTATTTTCAACTTCTTCTCAAGAACCACTGAATACAATTTGACCAAATTTGACTGAAAGTATCCTTGCATAAAGATCTTTCAGATGTTTGCATATGATTCTTATCTGACATCAGTTATGGAGAGTGTTACTAAATATAGAGACACCTTTAAATGATTTCTCCAAAACTGCTGTCAGAATCAGATTTGACCAAATTTGACAGACAGCTTCCTGACATAAAGACCTTTCAAATGTTTTTACAAAGTATGCTCTTCCACCATCAAATATGGCTGCCATTATTGAAAAAAAAAGAAAAACCTTGAAGTGGCTTCTTTTCAAAAATTGCTAAGCAGAATTTGACAGAAAGCGACAGGTCATAAAGACCTTTGAAGTTAGTAAAAAATGATGCTGATTTACCATCAAAAAAAGGCCAGCCATTAATGAAAACAGAAAAACCTTTAAAAAAACCTATTATAAAACAAACACTGAACCGAATTTTCCAGAAAGCATACAAGCATAAATACTTTTTTTATATAAATCATGTTTATCTGTGATAAAATTTGGCTGCCAGTACTGAAAATATAACAACTCGCATACAATTTTTTTTCAAAAACAATGGAACAGAATTTAATCAGATTTGATTGAAAGCATCCTTGCTTAATGGCCTTTCAAATTGATACAAATTATGCCAATCTGCCCTCAATTATGGCCAGCATTACTAAAAATACAACACTTTGAAACGACTTCTCAAAAACCACTTTACAGAATTTAACCAAATTTGACAGAAATTAATAAGGCAGAATAGGATTTTAAGTTTGTACATATAATGCTGATCGACCATCAAATATGACCACTATTATTAAAAACAGAAAAACTTTTCTTCATCTTCTCCAAAACTGCTGAACAGAATTTGACCAAATTTGATAGAAAGCATTTAGGAATGAAGGCCTTTCAAATTTAAACAAATGATGCCAATCTACCATCAAATATGGCCACTGTTACTAACAATAGAAAACTTCTCAGAAACCGCTGGACAGAATTAGGCCAAATTTGATAGTATTCAGGCATGATGGTCTTTTATATTTAATGATGCTGATATACCATCAGATATGGCCACCATTCATAAAAATATAAAAATTTTCAGACAACTTTTTGTGAGGACGCATCTTGGTGAGTAGAACAACTTAACAAAATTATTTCCACTGTGTTCAGGTCAGTTTCATAAACATTATTGGTCACTGAGTCATGCAAAATATTATGTTTCTTAGTGAGCACAGCACCATTTTACCAAAAGTCAGTTAGTCTGGGCTGCATTTCAAACTTGAGTGATTTCATTTATGTTTTGCATTTAGCTCAGTTTCACAGGCATTACTGGCCACAGAGGCATGCAGCTTTGTGGATGCATCGAAAGTGTATGTCAAAGTGGTCATGTAGGAGCATTTACTCATCTCAAATTAAATAATAATTTTTGTTCTAAAATTTAATACTAATATAGTTTAACCAAAGTCTATTCAATCCTGATTATTGAATGCTCTGCACCTTAACTGTCATCAAGAAACTTCTAGACAAAAATTCTTGATTGCTATGAACTTTTACTATGGTGGCCAAGTACTAAACTGGGTCAAGAAAAGAGCACGCTGGGTCTCATCATCACAATATAGGGTAATACACATTTTTTTTTTTCAACATGCGTAGATTTCATTGTGATATCACAGATATTCAGTCTGGTTTGTACTGGATCACACCTTTACGTTGACCTCGTCCAAAAATGTCCAAGTACTTTAACATTGAGTTTTGCCTATGTGTTTCTCGAGGCATATAAATAATGACCTTCCAAAGGAATATGGATGTATGAGTGTCCAAATAAAGTCAATAATTACCATTTAAAGGTATGTGTAATCAAATTCTAAAAAACGACACCCATTACTGAAATAGTTGATAATGAACACATACATGACCTGTATGACTTTTACAATAGGTGAGTACATTACACTCTACCAAAATTGGATCACAATGACCTATATTTCATATATCAGTGACTGATCAAGTTTTGTGTTTAGGTCAGTTTCTCATGCACATTTGACCAGAGTTGTACAAAAAAGGGTGGTTGTGGTGGGACATTAGTGTTTTATAAACACATTTCTTGTTCTATGACATAGCAGTTATATTTTATGATGTAGTTTCTCAATAAGATTATTTGAACATCCAAATCACTGTATGCAAACAATAAAAAAAGTCTGTATTTTTAGCCCCGTTGTGAGATTCCAGTGGCTGCAATTCAATTACTTCCTTCTAATGTTGATTTCCTTTGCAACACAAAACGTGTGCAAATATGGGATGCTGTGCATTTCCATGTGGATTTATGTGATAGAGAGAAAGAGACAAATTGGTGGTTACCACTAATTGTCAATGTGTGTGAAAGTTCATTATGGGATTACTATCCATTAATGAATTCATTGGAATAAGTAGAAGGAAATATGCTCATTTAAATAAGAACAGTTGCAGTTTTTAGTCATAATATCATTTTGAAACTTTCTGTTGTAAGTAATTCATTTTTGAAAGAAAATTGCATGTCATCAGTTCCAGTGCAAAGAGTGGTTCTGTCCCTGGAGTTAATTAGTGAATATCAGAAGACCATTAAGGAACTAATGGGTGAATGGTCATCCATGTGTCATCTTTACACACTTGTGAAGGAATTCGCAGAAGTTTATAATGGTAAGTTAACTTTCTCATAAGTTTTTTTAAAATGTAAACTCAGTAGCATAACTTTATGATAATGTACCACCATACAAAATCTTGGACTTTTTGAGGGAATGTGAGTTACATACAAAATCTTGGACTTTTTGAGGGAATGCGAATTATGTGAAAAAATATTGACCCAATATTTTGAGGATTTTATTTTTTTAGCTCACTTGGCCATAACAGAATCATTACTATTCTTAATCTCAGATTACACCATTATGATTGCTTCGGTCAGATTCTGATTTTCAAGTCAGATATAATTTTATTAAGGTGACCTGCAGCTTGATCACCAGTATACTTAGATCACAGAAATGCTTGTAATGTCCGATTGCAATTCTTCTTTGAACATGTACCTAAGCTCTTGTTTCAAATAAGAAATTGAATATTAACCAGTCAGAAATCTTGTCAGCTTAACTCCCTGATTAACTCGAGAAAGTTCAAGAAAAATGTCAAACTGAAAGCAGCTGATGAGGATTATATCTGGATGAAAATATGTTACAGACATTCTAAATGGAATATACAATGCATCACTGGTCGAATACCATGACTTTGCAGTCTTTGCTTGACATACTTCAGTGTGTCGCATGACTGTAGGAATCATGTTTCAACCAAACACCACTTTAAATCAATAATGCTTAAAATAAACTGTTGGATAAAAGAAGTATTCCCATTTGTATGTTGAGGTTCCGATTTGTTTATAGCTGACATTTCTATTTAACTTTGTTAGGGGTTGGCATCTCTGCTTTGTTGTGCATCATCCATCATCAGTTGCCCATTGTTCGCCATGCATCATCCGTTCACATTTGCAATTTACAACTTATTCTCAGAAACTGCTTAACAGAATTTGACCAAAATTTGAAAGAAATCATCCTGGTATGAAGCTTTTCAAACTTTGTCAAATGATGCTGATCTGCCATCACTAAAACTAGAAAAACCTTTAAATGACTTCTTCTCAAAAAGTACTCAACAGAAATAGAGCAAATTTCACAGAAAGCATCCTATGATTTGTTCAGATAATGCCAATCCACCATCAAATATGACTACCATTACTAAAAATAGAAAAACCTTTAAATGATTTCTCAAAAACTGCTTAACAGAATTTAATCAGATTTCAAGAAAAGCATCATGGCATGATGGTCGTTAAAATTTGTTTAGATAATGCATATCTACCACCAAATATAGCCAGCATTACTAAAAATATAAATACTTTTAAACAACTTCTTTTAAAAAACTGCTCATCAGAATTTAACCAAATTTCACAGAAAACATCCTGGCATGAAGGTCTTTAAAATTTATTCATATGGTGTTGATCTGCTGTCAAATATGGCCACTGTTACTAAAAATAGAAAAACCTTTCAGTGACTTTTCAAAAATGGCTTAACAGAATTTGACTAAATTTGACAGAAAACATCATGGAATAAAGGGTTATAAAATGTATACAGATTATGCCAAACCACTGTCAAATATGACTGCCATTACTGAAAATAGATAAAAGTTCAATCAACTTCTTCAGAAACATTTGTTGTTTATATGTCATCCCATGTATTATGCATTATTTAAAGGGATTTTGCATACTGTAGTATCATTTATTTTTGTGGGGCTCCATTTTCGTGGTTTTGTAAAAAAATACATTTTCGTGGGTACTTAAATTTGTGGTTTTGCCTGGCAAATTTTGCATATTACTAAGTGTTTAATTTCATGGTTTAACATCCACAAATACCCAAAATAAAGAATAAAAAAGAATAAAACTATGCCGCCGCAAACGGCAGTCACTTGAATGTTTATAACAATACTTCCACATGTATGAGCACAAATCAAGGACCTGACAAGTTCAATACTAACACTGTGTTTTTGTCCAAGTGAATAACATCAATGGAAGCCGACGCAGCCAACAATACTAAAACAATACTACTGCCTATATGATCACAAATAAAACGCATGTCAAGATCAATCACTTACACAGTGTTTTCGTCTGAGTGCTCAACATCAAAAGAAACCGACGCAGGCAACAACACTAAGTCAGTTGGTTATTAAAGTACACCTGTATGATCTCTTACTTGAACCACTGTCCATAAAGGGAACAAAACACGTGACCGGCTGCCCCTTGCTTAATGCAATCAGCAGACGGTGGCAATATTTTATGTGTTTAGAGCCCATCAGTGTGAGAAGATGCTAACGAAATTGAAAGACAGTGGAATCATGTGTTTGTTTGTGCCTGCCTCATGTACAGACCAACTTCAACCACTAGACTTAACAATAAATAACGAGTACAAAGAAGAATTAAAATCACACTTCCACAACTAGTATGCTAAATGGGTCATGGAGGCCATCACAAAAAAAAAAGGAAGATGTTACTGGTGATGATCACTGATTGCAACCTCATTAATCAAGCCAATTCGGGCTGAATGGATAAGTCCAGCTCACGCGACAATGAGTGAAAGATGGGACCTAATTATCAGTGGTTTGGAGAAAGCTGGACTTGTTTAATTCTGCAATTCGGGGATTATTTACCTGACAAGCATTTTTGTGTACCTTGAGACTTGATTCATATGATATTGATACAGTAGCTTTTTCCAAAAATCAGAGAAGTGTGAGCTTTAATACTCTGCTGTAATTATTGTATATACATAGTGTTTCATTAATAATAGTGCTTCAAGCAATAAGTCTAGCATTTTACAGGTTTGTTGTTCTTTTGGATTAAAAATGCATGGATAAAATGAAATGTGGTTTCAGGAGGATTTAAATTTTTCAACAGTTGTACTCGAGTGAAGGATCAATTTGAATAAGTATTAAATTTAATTTTCATATACTAGTATTTGTTATTATTCTTTCTTTCATTTTCAGCATTACTAGTATTTGAATACCTTAGGCTTTTTCTCGTTTCTCTCTATCCTTACTTATCTCACATATCAATTTAAGGCAGTGGGTGGTTATTACAGCTATCGGATACCTTATTGATTTATGAAATACTAGTAGGTTCCCTAATCTTTAGGAACAACACACAGTAAGAAAATGAGCGGGGGTGGGGCGTTGTCATCATACGTGGCTAATTTTTCATTGGGTATTTAAATTCGTGGTTCGGGGCAACAACAAAAACCATGAAAATTGGTCCCCCACAAAAATTTCTGATACTACAGTATTTGGTGCCATTCATCACCAATTATTTTAAGTGTATATATTGTTATTTTTAGCTTTAATGCATACATACATACACTTTTTCCCACATATATTTATATATTTATAGAGCTGGAAAATTTCTTTGTTGGGCACTGTGAAAATTTGAAATCTTTGCTGGGGAAGCAAAATACTGTATTAAAATACGAAGGCGAAGTCTGGATTTTTGCATTGTTAAATAAATCTTCATTTTGGACAAGTAGAATACAGTGAAGACTTGTTAATTTGGATTCCACTTATTGGAATATGTTGGCATCCTTATAATGATTGTTGGCATGAGATTTCCACTACTATTCTGTGAAGCAACTCATTAATTGATATTCACTGATAATTCAAACTTAAGGGATGAGAACAAAAGTGCTTGGATAATCAAGGTCACTGTACTGTAAATGCACCATCAATCCAGAATTTGTGTCAAAAATAAATAAGAAAAAAATTTGAGGCTGGTAGATTAAGATGGTATTTTTCAGGAAATACTATGCTATTTTCATGAGCACCAATTTTTGTTGTTTTTGGAAAAACTTTTTTTTCTGTAGTTAAATTTTTGAAATGGGAAATGACTCCTGTTGTTTCCATGGAAGGATGATTATGTATTTGAAATTAGTATCTCACAAAAAAGCATTAATTCACAGTAACTATCTTGCAGGAGTTCAAGAATACAAATGTTAATAGAAATTAATTTTAAAATATATATCGCTTGCAATTCTTTCATTTTTTTCTATCTCACTTTATTTTCTTGATTTACAGTAATTTTGTATTTTTCAAATTGTTTATGTACTAATCCTAACTGAAATACTTATCTTTTTTATGAAAGCAAAATCAGAGATAATCAGCATGGTAGATGTGAAGAGCTACAATTATAAGAAACTTTCTCTGCTGTATGGACCTAATAGAACCAGTTTTGTAAGTATCACCTTTCCCTTTACTACAGTTTCAGCCTAGAATTAGGTCAGTGGCATGCCATTGCATATCCGCATGCTTCCATGCTATGCCACTAGTGGTATTGCCTGACCCATGGGCCAATGTTGCAATACTGCATATGTGTATTTGTCCTGTAAGTGTATATATGGTCATAGAGTGGGGATCTTAATACTGTTCAAGTTATGATCCAGGGGCAAGTGTGTTGGATGAAGTTGTGAATTTTATCTACTTATCCCCATTAAAACTATATTGTTATAGAGTGGGGATATACACAGTTTTAAAGTCATGACCCAGGGGCAAGTGCTTTACCCCAGGGGCATGTCCCAGGGTATGTGTTAGTTGCAGATGTTAATTTATCTTCTTAAGCCCATTAAACTTACACATGGTTATAGGGTGGGGATCTTAACAGTTTCCCAATCATGATCTAGGGGTAAGTCTCCTGCAAACAGGGCCTGTGTTGGATGGACATGTGAATCTATCTAACCATGCTTATTAAATGTATACATGTTTATAGAGTGGGGATTTTAACAGTTTTCAAGTTATGACCCAGGGGCAAGTCCCCTACTCCAGGGGCATGATCCAGGGTCTTTTTGGACATGTGTCTGGTGTATTCATGTTCTTCAGACCTGTATATACTTATAGGGTTGGGATCTCAGCAGTTTCCAAGTGATAACCCAGGGGCAGCATTTCCCAACTCCCCAGACAAGACCAAAGTGTATAGTCCTAAAATCTGTTACATGTGTTATATCCCTGGCTTTGACAATGTCACACCAGATTTAATATCTCCACCTACCATATTTAGGGAAAAAAAATTGAGATTTACCACCATTCACCCCCCCCCCCCCAGCTATATCATTAGTGTTGCATATAGGGTAATTAATGTATGTTTATGACAGTCTGGTGCAAAACCTCTAATCCTATGGGCCATTTGGGATATAAAATATCTGTAGTTGGCACAAAAAAATTATTCCTAATGCATCATTAATTTTTATCATCAATTGATAATATCCTGCAGTTTGGAAATTCTCAAGCTGAAAATAGCATTTCTCAGCAGTCAGAATTTAACTGTACCTTGCTTCTATTGGTCACTAATCCTTCAGAAACTCGCAGGTAGTGAGTGGCAATTTAAAATTTATCAATAGTTACTTGTACCTAGTATTTGAAAAGATCTCAGGCAGTGTTTCTCAGAAATGGGATAGCAAAAAAGGATATTACTTACATTTGATATTTCAGCAACTTTCCTTGTTCTTTATTTTCACATCATTAAAGGACATGCAGTTTTTATTGCTTTTTTATGGCATTGGTAAGATAGTGTCACTGTGTATATTTGATTTGCCAGTATCTGGTGTACATGAAAATTGACAGCCTTGTGTTCACCTATCTTCCACTTTTTACTGCCAAGTTGAATGCTGATGAAATCACATTTTTTGCCTATGCAAGTTGGAATTACTCGCCAGTAACTGAGTCATTTTGTTGCTCTAATGTTTATTTTTACAGTGGGAAAAATAGAAGCAAGAACATATCAAATTTTGATTTGACCTAAATACCTTTCAATGTCACTTGCTAAGGTATCAAGTTATCCCTTCTTCAAAAGTTTCTGTCTAAGGAATATTTACTGACATGTATGTGATTTAAATTAGTTACACGGTTTCACTAAGTATTGTGTTGATAGTAAACTAGTAGAAAAATGCACTTACATGTCAGGGAATAAAGTATATGTACAGTGTATGTGTAAACATGTTTGGACCTTTATTGTATTTCAGTCTCACAAGACTGCTGCAACTGCATAAAAGTGCATGTAATTATTTCATTAGTAAGATTTTTTTAAAATTCGGTTGAGCTACATATATCCTGTACCAGTAGAAAGGCAAATCTTAGGCACTGTAAAAACTCTCTTTAGGCAAAATATCACTAAACACTGGGTACTCAATAGCTCCTTTGATCTTTGAAATCTGTTTGTACTGTTGCAAAATACATCCAGGGCCATCATTTTATTATACAATATATACTCGCGTATAAGCCGAGTCCAAATGCAAACAACATAGATCCTGATCTGCTGGCGCATTATGCGATGGCAGATCTGGGTCTATGCAGTTTGCAGTTGGTATCAGCTTATACATGAGTATATACGGTAGTTCAAAAGAACAAAAGAAAGTCTGAAAGGTAATAAAGTATTGTCTACACCTCACACAGTTCAAGGTCGAAGTGTTTAAATAATAAGACTATTGGGTAGTGGTGAACCAGGCTTTCTTTTATTTGTATGGTCCATTTTTTAACAGGTCATGGGCCACTTGACCCACTCAGGCAAATGTAAATGCAACATTGTATTAGAATGTTAAAATCATGGTGCTCATCTGCAAACCAATGCATTCGTGTTCCAGAGCTTAAACATCAGTTAGTGATGAAGTGTATCTCCTACTACTCCTTTGATACATGCTAGGAATGGTGTAAGAGGACTTCACAACATCACTAACTGAAGGATGGACATAAGTACTGACAGGCAGGATGACATAATTCCATTTTTTTTTTTTACAACAGGTGGGCATAAAACTGACAATTTTTCATAGATTTAACTTAAAGACATTAATTCAGATTACCTGGTTGGGCTGTACATGTGTGATGCAAGGTCTGCTTATCAAAATATTCAGGCATATGACTGACACATCAGGTGTTTATTTTGAGAGTATCAGTTTCACAAAATATTTTTGATAACCTGACAAATTCCTAATGTTTTGGGCCTGTTTTATTTCCAATCTGTTCATTTTAGAGTGCAGGTGGTTATAGTGAAGACAACCTTCATACTCTCTCTCTCTCTCTCTTTCTCTCTCAAGTAATCAGTCTTTATTATGTCTTCGTTCAGAGTTTGCAAATGCTTACACAATGCACATAGTTGCATGGTGCACATTTTTCTCATACATTTTTAACTTGATACCTTTGTTATTCTAGACATAGAACAATTTCTAGGTTGGTGCTAGAAATTCTAAAGTAGTCACCAAAATTTCCTTCAGAAATATAATTATGTTCGATTATCCAGTGCACCAGAAAAGGTCTGCACTAAGGAATTTTTCTGTTCCAGGATATGGCTCCTACTCAACTTTAGTCATTTTCTGTTATTAAATAGTATTTCTTTGATAATTCCCCATTTTCTCTGAAATTTTTCTTTTCAAACTAATAAATGTTTGATTTATTGCTAAATCATTAATTTCTGCATGTTCCATGTTTCTTTGTCAAGAAATGTAGTCCCATACATCATTTATAAAACCTTGAAAATACGTTACACTAGTAGATGTCAGTGACTTCAAAACAAACATTATGCGGACAACAGCTCAAGCCCCATAATAATGGTCCACGTACAAAAACATGAACCCAGGCAACAAATTAAAGTACAAGAAAAATTCCATGTTTTTGTAAAACCATGAAAATGCATACACATGAAAATAGATGAATTCACAGTATTCTAGACATACTTACCAAAAATGTTTCCATTTTATTCCAGGTACACTTGCAGTGGAAAGCAGATGTAAAGCAGTTTCAGCTTCAGTTTGGCACAGAGGGTCAATCCACAACCATTAATCCACACATCCCCATGGCAACTTTGTTACAGCAAAAAATAAATGACACCAGATCTCTCTCTGAACTTGTCAAGGTGGGTTACAAAAATGTCATATATGTAGAACATTTTAAGACCAACTGGCCACAAGAATACAAAATGTTCTTTGTGAAACAGCTGCTGAATGATTTCAGGATTTCACTCTGAATGTATATGGGTCAAACAAAACTGTCTTAGATGTTGAGACATTATCAGACTGGTTAAGGTGAGACAAAATGTTCTCTGCCTTTTAGCCAAGATCCAGATGAACAAGTCAGTACAGTGGCCCCTTCTTGAACGGCCCTCATGACCAGTGGCCACCCACTTTATACGGACAGAATCCCATTGCAACGATGAGTTTGTGTTCAAAAGAACCCCTCAAGGATGGCCACCCCTCTATTTAGTGCAAAAACTGTCAAATTTACCCCTCGTGAGCAGCCACATAATCACTGTTTACAGATAGAAATCTCACTATAATATTTGTTGATTTCTCAACTCAACACATTGACGTATGTTCCAACATGCTGATAAAATAACTTTAATCCATACAAAGAGGTAAGTAATCTGATTATCCTTACTGCTGTGTGTTCCTTAGATGTTAGGTTTTGTCACTTTGATAATTATGGGCTATTATTACCACCGATAATTATCAAGATGGCAAAAGCTAACCACTGAGAAGCACAGTATTGTTCAGCTCAAGTCAGCGTGACATCCGGTTGCCAGATAGTAAAATGGTATGTTAACCTTTGTGACTTCCCTCTCATAGATTATGAAACGTACTTAACCGGGTACTAGACTGGGATAAAGAAAAATCTATCATGTGACAAGCTCACTTCCTTTGTAAACACTGAGCATCTCATGTGATAACTTCAAATTGCCAATGAAGGAATAAGTTCTTGCAAAAACACAAAATGTCATCAGACATTCTCAGTTTAGAATGAAAAGTGAAAACAATTCACCAAAATGAAAAGAGTGAGAGTCCTTTGATCACTACTGAGAAATTTGATGTCAGAAAGATTCATATAAACATTGTCAATGTACATTCAACTGCAGTGACTGGCAAAACGGAATTGACAGACATACAAGGATAGTTACAGCCAGATGTTTGTGCCCAGATTTTACTGACAAGATGGTTTTGCACCATGATTGCTGATTATTCATAATTTTAAAAAAAATAAGTCAAGTCCATAACCTGAAAATATTCCTGTGATTTTTAAATGAAAATATTAAATATATAAAAATTAGTTTACCTTTTCATACTTTATATGTAGTTATGACTCACATCTGTGTGATCCCCCTCTAGAAAGGTCACCCCTCTTATAAGGCCACTTTCCTGCTGCAGAAGGGGTGGCCTTATAAGAGGGGGACCACAACAACAAAATTTTCATGTAAAAAAAAGTACAGTCAGTAATCGGTAATAAGTCAGGTTTATATAGTATAACAATCTTTTATGTCTGGTGTGCCATGTCATGTCAAAGTCAAGTTAGTGCAGGACAGATTGTCTTGATAATGTGTTTTCATTGATTCTCCCTGGTGTGTCACTTGTGCTTCTCTGTTTGAATCTGAAAAAGGTTTAGATGATTGTCCAGGCGTAGATTATACTATATATGAAAATTCTTGCGTGTGCAACTAGACTGACAGCTTTCGATAAATTGCCCTGAAACTTGGTAAATATTATGGACATCAGCCAACATGTCCATATTGTTCTATTATCATGCTCTGATGCATTTTTTCAGAGTTATACCACTTATTTTTAAATGTAAATACTATATAGGATAATTTTTGTGTGTGCAATTAGTCCCACATCTTTTATTGTATTGCCCTGAAACTTGGCAGATGGTATGAACATTAGTGTGTGCAACTAGTCTCACAGCTTTTATTGTATTGCCCTGAAACTTGGCAGACATTATGAACATGAGTGTGTGCAATTAGTCACACAGCTTTTGTTGTATTGCCCTAAAACTTGGCAGACATTATGAACATGAGTGTGTGCAACTAGTCCCACATCTTTTATTGTATTGCCCTGAAACTTGGCAGACATTATGAACATGAGTGTGTGCAATTAGTCCCACAGCTTTTATTGTATTGCCCTGAAACTTGGCAGACATTATGAACATGAGTGTGTGCAACTAGTCCTACAGCTTTTATTGTATTGCCCTGAAACTTGGCAAACATTATGAACATGAGTGTGTGCAATTAGTCCCACAGCTTTAATTGTATTGCCCTGAAACTTGGCAGACATTATGAACATGAGTGTGTGCAACTAGTCCCACAGCTTTTATTGTATTGCCCTGAAACTTGGCAGACATTATGAACATGAGTGTGTGCAATTAGTCCCACAGCTTTTATTGTATTGCCCTGAATCTTGGCAGACATTATGAACATGAGTGTGTGCAATTAGTCCCACAGCTTTTATTGTATTGCCCTGAAACTTGGCAGACATTATGAATATGAGTGTGAGCAACTAGTCCCACAGCTTTTATTGTATTGCCCTGAAACTTGGCAGACATTATGAACATGAGTGTGTGCAATTAGTCCCACAGCTTTTATTGTATTGCCCTGAATCTTGGCAGACATTATGAACATGAGTGTGTGCAATTAGTCCCACAGCTTTTATTGTATTGCCCTGAAACTTGGCAGACATTATGAATATGAGTGTGAGCAACTAGTCCCACAGCTTTTATTGTATTGCCCTGAAACTTGGCAGACATTATGAACATGAGTGTGTGCAACTAGCCCCACATCTTTTGTTGTATTGCCCTGAAACTTGACAGACATTATGAACATGAGTGTGTGCAACTAGTCCCACAGCTTTTATTGTATTGCCCTGAAACTCGGCACACATTATGAACATGAGTGTGTGCAACTAGTCGCACAGCTTTTGTTGTATTGCCCTGAAACTTGGCAGACATTATGAACATGACTGTGTGCAACTAGTCGCACAGCTTTTATTGTATTGCCCTGAAATTTGGCAGACATTATGAACATGAATGTGTGCAACTAGTCGCACAGCTTTTATTGTATTGCCCTCAAACTTGGGAGACAGTATGGACATAGGTCCACATGAGCATGTCATTCTGTCATCATGCTCTGATGTGAGTTTTTAGCTCACCTGGTTGTGAGGACAAGTGAGCTTAAGGTATACTTACTTATTTGTGCATTGTCTATTCACAATTGCTATTTAAAACTTTTTCTCAAAAACCACTTGACAGAATTTGTACAAATTTGACAGAAAGCATCCTGGCAAGAAACTCTTTCAGATTCGTTTAAATTACGCTGATCAGATATGGCCACTGTTACTAAAAATGTAAGCCACTTGTTCACAAACAATGCTGAACAGAACTGACCAAAATTTAAAGAAAGCATCCTGTCACAAAGACCCTTTCACTTTGTTCAAATGATGCTGATCCTCCATCAGACATGGCTGCCATTACTAAAACAAGAAAAACATTTAAGCAACTTCTTGCACAGCAAGCAGATTCTTAAACAAATTTGAAAAGAAAGATCATGTCAGGAAGACCTTTTTTTTTTCTTGAGATGATGCTGATCTCTCCATCAGATATGGCCACTGTTATTAAACATAGAAAAGCCTTTAAACAACTTCTTCACATAAACTGCTCAGCATAACTTTGATGGAAAGCATTCTGGCATCTGCTCAGCATAACTTTGATGGAAAGCATTCTGGCATGAAGGGCTTTCAGATTTATTCAGATGATGCCAGTCACCATTCAATATGGTCACCATTACTTTATATAGGAAAACTTTTCAATGACTTTTTCTCATAAACCACTGAACAGAATTTGACCAAAAATTGGGACAGAAAGCATCCTGGCATGAAGATATTTCAAGTTGGGTCTAATGATGCTGATCCATCATCAAATATGGTCACCATTACTAAAAGCATGAAAACCTTAACATGACTTCTTTTCAAAAACAACTTAACAGAATTTGACCAAGAAAGCATACTGGAATAGATTGCTTTCAGTTTTATACAAATGATGCCAATCCACCATCAAATATTACCACCAGCTACTAAGAATAGAAAATTAAAAAAACTATTTCTTTTCAGAAACGACTCAACAAAATTTGACCAAAATTGTCAGAAAGCATCCTGGCATGAAGACCTTAATTTATACAAATGATGCTAATCCGCCATCAAATATGGCCACTGTCACTAAACATACAAAAACCTTTAAATGACTTTCTCTCCAAAATCTTTGAATAGAATTTGACCAGACTTAATATAAATCATCCTGTACATGTCAACATGCCTATTGAAGCAAGGGAAGTAACCTTTGATGATGACTAATGAAAATCACAGGTTTTGGGTTGAAACTTAGCAGATATTAACATGGGATCAACAAGTGCATATCATTCTGTCACTGCTTATCAATTTTTTGAGAGTTTTGCCCCTTTTGGTATGAAATGTAGTCAATATGTGCATATCATTCTGTTGTCTGTCTCTGATGCATTTTTTGTCATAGAGTTATGCGTCTTTTTGGTGTTAAAATATATACTACATATGATAATTCCTGTGTGTGAACTAGATTTAAAGCTTTTAAGAAAGCTTTTAAGAAACTTTGCATGTATTATTGACGTCAAGCAAGCATTCTGTGATGTCATCATGCGCCTTTGATTTTTGTAGAGGTGTGCCCCCAGTCCATTTTATTATCCATTTCAAATGTTCTTTTGCTTGCTTATATATACATGCATTCATTCTTCCAGCAAAATTGCTGTTTTCAACTTGCACCACTTGTTCATAGGGGTGGGGGCGCATCCATGTCCACTTACTTAGGACATGATATTGTATATTAATAATATAAAGGTGCAAATTTTTTAATTACCCTGAGAATGTTAAGGTATCAGTCTCGTGGAGAGTCAACTATTATTTCCATTCTCTATGTTACATTTTAGGACATGAAAAGAACAGTGCATTTTTGAGTAATAATGAGCTTTAAATTTTATATTTGTTTTTGAAAGAGAAACTTTGGTATGAACAATTATCACAAGTTTATTGTTTCTAAATATGCATAGTTTACACTGTTGAAATACTGAAATGTATACCTGACATTAGTTCAAACTTTGTGAATCAATCTAAGACATTTTTACGGGAATGATTTTATTGATTTGCTATTCTTTAATTGTTTAAACTATTGTTTTATGACACCCATATTTAGAGCAAAGAAAATTCTTTCAAGATTTAATATAAATTTACTAAATTTTATATTATTCATAATTGTGGTATCCTTATATTTTCAACAGGTGCTCCATGACACATGGTCTCCTCTCACATCAATACAGAAACTGAGCACATCCATCATACAGGGGGCAAGCACTGTAAGTAGCAGTGCCATCTCTTTCAAACTGTGATAACAATCAAAGCAACTTTTTGGCTTTTCTACTGAAAATGATTTCAGATAATATTGTGATGCAGTATTGTAACAGAAAATGGAAGAGATCAAGTCATATTTGTTCATAAGCAAGAAAATAAAGTAGTACTATTTTTGAAAGAAATATGTTGACTTGGTGAAAAGAACTTGCAAATGGGAAGCAGTTAGGACTTTCTTTATGACTTTGAGCATAGTGACATGTTCAGTTTGGATGGAAATCATCTCAGTCATGTATTGGCTTCAAATTCCATAGTGTATCAAGGTTTCTCTTTTATATAAAGGAAAGGCTGAGTGTAATCCTTGGTATTGTGACTCCTCAATCATGATAGACATTTTCTATGATTTAACAAAAGTATAGTGCCTATTGAGTCAGACATGTGTATCACATCAGACATAATGTAAAACCTGTCTTGATTGGACAGTCAAGAGACATGCAAACTAGGTCTTCTATTGCCTGGTCTTTACTGGACAGTCAGTAGACAGGAAAACGTGTCCTCAGTTGACCAGCCATTCTTTGACATTCAGAGGACATGAAAATGTTGGCCTTTATTGAACAGTTAAGTCCATATATAATTATTAAAGGTATGATCATCATATTGTCAAAGGCAGAATAAAATGAACCTTTAAATCATGATTTTCTTGATTAAATATATTTATTTGCCTGCATTTAAAAGTATGTAAAATAACCTTGCAGTAGTATAGGAATTTATGAATCGTAAATGAGTTTTTGTCATGCTTTCTGTTCACAGCATCCAAAGCAGTCTACACAGGGATTCTGCATCATTCCACAGACTGTCACACATGTGAGAATCTCATTTAGAAGTGTGTATCCTTTGAACAAAAAAATGGTTGAACATCAAGTATAGAACCCCCTCCCCACCTGTCTCATTTGCAAGTGAATAGGGCAATTCTTTGTTGTGTGATATTTTCAAATATAGTAGAACTTTGAAAGCTGAAAGTTTTGCAGGGCCCCCAATTTTTTTTTTGTTTAATATTGTTTGTGTATTGGAGTTTTTGAGGTTGCAGGTAAGTGAAAACTATGTTGGGACTTTGTAAGTCCTTCAAGTGATGTCAGGTATTTGAGTTATGCATGTTTGAATTATTTAAGTTTTATTGTAGACATGTAGGAATCCCAGTCTTTTGTTATGATTACTGTTCTCTTGTGATAGTATTTTAAAACTGCATTACTAAACACATAGAGGACATTTGTATGCTCCTGATAATTATGCGGCAAGGGCATATAGTGTTAGACCTGTCTGTCATTCCCCTATGTACATATGTACCATACATATATTAAAAAAACATTGTGTGTGCACCTAGTCCAGCCTCTTTCTATGGCCTGTGTTGAAACTTGGCATTATTTAAATGGGGGTCAACATGTGCATATCATTCTGTCTTCATGCTCTGATAAATTTGATCTGGAATTATACCCCTTTTTTGTGTTCAATGTATATGCCATATATGATAGTTCTTATCTGTGCAACTAGTCTCACAGCCTTTGATGACTGCCCTGAAACCTAACAGATATTACTTACATGAGATCAAAATGCACATTTGGTTCTGTCATCATGTTCTGATGCATTTTTCCAGAGTTGTGCCCCTTTTTGGTTCTGCCATCATGCTTTGATGCAGTTTTCCAGAGTTGTGCCCCTTTTTGATGTTGGTGTTGAAAGGATATATATATATATATATGATAGTTCTTCTGTATGCAACTAGTCCCATGGCTTTTGATGAATTACTGTTAAATTTGTGGGAGACATTATTGACATGAGGTCAGTAGGCATATATTGTTTCTTCATTGTGTTCTGATTTGTTTTCCAGAGTTATTCCCCTTTTTTGGTGTTAAATGTATTTAATATATATGATATAGCACTAAATAGTTAGGATTGGCCATGGGGTACAAACATTTTATTGTATAGACATTCTTACTTTTATCACCATGTTTCTTCCTCATTATTTTCAGTAGTGTAAAGACTAATCCCATGGTCCTATATGAAAATGGTGCTGCTTAAACATCCAGTATGGCCACCACAGTGACCAACTTGAAAATCTTGTTATGTTTACACCTCCTGAATGATATGGTCATATCAACATGGGGTTTTCACTAAAAGACTTCTTATGATGTCTTGTTAGTCCTCAATAAAAATGGTGTCAAACTGATGTTCAATATGGTTGCCACAACAACCAACTTGAAAATCTTGCTATTGCTAGTCCTCCTAAACAGAAAGTCAGTTGACATGGGGTTTTCACCAGAAGACTTCTTAAGATGCCTGGTTGGTTCCAAACGAAAATGGTTCTGATCTGACATCCAATATGGCTGCCACAGCAGCCATCATGAAAATCTTGTTATTGCAACTCCTTCTGATTGGATGGTCATATCAACATGGGGTTTTCACTAAAAGACTTCTTGTGGTGTCTAGTTGGTCCAAAAATAAAAATGGTACCGATCTGACCTATGATAAGGCCACCACAATGACCATCTTTAAAATCAGGTTTCACAGCAGTGCTTGTTCATGGGCTTGATGTACAGGCCATGGCCATTATGGTTTATTGATGTAGTTTCTTCATTCTCAGATGAGTTTGAAAATGTATACATATTTATCGTTATGGTGTTTCATTTTTATAATGGGTTGCTTTGAAGGCGAGGGCATCCATCCTCAACCCTGACTGTAGCTGAAAACTGTTTAGTGCTACTCGAGATTTCTTGTATGTGCATTAACATCTATTGACATCGGGTAAACATATTCGGTCTTTAAGCATTTTGTTAGAGCTATGCCTCTTTCATTTTTTATCCATTTAAATGCATGCATATATTCTGTTGGAGTTATTGCTCTTTTCTACTTTAATCACTCATTCCAGTGAAGGGTTTGGGGTGGAATCAGGGCATTGGTGGCCTATGGGCACAATTTCCAGTTTTTTCCAGGGTTAAAACAGGATATATTTCTCTAAATTTTACAAAAAAGAAAATATTTTCACTAGTGTCAAAGCCATAATTTTGTACCACAAGAGGAAATATACCCTTATTGCAGTGTCAGGGTTTTTACCCCTTGTTTCTTGGTCTAAGGTTTTACCCCCTTTATTCAGTGTCAGAGTTGTAACCCCCATGATTCAGTGTCAGAGTTTCTACCCACTTGATTTAGGGTCAGACTTTTTACTCCCATGATTTAGGGTAAGAATTTTTACTTCCTTGATTTGTTGCCAGAGTTTTTACCCCCATGATCAAGTGTCAGAGTTTTTATCCCCTTGAATCAGTGTCAGAACTTTTACCTCCATGATTCAGTGTCAGAGTTTTTACCCCCTTGAATCAGTGTCAGAGTTTTTACCACAATGATTCAGTGTCATAGTTTTTACCCCCTTGATTCAGTGTCAGAGTTTTTACCCCCATGATTCATTGTCAGATTTTCTACCCCCTTGATTCAGTGTCAGATTTTTAACCCCATTGATTCAGTGTCAGTTTTTACCCCCATGATTCAGTGTCAGTTTTTCCTTGACATCAGAGTGCTATACTTCTTAAGTGGTTGACTACAGAAATCTTGTAACTAATTTTAGCATATCTGGTATTAGAGTGCAATATGACAAGAATCTCATTCAAACCTATTTTCTGCCTAAATGATTTTCACTTTTTAAACTTTTAATGGCATTCAGCATTTTTTGTGCGCCTGTGTGTTTTTGATATATTCCCTAACTAAGACAGTAATTGTATTGATGTCCATATCCGAAGTGGAGGGGTTGTGGCTATCAGAGATGGGGCCTACAGCTTATTTGATTCCAGAAAAGTCACAGAGGGATTTACACCAATACTCATGTTCAAGGTAGGGTCACCTGATTTATAATTTCTACAGGTTTGTATTAATGATGAGTTTTTGAATTATAGTTGTGTGGCCAATCGACCATACACAACTATAGAGTTTGTATTGGTTTCACTGTTCTGCATATAGCTGTGTACTTAAAAATAGACAAATCTCCTGCATTCCACTAGTTTTAAGATTTTTGTCAGTATTGAATGTTTTGAGTACATAGATTTTCTTTTTTAATTCGAAGAATGCAATGTTATAAATCAAATAAATCAAGTGGAAATTGCTTGATAAAGCAAATGTTTATATTTCAGGCATTCCTGAACATGTATGTTGATGATGCAGTGACAGGTCCACATCCACGCAGGACATCTAACACAGAGGATGACAACCCTCCCTCCCCAGTTGGCATGGATACCATGGATGTGTTCAGCATTACTCAGACTCATTCAGGAGGGTCTCCTTCATCACGTGTGAGACAGGACCAGGGAGGGCCAAGGTTCCATGGACCTATGACTCCCCCATCCAACCCCCATACTCCTGCTTCACCTGGGGCCTCAAGGATGACTTCTGCGGGAGTAAGTTTGATAGAAATGAATACAGTGTGTGCCCTGTATACCGTATATACTCGCTTATAAGTAGAGTCTAACTGCAAACTGCACAGTCCCAGTCACATGTGCTGGCAGATCTGGGTCTATGCAGTTTGTTAGGAGTAATCAGTAGAACAAACAACATAGACTTTATTTGCCGGTGCATTATGCATTGGCAGATCAGGGTCTCTGTTGTTTGGAATTGGACTCAACTTATAAGTGAGTACATATGGTAGATTCCCCTAGTAAGCTGACCATCAAACTTCAAGTCAGTCAAGTAATCTTCATATTTATGTTGGATTTTGACTCTGATGTGAGGATTGAATAAAGACGTGTAACAGCACTAGTCAGGAAACTTTAGAATAAAGTTCCATTGCCAGAGGACCCTGTTATGCATGAGCTGGTCATAATGTTGGCATACATGAATAAAAACACAAATTGTTATTCAATGACATGTGATGGTATAATTGATTTGTAAAGAAGTTTTATCTTTAAAAGGAAAGAATGTCAGATGGTAAAGAATGAAAATACTGTGTGTTTTGTCTGTCATTGAGCTTCAGTTACTAAAAGCAAACCCAGAGTTCTTCTTTCCTATAATACCAGAAGTAGGCATCAACTGGCAACTTTTTGGGGAGATTAAGGCTAGTGAATTTATAATAAATTTAGCCACTACTATTGATTTACTGTAGTATCACTAATTTTTGAGGGGTACCAATTTTCATGGATTTCATTGTTGCCCTGAACCACGAATTTAAAGACCCAATGAAAAATGAGCAACATATGATAAAGAAGCCCCCTCCCCCTTGTTTTTTTTTTTCTCACTGTGTCTCATTCCTAGAGATCAACAAAGCTATTTGATAAATCAACATTATTTCTGTAATCTGGTTAAAAACATTAGCTTTTACACGTGTCTGTCACCCTTTCACCCTTTTAAAAAAGAATTATAAAGTATTTTATATTGTTTCAATGCACACATATCTATACGGTATCTGGTAGCCGTAATTTGCACTCACTGCCTTAAATCAGTATGTTCTGAGATAAGTAAGGATAGAGAGAAATTAGAAAAAGCATAAGGTATTCAAACACTGTTATTACTGAAAATGAAAGGAAGAATAGGAAATGATACTATAAATGAAAATTCGATTTAATACTTATTCAAACTGAATCTTCAATTCAAGTGAAACTGTTGTTGAAAAATTTAAATCCTTTTGAAAGCACATCTCATTTTATCCATGCATGCTTAATTCCAATGAACAACATGACTGTAAAATACTAAAACTATTGTTTGAAGCACAATTACTAATGAGACACTGTGTATACACACTAATTACCTCTGAGTTTTGAAGCTCACACTTCACTGGTTTTCTGGCAAAACCACTGAATCAGTGTTATGTGAACCAAGTTGGCTGGTACACACAAATGTTTGTTGGGATAAGTAATCCTGAAATTGTTGAATTAAACAAGTCCAGTATTCTCAAAGCCACCGATAATTAGGTCTAATCTTTACACATGTTGACACAGCTTGCTAATTGCATTGAGCAAGGGGTAGCTGGTCACATGTTTGGTTCACATGTGGAATGATGACATTATCCAAACCAATGGGGATCTAAGTTGATTTTTATCACTCTTAAGCCACTTGTGTTAATGCTATGGTCATCAGAATTGATGGACAGTGTTTAAGGAAGAGATCATACACATGTACTTTAAAAACTGATTAGTAGCTTAGTGTTGTTGGCTGCAATGGCTCCCTTTGATGTTTAACCATTGAAGCGACCATTGTTTGTTGTCCTCATAGTATTGTTCTTTTGTATTCTTTTTTTGGGTTATTTGTAGAGGTTAATCCACAAAATGAAATACCTACAAAATATGCAGACTTTGACAGACAAAACCACATATTTAAGTACCCATGAAATTTTTTTTTCTTTTTTCAAAACCACAAAAATTGACACCCAAGAAAATAAATTATACTACAGTATCTTCAATTGTTGTGTCTGTTAAAATGATTACAAGTTTTATTCCCCAATTTATAATTTAAGACAATTTTGGAATTTTGGAAATTTTAAACCAGTAACTGGTAAATTTGCTCTTGATGTATAAGAAGTATTATACCCACTATTTGATTGCTTGTTTTTTTTTTTGTAGGTTCAGCAGTCTCCTTCACCATTCATGGGGACACCATCCCCTGGAAATATTCTGGGAGCTGGATCCCCAGGGAACCCCCAGCTTCATGTACCCTCTCCAGGATCCTTTGTTCCAGCCCCCTCCCCCAACTCCCTAGGGATTCACATGCAGTCCCCTGCAGCCTTCATCAGTCCACAAAGTAATGCTACCTAATTTTAGATAGTCTTCTATCCAAATGGTTACTTTCACCAAGAAGTTTGCCATTTTTATGACCCATACAGATATTTATGGGTCACTATGACCAGTTTTGTGAGTCACACATCATGAAGACTAAAATTGTTTCAAAATGATTTTAAATGAGTTAGTTACCCCATTCTCATAAAAAAAATGGAAATCACAAACTGCTGTCTTGAAACTCAAATACAGTGGACACCCACTCATAAAGAACAAGACCAGTGAATCCACTGTTTAATTTCTCACTCATACAACCTCAATATAAAGGCATCTGTCCAATAAGAACACATTTTTATGATCCATTGCATGTTCTGTATCAACAGGCTTTACTGCAATCTGATTCAAACAAGGCCTGTAAAAAATGCTGCACTATGATCTCAGAATAAAGGTATTGTTGTTGTTGTCTTGCTGATTTATTTCCTTACAGTAATCAGAGTACCACTATCATATCCTTGCCTTTGCTAGAATCACAGGTCATTGCAAAGTAGTCCTCAATCAATAAATCATCTTATTCATGCTGTCATTTTACTACAATAGTTGGATAAATAAGACTAGATTTTATTGATATTTATATTTTTTACCTTAAAGGTATTGCTGAGGGTAGTTCTCCCTATACAGGAGGAAATTTAGCCATGCCATCCCCTGGGACTCGGAACTGGCCCAACTCCCCTTCAGTACCAGGCCCATCTCCAGCTTCACGCCATGGTACAGCCACCTCCCCAGGGCATCCAACTCTTCACTCTCCACAGAAAGATGCTGACCACAGTAAAAGTTCTGGTGAGTATTTCTGCAGTCACCTCTATATAAAGATTAGAAAATAAGTCTTGCTTAAACATAACATGTGTATATTTACCAGTATATAATAGTCACTAGAACATAAAGGCTAGTTTTGTCCAGTTCCATTGGTTTTCTTTATAGACAGGTTTGACTGTACCTTTATCTTGAAGGAGCTTCTCTTGGCATCCCTTGACTCTGACCATGTTAATGCATTAAAAATTACAAAATGCCATTTAAAATCAATCCAAAAAATGTGTCGAGTTGCTTGAACATGGAAATGATTGAATTTCCCCTTAAAAAGAATTTTCACTGGCTTGGTGCACTGTATCAGCTAGTAGGTCTACATTTTGCCACAACATCCAGGTTGACTATATTAGCTGGTAGGTCTGCATTTTGCCACAACATCCTGGTTAAAAGGAGAACACTTTTCTCTGAAACTCAAGTGATCCCAATTCATCACTTAATAAAGAAAATTCTGTTTGTTATTGCAGGTTTCAGCATACAAACATATCTTTTATTCATTGCAGGAAAAGGCTTATTCAAAGTATTTAAGATATGAACTGTAACTACGGATTATACTTGGGCTGTTTACCTAAACAATGCTTTGATGTTTGTTAAATGAGTTTGGAAACTTAAGCACAAAGTCATTGTTCACAATGACAACAATGGAGCCATCACTACTGGGAAATTCTTATTTGCATCTCATTAGTTGCTCAGTGGTTGGCATTCCAAACTCATGATCAGTAGGGTGTGGGTTCTAATCCTACCATTGGATCAGCCTGGGTCAGCTACCATAGAGTGTCCTAGGATAAGGCACTTGGCTCCAATTGCCTCAGTACTAAATGACCAACTTGAGTTTCTGTGCCGTAAAACACCAAATTAAACTAAACTTATTAGATGTTCATGCAGGCAAGACAAAAATGAAATGAAAACAGAATCTCTGGTGAGTGTGGTTACATTTTTCAAATTCATAATCTTCTTTACCAGTTGTTAGTCCTCCATCAAGAATCCTACCATCACGATTCTGGGCAGCCTCCATTCCAACTCTAATATCCCATGATGCATTTGACAAACTCACAACTCCAGGGCCACTGCAGCAGATTCCATATCCAATCCCAGCATCCCCCTTTGAGAGATTCCTGGGATGTGTCTATCTCAAACGTCATCTTTCAAGGTTTATTCAGAATGAGAAACAGGTATGCTACATTATAATTACTTCAGACATTTTGATATGTGTACTTTAGAGATTGTGTTATTAGTATCCATGCTGTATTGTTTAAAATTAAGTTTCAAGCTATGTTCTTTCATTTGTCTTTCAGTTTTATACCAGCATACCCACGACAGAACCTGGTGTAATTATGTTCAAGTCTGAAGCTTTACAGTATAAAGTGACCATGAACTCCAACACACTTCAGTCTCTACACATCAAAGTTAGTCCAATTCCAGGTAATATACTAACCTACTTTGTCTCTTTGTTTAATGATTTGGGTGTCTTCACTTTTTTTTAGTTGTTTGCTCCAGGGAAGCATCAAGGAACAATGTTGCACCTTAAGCAAAGCTAGGGGACATTTGCCCATCTGACACTGCCCGTGTCTCTCCAAAGTTGCTAAATCCCTATATCAAAACCATTATAAGGGGACAACAGTAATGCCCCCCCCCCCTTCAAGTTCTCAGTTTAGGTACTTTCAGTAGATGTAGGTATGAGATCTATATCAAATTGATGATGTGGATGATGTCAGAATAAAAAATTTGCATTTATCGCTTTTTATTTTTACCACTTAAAATACTGGTCAAGGAACAGCTTATGCAACCTGGTTCAGTTGTTTTTGTTCTGATTGTGCAATATGATTGAAATCAATATCTTCAGCATAATGGAGATCTGACAGATACCAAATAAAGTTCATGTTCTGATGGCATTTGGAACTCCTGGTCCAATTAATTTTAGTAGCCTATCAGATAAACTGTTGCATTTCATGTTAGGGAGAGTTATCTTTTGTAACAATATTTTCCAAATTACATTTTTCATTTTCAGAAATATGAAAGCTGTAATTTGATTGGTGAATCAAAAGATCAGCAGAACATTACCTTATATTGGTGTCTGTCAGATCTTCCTTATTAATCAGATCTTAATCTTAATCAAATTGGCAATTGTGAATTGCTTTTAAATATTACAATTACATGTGTTGTTTTTATACTTTATTGTTTGGAGCCATGTCACATAAGCAGTTGAAGTATCTTGGTAAAGATAAATGTGAGGTCAGCAGAGACAAATCTGCAACCTGTTCATGTAAATATTATTGTAAACACAAGATGTTATGATCCAACGCTAGGGAGAGCAGACTATTATTTTACTCTAAGTAACAATTAAGTCAGAAATTGTAAATAATTGTAGATGTATGATACATCACATCTCTCCTATCCATTTTGGCCACTATATGGTGAGGATAAATTTGCAATAATTATCGGAAATTCATTTGGTTTATAATCAATGTGTTCTCTATTGACATGCAAGATGGACTTGACCTGTTGTGGTTGGTATTGCAGATTTATCTCCCTTGAGCTATAGCATGTGTTCATTACTGTGCAAATGTGTAAAGATCATCCAAAGGACCACAAAATTTGTTCTTTATGGACATGTATCCCTTATATACATGTACAAAGGCCCCTTATATACATATATACAATAAATATAATGATTAAAATAAGACAAGGGACCACAAAATTTGTCCTGTATGGACAGATGACCCTTGTAGAGGTTCAGTATAATGTGCACATATTGAATACAAGACCCTTGGATTACAAGTCTGATGCTCTGCCAAATGAGCTACTGTGATTGTCTAAACAAATCATGGATAAAAATACATAAATAGATAAACCCTGAAACAGTTGTTTTTTCATTACATATCCAATCAACAGCATTGAAAGACATTTCTACAGGAAGCATCCTTCTGACCCAGATTTCTTGGTCAACTGCTCTTGCACTTGGCTATTAGGCAGAAGTCAGCCAAGTGAGCAGCCTCAAACTCACACGGGCCTATTGATGTTTTTTTTCTTCTTTTTCTTTTGATCAGTAAAGTAATGATGCTACTGTGTCTGTGATTTCAGAGAGTAGAGAACAGTGGACATCTGAAGAGATACAGATACTGGAAAGATACTTTGACTTCAAAGTAAGTCTAGAGTCATTACTTGCCTATTGTGATTAAAAACATCTTTTATCTCATGACAACTTGAAACAGTTATATAATCACTGTAGTGAAAGATGTAGTAGATGAGTGGAAATAACTGAAGCAGAGAAGCATGACATTATGTGCCAATGACACCATATGTGTCCATGTGAAATAGATGCAAGTGAGACTTAAATCTAGAAATAAATATAATGAAAATAAAGAACGCATCTTTACATAAATAACAGTGAAAATTTGAACAAAATCAGTCAAAAAATTATGGGCATTTAAGTATTGATTGGGAAGTTGACTCATTACAAATTGGAGACAAAAAGATGTGGGCCCCCCCACCTTTCTTACGATAATGAAGCCTAGGAGGGGACAGGGAAGGCTTACAGCCTGCCCAGTCCGCCATCCAATGGAGCCATGGGAAAATCGTCCCTTGTGCCATGGGAAGAAAAGGAGACATTCCAGACTTGCCACCCAGTGGTGGAAGTCCCTAAGCCCCATAGGGATTGAACTCAAACATAGGAAAATGTATTGACCTGGACCCTTTCCTCAAGGGGGCAGGCTGCTCCATGGATGTAGTCAGGGAACTATGAATTTCAGTAGTGGTGGAAACAAACACCCAGTGACTGGTATTGGTTGTCCTGCCTTGTGACTTGTGCCAAGTACTTAGACCTGGTGCTTGATATATGGTGATATAGGGATCGGACCACTAGTTCATTTCCCAAAGAACTTAATGTTAATATATAAAAAAATAAAATTAATTTCTTCATTAGGTTGGCATACAAGCCACACATGCTTCCATTCATCAGAGTTAGAGATTTTTTTTTTAACCTTGAAAAACAGGTGTTTCGCAGCATTTTATTTTGTCTCATGCTGGTAAAAATGGGACTCCCTGGCCTGCACCTAATAACATAGCCTCGCACCAAGAGTCCATATGTTATTTTGTCAGCAGGAAATTAAATACAGGATATCAAAATAAAAGTAAATATTTTTTTGTCAACTATGGTACATAGATTGAAGTTAATTAAATCCATTTACAACCCAATGGGTGCATCTCAAAATATTTAGAACTCTATTTGTTATTTCCCCACCAGTAGACTGGTTCTCTGGCTGTAAAATAATTAGTGGTCCGATACCTGACAGACACCCAGTGATCAGTATACATTGCTTTGCTCAGTGAACTGGTGCCTGGTGGCTGGCACCTGGTGAACAGTGTCCTTTGCTTAGTGAACTGGTGCCTGGTGGCTGGTGCCTGATGAACAGTGCCTTTTGCTCAGTGAACTGGTGGAGACTTTCTTGCAATAGAAAGTGCCATTGATCCCCCCTGATTGGCCTTTTGGCAACTGTTTGGATAGCTTGCATTTGGGGTAAGGAAAACTCTATTGATTTCAGTGGTCAAAGGTCATGGTCTTTGTCACTGCTGGAAGAAAAATGGTTTCCACACAATAACCTTAATTCTGTGTCATCTGCTGTTACTAAATTGTATTGATGGCTTGTACTTGTGATAAGGGAGAAGCCTATTATATTTTGGGTCAAAGGTAAAGGTCACTGACTAAAAGATTAAAAATATTTTCAGATCAATAATATTAGTTCTACATCACATACCTGGATCAAACATTGTGGGTGGCTTGTACTTGGGGTAAAGATGTAGCCCATTGATTTTGGAATGAAAGTTTAAAGATTAGATCACTGTGACTGAAAGAAGAAAAGTAGGTTTTTTTACACAAATTTCAGTTGTCTGTATAGAGGACTCTTACACAATGGGCAGGTGTATAATGTGCCATTTATGGTACTCTTGTTTTTAAGGACAACTCATGCACCAAACAACAAGATAAGATGAGATATCAGATGTGTGATGTGACGACGGCATCTCTCTCTCTCTCTCTCTCTCTCTCTCTCTCTCTCTCTCTCTCTCTCTCTCTCTCTCTCTCTCTCTCATACATACAGATGTAAAATATTTATTGAAAAACTATGCGACAGTAATCTCAGAAATAACAGCAGCTGCTGCTGATGTTATAGTTATTTGATAATGATACACTCTAAGTACATCTGAATAACTTGAAAAAAATTGTTTTCACATTACATGTTGAACAGTGAAGCTGTAATTCTGTTTCCCTGTTTGTCACCACTGACAAGAAAGCAGTGGTGTTGGGAAAAGTGCACTGAGTTGTTCAAATTGACAGGTGTTGATATGCCCAATGAATAACTGAAAAGGCTGGCACATGTGATGTCACTGATGGGTACTTCATAGCAAAGTTTACAATATTATTGCCACATGTATATAAGTATCCAAATAGTTATGCACCATTTTCCATATCTTTCTACTTCAAAATTACATCAAAAATACAATGAATTTTGGATACAAAAGATGATTAAATTTTTTAAATAAATCTGCAATCTCTTCTGTGACTTATTCAGAAGTCATGAATATTATTGAGCTTGTCAAAAGTTACATCCCTTGAAATGTTTAAAACTCAAGAGATTTTCATGAAATGTTCACTGTCATTCATGTTAGATGCTCTCTTTATTTTTATTCTGTTTATTTGTAGACTTAGTGACACTTTAATGATCAAGGGATATGTTATAACATACATCATGGGAAATCTCCATCTAATTAGTAATTGTATTACCTTGCATGTCAGAATAGTGTGGGGAAGTTTGTTATGACAAAGCAACAGAGAACAGTTTTCCAGTTCTGTGCATAGAAGGATAATTGTAAGTTAGGCATACTATCCTGCATTATTATTACTATTATTATTATTGCAATTCCATTTAAATCTACCTGGAAAAGGGGGGGGGGGATGCTACCTTTTTTTACAGGTTACCCCCAAAAAGAAAAGAATTAAAGTTGTATAAAAAAAAAAAAACCTGAAGAAAAATATTTCACACACCACCCCAACAAAATGAAAGTAAAAGTGCATCCCCCTCCTCCAGGTAGATTTAAATAGAAGAGACATTATTATTATTATTATTATTATTATTATTATTATTATTATTATTTGTGAGTATAATAACATGAAATTGTAAATGCTGTTTATTAACCCACTGCAATAACAGAAGGTGATGTATTGATTGCTGCTGTCCCAACATCCAAAAGCCCATGTCCATATGTCTGTCCCAAATCTGTTGTAGCAAAATAACACAAACCTTACACATTTTATTGTTTGTAAGTAGATGACTTAATCAGATTTTCAGACCATTACAGCAGTTTTAATTTTTTTTACACATTTTTGAAATTTATGGAATTGTGGGGGGGGGGGGTTCAAAACATTTCAGCATGATTAAGCAAAAACACTTAAGTAGACAAATGAAATTTGGTAGTCATATTTATATTCATCATATTTATATTTATATGTAGATGACATAATGAAATTTTAAGGTCATTGTAGGAAATATTTTATTTTGTTTTTTTTACATATTTTTTTATATTTGGGACCTTTTTTTTAAACAACATGAGTTAATTAGAGATGAGATGGCCCCCTCCCCACCCCCCTTGCTTATATAAATACTCCTGCAGAAAGTATCCTATGGTATAGTACTCTCAAATGATATACTACTTATGTTATGGTATAGTACTCTCAAATGATGTACTACTTATGCTATGGTATAGTACTCTCAAATGATATACTACTTATGCTACACTTTGTTTCTCTTTTGAATACATTCCCTGATCACATTAACATTAGGAAAATAAACTCCACTATCTCCCAAATCCAGCCCTCCTGAAAGATACAAATGGTGTCTTTTCTGTCTATATATCATACAGACTAAGGGAAGAATCTCTTACCCGTTACCTCCCCTTGACCACCGCTATCTGGCACCAGTTTTAAGCTTTTGCTCAGTACTATCAACATAGTCCCGCAAGACCTCCTGAAATCCTATGAATATCTTCACGAGTTCAACCCATCTATCCAGAAAGTCGGTATATTAGTGTGTAGTAAGGTTTTTACTGCATGTGGTAAACATTTTTAACTTTTGATCAATATTTATGTGAATTTTTCACATTTCTGCACTGCGCTTATTCTGACTTTGTGCTTCAAGACAGTATTGTTACTGCATGTTTTTGGTTATTCTCACTCACTGCATGTATATTTTCTCTTTTTTAATTACTAAGTGTGTTATTGTAATTTGTGAACACTTTCGGGTTGTTAATTTCTGATTTTTTGTTTTTGTTTTTGTCATTTTAGTTAAACAATGACAACAAAATACAGTAAGTGCAAGAAACTAAAGCTAACGTGGACATATATGAAATATGTTTTACTTGCATGAAGTGTTCTATGTCCTCAACATGCAATGTGTATGCATTATGGTCAGAAAATATCAGGTCCACAGTGTTGCGTAAAAGTATAAAAGCAAGGAGAAACATGTGAAGTCTTGTACAGCCATGCCACATACCATGCAATAATGCGGTGGTATGTGAAATCATATGGGGATCAAACTGACCAATCCATTCATTTTACCACATGTTCTGCACAGATGGTTCCAACTGCCCAGTTGACAGCCATGCATGCCATCCAGCTGGCAATTAGGCTGACTGTCCAGCCAATCATACATTATACTCTCCAGTCACACATTCTGGCAAAACTTGCTCGGCCAACTCAACCCCCAAGTCATTTATTCATGGCTTATCCTTTGGAGTGATACTGTGATACAATTAGGGGTGCATATTACCATGCATATTTCCATGTTCCTATTCATCCAGCCATGTGCAAGTTTCTTTGATTTGCCTACCAAGGAGAAAATATACCAGTTTTGTTCACTCCCATTTGGTTTCAACATAAGTCCATGGGCATTCACAAAAATTAACAATTGTGTCATCACCCTGTTCAGATCAACTTTGTCAAAAGCAACTGCAGTGTATCGGGACCATGTCCTCCAGAAACACATGGTAAGTTCTATTCTGGTGAAGGGCAGGAACGATTTGTGTTCCTTTTAGGTTACCTAGACTTTAGTGAACTGAGAAAAGTCAAATCTCAACCCATTCCGGCATTTTGTCCATCTGGGCATGGAGTTTATCACCACTCAACCTCATCCATCTCCCTCGTGTATGCAGAGTTGATTTCCAACAGGAAGTGGATTACAGCAAGAGAGTTTCCAAAACTCCTTAGTTTGCACAATGGGGCAATGGATATTATTCAGCTTTTCATGTGCCATTGCAGTTGGCCCTGCTGGTTTAGTGGTGCCTCTTTTCCAGCCTACTTGATCAGAAAGTCAGGAACAGGACTTAAGTAGTATTATTTCTGTATCAGTGGTGCAACAAAGGTTGACTCACAGAAGGAATTCCTCTGGAATAGCCCCAACTGGAAATTACGGTATGTATGGACCCCAGTTCGTACAGTTGGCATACCTGATATATTCACTGACAGTGTTGGGTTTTTTGGAGACACAAAAAGTGTGTTTTGAGGACCAAAAAAAAGCGATGTTGTCCAATTGAGAATTAGCTATCATTTCATATAAGCTTATAGAAAATGACTGGAAATTCAAATCTAAATAAAAGAAAATAACCTGTCTGTTTTCTTTAAAGCATTTAATACACTTACAAAGAAAAAATAGTTGGTAGACTTAGCATTGTCAAATATCATCACCACACACATACACATTATGTGCAAACACTCACATAATCACAACCACACTGACATTAAATAAAAACATACTCAGTTTCTGTCATTAAAATCAATTGGAATTCAAAATATCAGCTTCATTAGATGCAGTCTTTGCTGCTCTCAATAGCTCAGTAGGGGGGTTTGAAAGTAAATCAAGTGTCATTTGTGTTCATCTTTGCACTCATTAGAGACTGGATGGTACTGTTGTTCAAACTTCCCTGCTGGATTCTCTGAGCGAATCCAGGTCAGAATTGAGTTGTTCTTGCTGACCATAATGTTAACATTGTCAGAACTGTATCCAGTGCAGTTTGACCATGAGATATGCTTGTCTCTATATAAAAAAGAAAATATACATCACATTTGGGTCTGACCACACATTTGGGTCTGACCATTTCAGTGGGGACTGGGGTGTGTGTAAGGGGACATGATTTTTTCAAGCTTAATGGGGACCTTACAGGTAATACAGCAGTAATAAATGCCTCTGTCCAGTATGGGTGTTAACACAATCTCTGTATCAACACAAATCAACTGTGTAAACATGAGCGTGTGCTTATTATTGTCTTTCAAACAATCTATTGCATGGCTAAAATCATCCTGAAAAAGCATGGGTCTGTTAATAGTTGGTATTTTAACAAGATTAAGATAACGAATGATAATAATAAGAACTAATCTGAATGTTCAGTTCAGCGTGTCGAATATATTCTGGTTTGTCCTGATGTTACATATATGTGGTGCTACTATTTCAACAGATGTCATACACTCCAGAATGACTAATGTCGATATGGTGTTTGCAGTATGTGCAAAGAATGAAATGCTCCCTTTTGCTGTTGTACTTCACAAAGTCAAACTCTGTCAACCACGAGTTCTGAACTTTAGTTATGCTTGCTTTGGTAATAACTCATTGTTTCCTGAATCACAGGAAATGCATTTTGACATTTTGCCTTCAAAAACAAATGACACTTGAACACTATTCCCACTACTGAAATAGTCATGTTTTGCATTTTATATATGGATTAAAATCCAGCTTCAAAGAAACATTGCCACTGTTCACAAACTTGCCAGTAATCTTTAATAAAGATGGCTTAAACATTCATTCAAGGCAATGATGTGTAATAACTTTTGTTCTTCAACACACATCTCGTTGATTTATCTATAACTTGGGTTGTTCCACTTTGTGAACTTTACCTATGCAAATTAGCCTAATGAGCTCCTCAACAGCAGTCTTCAAATGACTTAACACATCACCATAGCTATTGTCAGCCAGTGAAATGGTGGTTGTTTGTACCTGACCACCTTGCTTTTAATTGCCTCTATGACAATTAGCTGTATAAACTGCCCCAAGGATAGTTTTACATGAGCTCTAAGCAGGACTGTTTACCATTTATACATACTACATGTTACATGTTATGGGCATATATTGAGATGGTGTGTTTTTTTTTCTTTGTTTTATTTTTGAAAATTACTGAAAAAAGTGTTTTTTGAAACACGACCTGTCAGGGGGTTTATCATGTTTGACAACTTGGTGGTGGTGTCCTACCTAAATTTGGAAGGAGCGGGGGGCAATCATATAACATATGCATTCTGATTTGGAAGTTTCTGCACTGGTGCTGCCAGCTAAATACAATTATAAATCAGACATATTCCAGGCAGGCTCATTGTCCAGGCCGACTTGCTGTCAAGAAAGGGTCCGATCCTTCATACCAAATGGTCCATTCATCAGTCAGTCTTCCATTGGATTTGTGTGCTTTAGGGGTGTCAGATAGAAACTGCCCACCTTTGTCTGTTTGGTCTGGGACCTAGAAGCATGGACAATGGATGCACAATCAATCAGTTGGGAGGGCTTTGGGGTCTTTGCTTATCTCTCACCCGGGTCTTAGTACCAAAAATAATACAGAAACTGAGAGGTCAGAACTGTAGTCTGATTCTGATAGCTGCTCTCAGATGAGACAAATCCTGGATAAGCGATTAACTCGAACTAGCGATAGACGTGCCCACAAAATCCAAGCAAAGCTAAACGTACTCAAACAGCTGCAGTCACAAATATTTAGTTCCTGTCCAGACTGGCTCATTCTTCATGCCTGGCTATTGTCGGGAGAGCTCTGCAAGGAAAGGAATTTCAGAATTTGATTGTGGAATCTCACGAGCTAGTAGGCCCTCCCACTTTGAAGGTATATGAGGGAAAGTGGCATGTGTTCAGGGACTTGTGCAAAGTCAACAACATTGTCCCTTTGAGTGCCCTAATCCTGCAGCTGGCTGATTTCTTCCTCTGGCTGTTCAAGGAGAAAATTATTAGCTCTGGTTATTATCAAAGGCTACCGCTCCATGATTTCCAACACTTTTAGACATCATGGCAGAGGGGATATTTGTCATAATAAAAATCTATCAGACCTGCTAGCCAATTTTGACTAGAATAGGCCAAAATCCCTCACCCTGTTTCCTAAATGGAATCTGGCATGGGTTTTGACATGGCTTAATTCAGATCAGTTTGAGCCTTTAGCAGAACCTCACTGAAGCTACTATCATACAAAGCATGCTTTCTGATAGCCTTAGCTTCAGCATGCAAAATGAGTGAGTTACATGCCCTTTCAATGGACCCAAACAACCTCCAGTTCAGATTAGATGATTCTGTAGTCCTAATGATGCAAACAGGCTTTGCAGCTAAGAATAGGCTGCCATCAGTAGGCAATCAAAGAGTCATTGTATGCTCCCTCTCTTTGATAGATACATGGAGAGAAGTGACCATGCTAGACCCAGTCCATTTCCACAAGCATTACTTGAAGCACAGAGAGAAAAGTTGTGGAACACAAAAGAGTCTCTTTCTTCTGGTTAAGGCCTCACCACTCAAGCCCTATCATCATGGCTGAAAAAGGTTGTACATTTGGCATACTCTGAAGTTTCAAAAGATCAGAGTTACCCCATGAACATTGTAGCTCATGAGATTAGAACTATCTCTGTGAGCCTTGGTTTTGAACATAATGCTTCGATCTGAGACAATATAGAAGCTGTTGGCTGGCATGCACAGTCAATCTTCTTGAGTTTTTTCTCTGGGATCAAGCCTTGCTGAGATAAAATTTGAATCTGGTGAGTCCAGTGGCTGCTGCCCAGATGATCACCAGACCCAGCTGATGTCAGCACAACCTCTTCATGGGCAGCAGTTTAGCGCTTTCACTGGATTCGGCCAGAAAAATGTATCAGTAAAAAGAGTTAATTAATTTTCTTCTTAGCTGTGTATAGTTGTCACAGATCACAAAACCATCAGTTATGCTCCTCTCAACTTAGGAGAATGGGCAATCCTTCATATAAAAAATCCAGCCATTCTTCCTTTGAAGGGTACATGTGGTAGAGGTAGGATGCTCAGCATTCCCTCCTCCTATTACCTATTCTCCTAACATTAATGTGATCAGGAAATGTATTCAAAGGAGAAAGCAAACTTTTTAGTAAATTGTCTTTCTCTGAGAATACTTGTCACATTACAATAAAACCCTTTCAACTTCCCTGCAAATGTGAGCATCCTAGTTGATGTATCACTCAGCTTAAAATTTGTGCCACCTAGTGGTGGTCAAGGGGAGGTAATGAATAAGAATTTCTTCCCTTAATCCATATGGTATATAGACAGAAAAGATGCAATTTTCATATTTTCAGTAGGGCTGGATTTTGGAGGTAGTGGAATTTATTTTTCTAATGTCAATGTGATTGGATAAGTATTCTCAGAGAAACATATTTTACTAAAAAATTTGCTTTATGTAAGAAATATTTAATGCAGAAAATTCTAAGTATCAAAAGGCAACTCCACACAAGTTGTTTAACAGGTGTACCAAGTTCCTTGAAATACCTTGAATGGTTTGAGAGTTATGCTCCAGAAACAAAACTATTTATTTGGACAGACAGACAGATGCATATAGCAGTGGTTCTATTCCCCCCCCCCCCCATATTACATACTGGGGTGATACAAATATATTTAAATATATTGTTCTCAAAATCCTGCTTGAATAGCCCTTTTATTGGCAGATAAGATGGATGGAGATACTGATGGATAAAAAACTTCAAAATAATGAACTGAAGAATTCCCAATAGCAAAAGGCTCATATAGATTACCAGTCTAATATGTGTATAAAGTTTCATATAGATCACCAGTCTAATATGTGTGCATACAGTTTCATGTAGTTCACCAGTCTAATATGTGTGTATAAAGTTTAATATAGTTCTTCAGTCTAATATGTGTATAAAGTTTCATGTAGTTCACCAGTCTAATATGTGTATAAAGTTTCATGTAGTTCACCAGTCTAATATGTGTATAAAGTTTCATATAGATTACCAGTCTAATATGTGTATAAAGTTTCATGTAGTTCACCAGTCTAATATGTGTATAAAGTTTCATATAGATTACCAGTCTAATATGTGTATAAAGTTTCATATCGATTACCAGTCTAATATGTGTATAAAGTTTCATATAGATTACCAGTCTAATATGTGTATAAAGTTTCATGTAGTTCACCAGTCTAATATGTGTATAAAGTTTCATGTAGTTCACCAGTATAATATGTGTATAAAGTTTCATATAGGTCACCAGGCTAATATGTGTATAAAGTTTCATGTAGTTCACCAGTCTAATATGTGTATAAAGTTTCATGTAGTTCACCAGTATAATATGTGTATAAAGTTTCATATAGGTCACCAGGCTAATATGTGTATAAAGTTTCATGTAGTTCACCAGTCTAATATGTGTATAAAGTTTCATGTAGTTCACCAGTATAATATGTGTATAAACTTTCATACAGATCACCAGTCTAATATGTATATAAAGTTTCATTAAGATATCTTGAATGATTTGGGGTTCTACTCTGCAAATGAAAATGTGGCTAATATATTTATAGATCAGCAGAAACGAAATGAAAGTGTGATGGACAGACTACTTATGCTACACTTTGTTTCCATTTTAAGATAGCAAATATTGAATGCAGAAACTTCTAAGTATCAAAAGGCACCATTATGTAACTTGCTAGACGTGTGTACCAAGTTTGGTTGAAATACCTTGAACAGTTTGAGAGGTATGCTTCAGAAACAAAGTGTTGGTTAACACCCAATTGTTGAGCAACCTCAATTTATATATTACTTATCCTACACTTTGTTCCATGGCAACCTAAAAAAATATTGAATGCAGACAATGCTGATTGTCAAAAGGTACCTGTATGTAACTTGCTTGACATGTGTACCAAGTTTTGTTAAAATACCGTGAACGGCTTGAGAGTTTTACTCTGAAAACATAATTGTGTACTGACAGACATATGGATAAGACAGAAAGACAGACAGACATTGCAGTGGCTATATCTCCCACCCTCTTATTAAAAACTAAGAGGGACAAAAACATTTTTAGCACATTCAGCAAAAAACCACTTGAAGTAGACAAATGAAATTTGATATGCATATTTATATTCATATCTAGAGGACCTGATTCAGATACCATGCTATTATAGCAATCATTCAAATTTTTCTACATTAAATTTTTTTTTTTTAATATAATTTTTTGGCCTGCTGGGTGGCATATTTGTTTTGCAAAAACAAATTTAGTTGTAAAAAATATATAAATAGTATTTTTATACTGGTCTAAAAAGAATTGTTTTTTTTACCTGTGTGATTGACTTGAACTTGATTTCTCAGGTTGCCTGCCCTCCGTACAAATCTAATGCATTGACAGCATTTGGTCGTCTTCTGCGAGCCAAATCCCGAATCGTCAGAGACTGCATACAGATAATGAGGCTGGAACTAGTGAGTACAAATCAGGTCTTTCAAAATTTTCACATTACTGGTTTGCCAGGGTAAGTTGATTTTCACACAGGCAAGCATTACTGGTTTGTCAGGGCAAGTTGATTTTCAAATATATAGATCATTTGGAAACATAAAATATTAAGTGTCCTTGGTGTGTCCATGGGTATGACACTTGGCTCCCATTCCCTCAGCACGATTTAGCCAGTAATGTGTTGAAAGTGTCATTAAATTCAACCAAGAAGAAAGTCTGACGTGTACAATTATTTATAATCTTTGATAGCAACTAAAGTGCAGTTAAAGTTTGTCAACACCAATGGAAAAGAGTTTTGTCTTTTAATTCAGTTTGCTGGTTGTAGGTAGGTTTGTTATTTGTGTCTGTAACTTTGGCATTTGGTGGTCTTTGAACAGAAGAAAACATGAGAACCCCAAGGAAGCAACTGACTTGTGATAGGAGGCCACCAAATTGGAATTGCATGGGTCAGGAAAAAGTCAGGGAATTTTCAGTTTTCAGGAAAGTCAGGAAAAAGTTGGAATTGTATAATAAATCAGGGAAAATGGAAATTTTAGTTAAAAGTCAGGACATTTTGTATCCTCAGTCAGGGAAAGTTTAATATGGACAAGAGTACTGGGAAATGTGATGTGTAATTTACTAGACTAGGGCTGTTTTCTTATCCATGATTTAAAATTTGCTTCTGTGCAAGATGTTTGGAGTAACTTCTGAATTTATTTAAATATAGTGGTGCTGTTGTTTTTCAAATTCTGTACACTTTTGGGTACCTTGAATCTTGTTGTTCAGTGAAAAGTCAGAGAATTTTGATTCCAGTAACATGTGTGAACCCTGCTAACCCTTGCACATGCTGGATATGGGGATTGGACCTAGGAATACAGAAGTGCAAAATGAGTGCCATGTTACTATGTTATCCAGAACCCTAATGTTTGACAGCGTTGTTATTAAAGATTACTTAAGTGACATCTTATATTAGTAGCCTTTTGTTGTTGCTTGTTGGATAACTGGAGATATGGAAGATTTTTTTATGATCAAGGGCCAAAAGTGCCCATGTCAAAATTGTACAAGCAGCAGAAATCAGGAGAGAGAATTTCAATCTTTTCCTATCTTTGAATATTCCAGATGCAGGACAGGAATGCCAAATGGTCAGTCCAGCTGTGTCTGACAGTGCCTCCATCTGCTGCCCACATAGCACCAGCTGGGACACCAGCCATTGTTGTCATGACCAAAGTTGTCCTCATGGTATGTGTGTGTGTGTGTGTGTATATATATATATATATATATATATATATATAGAGATATATATATATATATATATATATATATATATATATATATATATATATATATATATATATATATATATATAGAGATATAGAGATATATATGTAGATATATATATATATATATAGATAGATATATATAGATATATATATAGATATATATATATATATAGAGAGATATATATATATATATATATATATATATAGAGATATATATATATATATATATATATATATATATATATATATATATATATATATATATAGATATATATATATAGATATACACACAGTGAAACCCCTAAAAACCAAAAACCTTGGAACCCCCCAAAAATTCTGTTTTGAGAAGTATTCAGTTTACTGATGTTTTTGCAGATGTGAAAAAGAGTCTTTTTCTAAGCGCTGATGTGATGAGTCAGACAGACAGGCAGAATATAATTATGAGAGCATCAGTGTCTGTGTCTGTAAGAGTGCACAAAACTAAGAAACCTGTTGGTTTTTTTTAAAATTTAAAATGCATGTATAACAATATACATTTCTTCTGAAAGTCACATCCTGTCATATAAATAAATACAGTTGTTCCACATAGAAATACAGTCCTCCTCACAAGATACATCTGAGGAATGAGATACATTTATAACTTTACTATAAGTCCATTAGAATTATGAATGATTCTCCATAATGTTTAAATACTCTGTATAATTAATAATGTTCAAAGTTCAAGAGCCTGGCTTGAAGAAGGCGTGGAGAGTTTGTCTTTTTTCTTATATCTTTCTTTAACTAATGTGGCTTGTGTTAATGACTCCATTTCTAGTGCTGTAGGCAAATAACGCTCATCCTTAGCAATTGCGAAGTTCAGGGTATGTCATTGAGTGAATCTGACTTTTAGAATACTGCTTTGTTGGTCTCTGTTGGCAAAGCATCAAAAGCGAGGCCACATGCCTGGTCAGTAAAACCCTGATATTCAATTAAAACAAACAAGCAAACAATGTTCTATTGATCATGTATACGAATGAATAGTATCAATCACAATTAGATAATACGCTGATAAACATAATCTTTCTTAATAGCTTACCTACAAGCATTTAGTTATTAACAATTTGCCTTAAAAGCTGGCTTTTTTGTATTGTGCAAAGACTTCAGATTAGCCTATTGTCGGCCCTAATCTGTGTTGGCACGCATGTCAAGTATTGCTTTAACCTCGCATGCCCTTGGGACATTTTCCAGGTCTTTGTTTCACAGATCACCCAACAACAGTACTTGCTAACTGTAATTAATCTGTTCCAATGTGTGTCAGGAATCTAGCAGCTAAAATAATATATTTCCAAGTTTGAATTGAGTTTCAGTTTTAATGGGTTTTTTAAAGTGTAAAATTCAAATTTTTGATCGAAATTTGTTTCGGTATTCGGAGTTGAGGGGTTTCAGTTTACAGGGAAAAAAATGATGATATTAAAGAAGGAAAAATTTGGGACTAAACAAATTTTCAGTCTTGAGGGATTCCAGTATACTGAGGTTTTGGTTTTGAGGAGTTTTACTGTGTGTATGTGTGTTCAAACCTGTCAATATCAGTCACACATGGGAAAAGGCAAAACTGGCCTTTGTACACAGGTGACCTCTGTACACAGGTTCACCTTTTAAAATTGGTTCCTGAACAAATACTATACACTGAATATTATTATTATTATTATTATTATTATTAACACAACTACTTTTCCTATCATCCAGTAAATGAATTGCTTCAACCCTCCGCCTGAATGAAAAAACTGCCTTGCTTTTCAATTTGACATATTGACACCTTTGAGTTACACTATCATTGTGACTGAAGTACTAGTACAAGCGAAATGAGAAATGCTTGCACATCGATTCACATGATATTACTCTATCTAAACAATGCCTACCTCATAAAGCAAAAAATCAGTTTGCATAGACTGGGCAGTCATTGTAGATACACACCAGTGACCGCTTAAGGCAGGGAAATACCATTGTTTGGTTAGAAAACACCTGGCTGCTGACCACGGAAGGCAGGTAACCATTACATACAGGTCATTTACATAGGAAATCTGAATAGCTGTTGTGAACATGTGACTGCTGAGTAAAGGTGACCATTAGGACAGGTTTGACTGTATATATATTTATATAATCAAATCTGTCAATGGTGGCCACTGAGGGGAAAAGGCAAAATGCTGGTGACCTCTGTACACAGGTTCACCTTTTAAAATTGGTTTTGAACAATACCATGCACCAGATATCATTATTGTTGTTGTTATTATTAGTAGTAGTATCATTAGTATTATTATGTTATCAATCAATATTTTGTATGTGCACAATTCAACAAAATTATAAAATATGCGTATATGTTCTCTCCCAAATTTATGTTCCACACAAGATTACTGTTTCCTGTTCACTTTAATCCATCCTTTAAATTAAATCATCACTTACTCTTAAAATAATCACTGATCTTAGTTTGTTTTGTGCATCATGACAAAACGCACTACTAATTGACAGTTTACATATGACTGTAAAACAAAGGACTGACTCTTTGGTTGGCCAACTTGCATAAATTAGGCTTGGAAACAGCTGTTCACACTTCAAAAACAATATCTGGGTTAGCTAGTTGCTCAACTCGCTAAGATTATAAGACAGTCAGCCTATGTGAGAGGCCTGTGATGAATAGGGAATCAAAATAGGCCATATATGGCTATTCTTTGTGACCCATGAACCGAAACTTCGCCTGCTATTACAGACAAGTTTTTCTTATTGAATGACACTTGACCCTGTAGAAAAGGGACATAACATGTATCTCTTCTCAAAGATGAACTTGTTTCATCAGAGATGGTTTTAATTCACAGGCAGATGGATAAAGATATCAGACTATACCTGTCACACTGGCACAAAAGGCAACTTCCATTTCTGCTGTGATAACACAACTACTTTTCCCACCATCCAGCAAACGAAATGCTTCGACCCTCTACCCTAATGATAAAAACTTTCACTTTTGAATTTGACATGTTGACACTTTTGAAACTTTGAATTACATTGGCAATGTGACTGGAGTACAGTGAGATAAGAAATGTTTGCACATCGATTCTTTTATCTAAACAATCCCTTCATTATGAAGCAGAAGTTTAGTTTGCATACACTGAGTTGTCACTGTAGATTCGTTCCAGTCACCACTTAAATCAGTGAAAAACCATTATTTGGTTAGGAAACATCTGGCCACTGACCACAGAAAGTAGGTGATCATCATATACATTACACTTATATAGAAAATTTCTGCGTGGAAATTAGAATGGCCGTTGAGACCAGGTGACCGCTGTATAAAGGTAACCGTTCAGATAGGTTTTACTATGTATATATATATATATATATATATATATATATATATATATATATATATATATATATATATATATATATATATATTGTTTCTTTGTCATGCTGAAATTAGCATTAATAAAAAAGAGTTGAAAAAAATTGTAGGCCACGTATAAAGAAATATCAGTTTAGGTTCTTTTTTGGGTCATCTGACTTAATGTTTTTCAATCAATTTATATAATTATCCTAGTCAACAAATGTCATCTATAGTCGCTTCATTTGTATTAGAAGGCACATTCTCACCTGATCAGGCCAGTTTGATGCATGCAATTTAGTGACATCTGTTGTACTTAGACATCGGAATCACATGCTGATTGCATAGTTTTTTTTTTTCCAAACCTCTTATGTGCTTTACCCATTGGTAACGACAAAAAACAATCATTATTGGGGCTCCTAAGTCAAAGTCAAGGTCACTGGAGCTGAAAATGTGATATTCCTTTTTCCTTTCTGCATGATTAGTAAAGTTTTCTTGGCCTGACTTTTATCAGACTTCATAGGTAGACAACACTTGGCAAGGGCAGCTCCCTATTGATTCTGAGGATGAGAGGTGAAAGGTCAAGATTACTGAAGCTGACATTGTAATTTGTTTGGTTGCTGTTCATTAAGTCTGGTTTCCTGGATCCAACTACAGTGGTCATAGACCAGAAGAGCTTATGGGATGGTCTTTCATCTTTTGTCTGCAATCCGTCTGTCTGTTAACACAAATTTGGTATCACTACTTCTCCTAAACTCCTTGGAGGATTGCCATGAAACTTTTACACAGACATTCATCACATGGTCTAGTTGGACCTAAATGAAAATGGTGTTGCTTGGACATCAAGATATCTTTATGAAACTTGGTACACAAATCTTAAAAATGTTATCACTACTCATTCTGAATGGATGGTCATATCAACATGGGGTTTTCATGAAAAGACTTCTTTTAATATCTAGTTGGTCCCAAATGAAAATGGTGCCAATGTGATGTCCAATATGGATGCTATAGCAGCCATCTTGAAAATCTTGTTATCACTACTCTGCCTGAATTGATGCTCATATCAACATTGGATTTTCACCAAAAGACTTCTTATGATGTCTAGTTGGTCCCAAATGATAATGGTGCGGATCTAACATCCATTATGGCTGCCACAGCAGCCATCTTGGTAATATTGTTATCACTACTCCACCTATATGGATGGTCATATCAGCATGGGGGTTTCATTAAAAGACATCTTATGATGTCCATTTGGTCCTAAATAAAAATGGTGCCAATGTTACATTCAATATGGCCATCATGTCAGCCATCTTGAAAATCTTGTTATTTTAACTCTTTCTGAACATAAAGACATGTTGATGTGGGGTTCTCACCAAAAAACTTCTTTTCATGTCCAGTTGTTCCGAAATGAAAATGGTGCCAATATGACATCCATTATGACCAGCACACAGCAGCCATCTTGAAAATCTTGTTATCACTACTCCTGAATGGATGGTTGTATCAACATGAGGTTTTCAGTACAAGACATTTTATGATGTCTAGTTGGTCCTAAATGAAATGGTACCAATCTGATGTCCAATATGGCTACCACAACAGCCATCCTGACAAATTTTGTTATTGCTACTCCTCCTGAATGGGTGGTCATATCAACATGAGGTTTTCACTAAAAGACTTTATATGATGTCTAGTTGGTCCTGAATGAAAATGGTGCCAATCTGATGTCTAATATGACCACCACAGCAGCCATCATGAAAATCTTGTTATCTCTACTCCTCAACAGAAAGTCATATTGACATGGTGTTTTCACCAGAAGACTATGATGTCTAGTTAGTCCTAAATGAAAATGGTGCTGCTCTGAAGTCCATTATAGCCATCACAGTGGCCATCTTGGAAATCTTATCACTAAATTGAATAGAAAGTCATATTGACAGGGTGTTTTCACGAAAAGACTTATGATGTCTAGTTAGTCTCAAATTAAAATGGTGCCATTCTGATGTCTAATATGGCTGCCAGAGGGGCCAGCCTGAAAATCTTGTTATCACTACTTCTGAATGAATGGTCTTATCAGCAAGGGGTTTCACTAAAAGACTTCTTATAATGTCTTGTTGGTCCTAAATAAAAATGGTGCTGATCTGACATCCAGTATGTGGTCATCTTGATTATTTCGCTACTCCTCTTAAATGGAATGTCATTTTGGCGTGGGGTTTTCATAAGAAGAGTTCTTATGGTGTCTAGTTGGTCCTAAATGACAATGACTAACCCTCAATATGGCCACCATGGTGGCTATCTTCAAAATATTGTTAACAAGTGGATGACTATATCAACATGGGGATTCCACCAACAGACTTCATATGATACCTAGTTGGTCCTAAATGAAAATGTTGCCAGTCATACATCCAATATGGCTGTCATGGTGACTGTCTTGAAAATCTTCTTGTCCCCTTGAATAGATCATTATGACATGGGGTTTTCACCAAAAGACTTCTAATGATGTCTACTTTGTCCTAAATGAAAATGGTGCCAATCTGACTGATGAATATCGGAGATGGTTTCAACACTCGGCAGTTAAAAGGGAAAAATGGTCTAATCTTGAATTTCAGGAAATTCTTTTCACCCAGTAGAGTGTCAGTCCCTTTGAGGGACTCTTGTTATAGATAGTTACTGTATATACTCGCATATAAGCCGGGTCCAAATGCAAACAACAGATTCTGATCTGCCGTCGCATAATGCGCCGGCAGATCAGGGTCTATGTTGTTTGTTCTACTGATTAGTCTTTACAAACTGCATAGACCCAGATCTACCAGTGCATTATGCGACAACAGATCTTGGTCTATGCAGTTTGCAGTTGGTATCAGATTATATGCGTGTATATACGGTAACACTTGGGCAGAGGTAGCTTCCTATTGATTCTTGGGGCCCAGACATGAAAGCTCAAGGTTACAGGAGCTTAAATTGTGATTTGGGGTTCCACATGATAAGTATCCTTTCCGCAAGTTTCTAAGTTTTGTTCAGCTTCACACTTGCATTACACTTGAGGAAGGCCAACTCCCAACAACTGAGTTTGCAATTGATAAATCAAAGGTCAAGGTCACTGGATGTGAAATTGGAAAATTATGTGTTTTTTTACATTTACGATAGTTATGGTTGGTTGAGGGTTGGGGGCATGGGATCAGCCATTTTTCTGATTGCTATTTTTATCTGTAATTTAAAAGTCTCCAAAATCATTTTTATATAATCTAAGGTTTTTCTTAGATTCTTTGATTGTTCAAGCTTTGTTCTTAGAGCTTCCATTTCGGTAACTTCGAGAACATTAAATACTGACTTTATAAATCTTGCTGGTATAATATCATTTATTATATTCACAAACGATTCTATTCTCTTTTGTACTATGTACTACAGTACACAGCTGTATATGCATTCTATGTATCTCTTGTCTCTCTTTCAGTTGCAGTTAACAAGGGTTGGTCTACAGCTCCCTCAGGGGGCTGAGCCCCAGTCTATCATCATCCCTATTTTGTATGACATCAGTAACAATTCCATCACCCTAGTGGAGCGAGGTCCATCCAACCCCAATCTGTCCCAAGTTACACAGATGCTTCGACGATTTATGGAGAGATACCACCAAAGTCCAGAGTGTGCAATATTCCCTGCTGTGCGAGAATTGATGACAAACCTGGTTCTTCCTGTGGCTTGAAATGTTTCTTTAAGCTTCAAAATAATGGTCTTAAGGAAGAAATCTTGTCAAACTGTGGCAAGTTCTAGAAGACTGAAATGTTTTGGAAGCCTGTATTTCTGTGCGATTGAGAAAAGAAGATGCAAAAACTAGCAAAGAACTGGATGAAACCTGGCAAATGTTTTGCACACACCTTCCTGAGTATGGTATCAGAGCTAGCCAAATATGTCATGAGAAAAGATCGGACCGTTTATGTACATGACTTTTTTGAAATTGGTAAATATTCTCATGTTACTTTTTCTAGAGGAAATATTGTTCTTGGATGTAATGTTAAAGATTTTGTATAACTTCAGAAGGAACTGCATCAATAACAGAACAACCTTGTATTTCTTTCCCCCTTGACACAACAGTTCTGTTTCACTTTGTGGAGAAGCTTTCTTTTGATATCTGTAAAGACTAAGGTTACAATTTCCAATGTGGTTGATAATTTACATTTGTCTACTATAGCTGCATGTAATATTTATGAACTTTTAGTTTGGTTTGGTTTGGTGTCTTATGGCACATCAACACAAGTAGGGTATTAATTGGAGTAAAGTGCCTTGCCCAAAGACACACCACAGTAGCTGACCCAAGTTGATCCAATGGAAGGATTCAAACCTGCATCCTTTCAGTTGCAAGTCTGGCAAACTAACCACTGAACCACTGCACACAAAAATAGAGGTAACAATAGAAATGCTGCATTTGTATTGTTATGTTTCCAATTATTTCCTTAAAAATGTTCTATGTTTGTTATTTAAATAACTTGGCATTTGTAATAAAACAGAATGGAACCTGTTTATGACTTGTTGGGAGGGAGGGGAGGGTACTAGGGAAGGTTCATTAATCACCATTTGTCATAAAGAGTAATAAATTAATAGATTGTTTTTTTAATTTGGGTTGAAATCAGTACTTCATTCCATCCAGAAATTTGCTAAATCATAGTTGGCAATAAATAGGTTTCACTGTTTTTAATATGAATCTGAGGATTCTGCAATCAAATTGGTATATTTTTATATTTATATTGGCACTAGGTTTCATATAAAATTAAGAATGTCAACATGTAATTTATATAAATGTTGTAAAATACATAATTACCATCAGTGTTAGTGTCTTGGATTTAGTATCTAATTTCACATGTGAAGTACATGCTTCTTGGATTTTTATTTTTCATTCAATGTATCATTATCACTCTGATTTAGACTTTAATTAAAGTTTTTATTCACTGATTTCAAGAAAGAAAAACAAAACAAGATGTGAAACCAATGTACGATAAAGAATATTAAAAGTTTAAAATGAAATACTGTCTTAAAAGCTGTTTTGATTCAAGAAAGTTAACAGTATGATTAAAAAACATTCCAATCCGATTATCAATCTACTGTATATGAGGAAAATGTCTGCATTGTTAAATATATGCATTCTGGAACATTTAACATGTTTAATTTTTATATGCCTGCCTTTTGGCACAGCATGTTATGCTATGACCCTCTCTGTCTTTCTGTTTGTTAACTTTTCCATGTCCACATGTTAACTTCAGTTCTACTGCACCTACCTTCACCAAACTTTAAAGGTAAGTTCTTGAATGAAAGAACTCTGTCGATTTTGGATCAGAGGTCTATGCCACTTCAAATGAATGAAGAAAAATTGTTTCTGCACAATAACATTAGTTCTACATCACAGACCTGGATCAGACTTTGTGGATGGCTTGCACTTGAGGCAGGGAAAAAGACCATGAATTTGTGGGTCAAAGGTCAAGGCCACTGTGACAGAGAGAAGAAAATGGTTTCCACACAATAACATTACTTTTTGTTTGGTCAGCATTTAAAGTGTTTTTTTATTCCCATAATAGATTGACCACTGGGTCAGGGAACACCATCCCAGGGCCACCTTGCAATCAATATATATATATATAAAGAAAAGGAAAGAACACATACATATGCCCATATAGCACACACTCTTTTTAGGTACACAGTTTAGTCACACAGACACAAGTGTACAATATCTGCCTAGGTGATATAGAATTTTGTGGTATGACAATATATTGTTCCTGTTTTTCATCAAATCAGACCACAAGAAAAATAACCAGTTGCAAGAAGGAAAATGATTCTTGCACAACTTACATATTCATGATTAATGCCCATTTTTGAAGAAATTGGTTATCGTTTTTATATAATCTTGCAGTGTATTTTTTCAGTGTCCTTATAAATTTCAACTATTTGTTTGAAAGCATAAATGCAAGGATTTATATTATTAAATCTGCCAATGTAAATGTAATATACAGCCAAAGTAAGCAAGAAATTACACAAAATGTCCATTTGTTCACTTCCTAAACATATTTCTTTTTGGACAACAATGCAAAATGTTGAGTAAAATGGTACAAAAATTTTTAAGTAATATGCAATCACAGAACAGATGTTCAATACTTTCGTTCTCACTCTTACAGAAAGTACATTTGAAATTGTCTATGTCTTTTCCAAAAATTATTAGTACCCATATATACTCGCTTATAACTCGACATTTTTTTACGTAGAATTTGACTCGTACAGAGTAGGGGTCGTCTTATAAGCGCGACATTAAAAAAATAAAAAAATCTTGGGGTAATGTTATAAACTCAAGATGTTTGCAGTACATAAAAATACTGTCAATTCATATATTTTTACGTTTTCATGCCACTATTCCTATGCAGTAAAGCATATATGGTATGCACTGTGTTTATCCATTTCATGACGGTATTCATTACACAATACATGCATCTACAGTTATTTGGATTTTATTAATTTGAAAATATTACCGGTAAATTAAATACTACCAACCGCAAAATGAAGTGTCCGTCAATGTTTACCGTGGGTGTTTACTAGTAAGTATATTGCCTCCATTTTCGTGCAAGTCCGAACAACCTGTATTTGTATTAATAGTTGTGTTTTGCTGTATAAAGATTGTGCTTGATGCAATAAAAGTTTTGATTTAATTTGTATTTTCCTTTTCCACAAGTCAGATTTAATTCCCAAGTGATATTTCCCGAGTTATCTGCCAGTGCACGTGGGCCGATAAGCCTTTGGCTTGTAAAGGGACTCACTTTGTTTTCAAGTTGACAATCCTTTTGATCGAGCCGCCAATCTATACTTGTTCAGTGCCAAGTAGAGTTCTACAATTTCCTGTGCATATACTTTGACCTTAATCCCTTTGCTTGTAAACACACCACACTCTTTGTTTTCCGACGTGACAACCCTTTGATCAAGCCGCGAGTTCAGTGCCAAGTAACAGAGGGAGGCTATTTGAACTCCCTGTGATCTTGCCGCACAATTGACATGTGTTCAGTTGCAGCCTTTAATAGATTTCTGACTTTATGATCAAAGTGTTACTCACAGAGCCCAAGCTCAGTCTTTGCATAAGCACCCGCATATGACAGTAAAGCCGAAAATCGGAGTCGGACGAGATTTACGATGACTAGACGATGACGATTTACAATGACTAGACGACGATGTAGGATTTCAGAACTTTATCAAACAATGAGGATTAATTCTTGGACTTTGTACCAGATGACATTGGATAGTGACATTTATAGGATACTGTGAATCACAAAAAAGTGGACTTAACTTTCATTGTTTATTTGTACGACGTGTGGAATTAATATATTACAGGATATTGTGAATCGGATCATTCTGAACTTCTATTTTTATACCGGTATGTGACCTATAATTGAATTGTGGATTTATCATATAAATAGATTCGGAGTCGGACGATGTTTACGATGACGGGATGACATTGGAGGAATTTAGAACTTTATTTGGTAACTCTGATGATGAGGATGAATTCTTGGGCTTTGAACCAGAGGACATTAGACAGTGACATTTATAGGGTACCAATTTTATACCTGTATGTGACCTATAATCCAATTCATGGATTTATAATATATATGGATTAAAAATGTTAAGCTATATGGATGTCATTACACGAAGATGGACAAAATGTAAGTTGTAAATTTATTTGTACATATTCAGCTCAATAATACAATTGTATTTATTCTACATTGGTTTTTGTTTTTATTTGTCCTATCTATCTATATGTCTATCTATCCAGTTTGGCTCGTTTATTTTTCCTAAGTGGAGCTCTGACTCAGTGATGACATGTCACCCCTTGCAGACGGATTTAATTTGCAAAAAACACCTTGACTTATAGGAGGGTCATAGCTAAATTGGCTTTTTGCAGCCATGAAAAGGGGGGGTCGACTTATAGTCGAGTTGATTTATAATCGAGTATATATGGTAATGATTATTCTATGAATTAATTTAAAGTTAAAACAGATCAGCTTGGAATCTTTAGCAGGGCTCAGGTGTAAATATTTGGCTACGTACTATTAATATTGTTGATAATTGGTCAGATAGTATTTGCTTTACTGCTTTTTTTTTTTTTTCGTATTTTCAAAAAAGGAAAAGTGATGTAAGAAAACAACCTTGACCTTGAATTCCACAACATAGCATTGTCCCATACGTTTCTAACATGAAGAAAAGTATTGTTTTAGCTCAATTTTTTCTCACATAATATTTAGCCTTTGCTTTCTACGAATTGTTTATTTTCTTTAAATAAATTACGAAAACAGCCAGTATAATGAAGCGGTATTTCCAAGACTAACGTGATGTCTGCCATTATTACTCTATGACGGTTGACTTGCGGTTTCAAACTGCTATTATGAAGAAGATAATGCAAGCACGGCAGTTAAAATCTGCAGAAAATATATTTAAAAAATGCCTTCACCGATTCTCTTCTTAATACACCCATTGGTATTTACATATGAATGTCTGAAGTTTCGAAACACAATCTGATACGTTTTCATATTGAAATGAGAACAAATGATAACTTGCGGAAATCCGGCAGTGATAAGAAATGATAACTTGCGGTGGAAAGGGTTAACTTAATTAGAGGCGTTTCAAGCAATGCAAGAATATAATTTCGTCAAGATGACGTTGCCTTACACTTTGTGTTTTTTCTGGGGAGCAAGGGTATGATGTCATGAGCGTCATATGGAAAGCACAGGTAATAGGGTTAGATTTTCATATGGGAAGCAAAGGGTTAAGGACAGACACGAGTAACTATTGCAGTGTGCTAATGAGTGCTTATAAAATGTTTTCCTGAGCCCAGTTTTAGTAAAAAAAAATTTGCCCTGCTATAAATCTCAGACCATCCCTCACTACCTTTGTATTTAATACTTGCACCAAAGTTTCTTGCTTAGCAGTGTGATGCCTTTTTAATTGTTTTAAAAGATCTTTTTAAATAAATTTCAGTGAATTTTGTTTATGCTAGTTCATTACTGTATCCTCCAGTTTATCAAAATATCGTGTACTAAATGGTTTTCTTTATAGCATCTTTCCACGATTTATGAATTTTAGATATTATGAGGTATCTCAAGAAATCATTGCATCTAGTTTTTCATTTCATCATTTCAAAAGGTATCAAATTACCCTGAGTATCTACTAAATCATTAGGAATTTCAATGCTGGCTTTTGTCCAGGATCTCTATTGATAGAACAGTATAGGGTGCATAAAGTTTAAAGTACACTTTTTATAAATATTTATTTTGTACTTTTTGGTTTGTCTTTCCAATAAGACACTGCTAAAATGACATCCCTCCAAAAACTGCAATGAGGTTACCAAATGTTTATATTTTCTATCTCCCTAAATTCCAAATATCTTTTTCTTTTTTTGAATATAGTTGTATTGGCCAATTTTTGCCATGAATCATCCTCATTTTCCAGCAATCTTTTAACCCATCTTTTCCTAATGTACCTAATGAATGAATAAATGTGAATCATATTTAGTCCTCCCTCATTCTCAGGATATACTAGGATGTCATGTTTAATTCTTTCACTTTACCACCCCATACAATTGAAATAAAGTACGACTAAGTTCTGTTTCAACTTTTGGTGTTGCATTTTGAAGAGCAGAAAAAAGAAGTATGAATATGGGCAGAACGAGAGTTTTTACAACAATTACCTTACCAACTACTGAAAGATGGCTTTGATGCCATAATGCAACTATTTTATTTGCAGTTGTTAATTTCTTCCTTTAATTAATTTCCACTATTTGTTTTAAATCTAAAAAAAGTTTATGCCAAGGAGTGTAAAGTTAGAAAAAGACCAAGTTAGGTCCATATCGGGACATATTCTTTCATTGGAAAATTGTACATTTTCAATTTTGTTTTTGTATTATTACATTTAAGTCGTGATAATAGGAAAATATATTTCAAGATATTCATAGTTGCTTTGAGAGAACACTGAGATCCATAAAGAAGAATAAAAGCATTATCGGCACACTGACCCAATTTATACTCACATCAAAGATCAGTCCCCATACATCCATATTTTGCTTTAAATTTATTGCTAAAATCTTGACACCAATGATAAATAAGGTGAAAGGGGCATCTCCTTGATGACAGCCTCTTTCAGGTCTAAAAAATGATGACATATGTCCAATATGTAGAATACAACTTATTGAGTTATTACAAAACAGTTGAAAGTATTTACAAATAGAATCAGCAAAGTTAAAAGATTGTAAAGCTTTTTCAACAAAGCTCCAATTACCAGTAATTGAATCAAAGGCTTTTTCAACATCTATTAGCAATAATAAAACATTTATTTTCATTCTTTGATTGATCCATGATAATGGATAATAGTCTGGTATTTTCTCCAATGAATCCACCCATCACAGATCCTTTTCAAGTATCACTGATTATTTATGGAAGAACTTTTTTAATGCAAGCTGCCATAGCTCCCTAAGCAATTTTATAGTCAACATTTAAAAGAGATAAAGATCTACAATAGTGAAGGTATCTTCTGCGTTTTTCTTCTTTTCGTAAACATGATGACCCCTAGAGTCTGAAAATCTTAAAGTATATCTTTAAAATTTATTGATCTACATAGAAATCCCCCCCCCCCCCGATACTTCCCAAAAAATGTATAGAACTCTGCTGTGTACCTGAGCATGGACTTTTTCCATTTTCCTTCTGTTTTAAAGACTTGCCATATTCATTAATTGAAAGTAGACCCTCGCATGAATCTCATTCCTCTTAATTTAGTTTAATATGTTGATTAAAAAATCTATTTTGAGCTCTCAAGTATGACCAACATTAAGCCGAGCAATGTTTCTTTTATACATATCCATACAAAACTGTTTTGAGCTTCTAAAATGTCTTTTTCGTCTGATATATTTGTCCCATCATCTAAAATCATTTTCTTTATTGTCTTGTTAACATTTCTTTATCCAAGATTTAAAAAGTATTTTGCAATTTTTTTTGTTCAAACTCCTACCATCTAGCCTTGGGTCTTAGTATAACACCTTCTATATATTTTCTTTTCTTGATTACTTTAATTCTCCTTTTTCTTCCTAAATTTACCAGAGTTTCCCCATCTATGTTGTCTGGCAATCCCCTATGAATTTCTAATATTTCCTGTTCAATTTTCTTTATGTTTTGTGTGCTGTTTCTCCTTAATTATTTTTGTTGTTGCCGTTTCTCTTGTTTTCCTAGCAGAGTAAACTATAGTTCCAGATTTTATTTTCACTTTCAAAATTTTAAAGGAAATGTGATCATTACAGAATAGAGAAACATGTAGAAGGTCCTCTCTTTTTTTCTCCCCATAAGTAATATTCTTCTACAGTATCAGTCACACACTTTTTAACCAAATTAATATTTTCAATGTTCCTCAACAGTTGGGTATTAAAGTTCCAATATCCTTTTCCCCTTGGACGCTTTGAAAAGCCAGACTCAAAACAATAACTGAATGATCAGTCTTGTATCCTGGTAAAATACACGTATACAAGAAAATCTATTCTTTGTTTTAAATCTTGATTGGAATTTCTCCTGGGCTCAGGTATATCAAATTCATTTTTCAGGCCTTGAATTGTTGCTCTAGACTGTTAGTGTTTGTCATGTAAAATATTATAAGTATCCAAATCTAAGTCTTGAACAGTATTCCAATCTCCACAAATTATAATATAAGAATTTTCAAAAACAAAAATTTCTTCCTTTAACTTTCTAAAAAAGTTAGGATTATCACCATTATAACCATACAAATTCACAAGAGTTACTCTATTGCCCTTAATTGTGTTATCTATAAGAATAAATCTCCCTTGGCTGTCACATCTTTCTCTGTGAATCACAAATTCAAAATTTTTTTTTAAAAATATTGAGACCCCAGCACTATTACAAACAACAGTGGCTAAATATACATTTGTGTCCCCATTTAGCAACCCAATATATTTCATTGTTCTTTGTGCAGAGTGTCTTGGAAACATACAATAGATACATTCTTATTTTATACAATGAAAAATATCCCTTCATATTAAGGCCAAACCATGTAGACCTCTAACCTTCATAGATAGAACTTTTATGTGATTATCCATGCATACAACAGAAATATTACATATATATGTTCTTGTACAGGAATAAATGAAGTCATTATCACCTTGAATTTTACATATACATGTTCTTGTACAGGAATAAATTAAGTAATTATCACCTTGAATTTTACATATAAATGTTCTTGTACAGGAATAAGTGAAGTAATAATCACCTTGAAATTTACATATACATGTTCTTGTACTGGAATAAATGAAGTAATTATCACCTTGAATTTTACATATAAATGTTCTTGTACAGGAATATATGAAGTAATTATCACCTTGAATTTTACATACTCATGTTCTTGTACTGGAATAAATGAAGTAATTATCACCTTGAATTTATCATACACATGGCATTCACACTCAAACAAAATACAAACATCCATCATAAAACCATCCATGGAGTAACAGAACTTGCGGTAGATTCGGCTGCAGGTAACAATTGATACAGCAGACAATAAATTACAAGAGTCCATCTGAGATAACTCTGGTACAACTCTGACAGGTCTATGCAGCGCTAAGCAAAAGGAGCTAGGTGAACCAACAGACACAGAAAATTCAAGTATAACGTACAAATGAATGAATGAAAGAACATTAGTTCTACATCACAGACTTGGTTCAAACTTAATGAATTGCTTTCACTTGGGGTAAGGAAGAAGAATATTGATTGTGGGGTCAAAAAGTTAAGGTCACCATGACTGCTATAAAAAAAAGTGCACAGACAAATTTTAGATTTTGGATATAAAAAAAAGAGGACTTTTTGGTGGTCAGAAGGTCAAAGGTCACTGTGACCAAAAGGAGAAAAATGTTTTTTGCTTAATAACTTTTGTTCTAGACCACATCTTGACCACATTTTTGGGAGGACTTGCACTTAAGGTATGGAAGAGACCTATTGATTTGGGGGTCACAAGGGTCAAAGTAATTGTAACTCAAAGAAAAAAAAAGATAGGTTTTGCAGAATAAATTTTGTTTTGGAGTAGGTTCCTTGACCAAATTTGTTTTTATAGCTTCTACTGATGATAATAAAAAAAACCTATTTGATTCTGATATCTAAAGGTCAGAGGTCAAGGTAAGTCTAAGAAGTAAATAATAGTTTCTGCAGAGCACCTTTAGTTATAGACTGCATACCATGACCAAAGGTCCAGGTCATTGAGATTCATTTATCAATAATCTCCAGATTCAACTATGTCCTTCTAGTTCCTACATAGAAGACTATTAAACATGGGGTGGGCACATAATGTGCTTTTCATGGTATTCATGATTTTGACACTCGGTGACACATATAGTTTAACTCGCTTAATTTCCACATGCTAAATTGAATTTGGAATTGAACAAGAAAGTCATTTGAAAAAATCATGGGAAAAGTTTCCCATATATGTTATGTTCTCTATCTATCTATCTATCTATCTATCTGTCTGTCTGTCTGTCTTTACATTGATTAATTGCAATCTTAATGATGACCATACATATTTTAACATTTAGCATTAAATATAGGCCTGCATGGCACTGTGGTACACACTTTGTTTGCACCTTTGTGGTCTTTGGTTCCAACATGTACATTGATAAGTACTTGTAAATTCAAGGTTGGTAGTTTTTTCAGGGTCTCAGGGGTTTAATCCACATCAATGACCATCTTGTACTAACACCTAAGACTCAAAGACTACTGAAAACTATAACGAGAATTACAATCGACATAAAATGAATTAAGTCCAAAATTTTCAATTAAAGATGATGATGATGATACAGAAAACAAACAATGACATTTTTATTTGTATCTTTTATTTGTTACTCTAGATACTGTGGCCTAAATAGATCACCCATCTATCTCACCAAGTAGATCTCAGATGCTGAATTAAACTTTAATAAGCAAAATTGTGAACAACAAGTAAGTTACTATATTACTAGTGTATAATGTACATGAATCACAAAGAGCTAAAACCCAAAATATTAGGGTCCACACTGTAAGCTTGACATCATCAGTAAATGAACAGTGTAGATCATCTGCCAGCACATTGTGTTAGATCTTCGCAAGAAACATGAGCTCAAGCTCAAAACAGATATGACACTTACGATGAACTTGTGTCATCATAATTTGCCAGTATAGTAGAGGAACCACAATTTAAGAAGAGAAGTTCTGTGTTTCTGGCCTTATTCTAATTAAGGTTAAAGCCAATCAAAATATTTTGGACTTTGAGCTTGACCCTTGAGTTTCTTACTCCAGAAGTATCGAGAATACAGAACCTGGATCCACACTGTCTGCACTGACCTGTGTAATTTTTCAAGGATAAGTAAAAACTACAGTTTGCATGGATACACAAGGATATATAAAAACTAAGTTTGCATGGATAAATAAAAAATGTAGTTAAACTAAGCTTCTTGATGACATGCATCTTGCATATATAATGTGGATAAATCATGTACCATGTGTACACCACAACAATACTTTGTACTGGCTGGACTAGACATTAAAGAACACTTTAATGAAAGATCAAAATATATATGTAAAAAATGTATGGACATTCACATACAAGTATGGATATTTCAAGAAATTTGTTTTGTTGCTACTTGTTATTATCATGTTGAGACACTATGGATATCACAGGTTCCATCATAAAGCACACAAACATCAACTGATGCATATAACTAGAAGAAAATGAATACATGTAAAGCTCAGAGAACATTAAACTGGAAATAAAATGGAATGTGTTACTGAGTAAACATATACTGTACAAAAGACAAAACTCTGAAAAAAATGTGCACTAGAGAATTTCTTCAAATGTACAAGCATGTATTTAAAGTATTACAAAATATCAGTTGCAGCATTTCATACAAGCAACATCCACCTGTTCATCAACCCACTCATTAGCATAAATATGGTGCTTTTAAAATGGCAGTTACTATGCCAAATATTTATCAGCATTTATAGTACAGTCAAGTATGCTCTAACAGTCACCTCTGTAAGACAGCTACCTTTATGAGTCAGCCACATTTTCCAAGAGACAATAGAATACATCATATAAAATTAAGCTTCATATAGCATCCACCTCTGTAACACAGCTACCTTTACAAGACAGCCACATTTACCAAGATATAATACATCTCATAAAATTAAGCTCCATATAACAGCCACCCCTGTAAGACAGCCTATTTTAGCCAGTCCTGAAGGTGGCTCTTTTGTACAGGTTGTACTGTAACCACATTACAATCTTTTCATCACAAAAATATAATGTAAATAAAATTAGTGAAAATTGGTTCATTGGCTAAATTCTGTAAAACTATGCTCCCCAATATTTTTTCAATTTTTTACAGTATTCAATTGCATGTTCAGTGGACATGTGACTTGGATAAACCAATTATCTGATGAACATGGTTAGATAAATGAGGTTATATCGTATGTAAATGGGAATAATGTTTTTATTGGGGAAGAGGGAGAAAAAGTTAACAGGGCAAGACTCTTTGATATGGACTTAACTTGTCAGGAGTGTGAATCTTATTTTCATCCTGGATTTCTTAATGATATTAAATATTAAAATAACTTTGGTCGATGTTCATATCCTGGTCGCTTCTCAAGGTGTTGTCTGGAGACAAGTTAAGGAGAAAAGTGAATTTTATTTTTTCAAAGCACTTTCATCAACATTCCTGACCTTTTCTGTTCTGTGCTGATGTGATAAAATAAACAATAACTTGCAATGTTCCTTTGACACATGATCCAATAAAATTTGTTTTATTGTAGGACTGCTGTGTTATTTACATTAATATACCCATATCATAATTTTCATGTATGTAACATGTGCAATAACACCTCATGATATTACAAATGATGTCATGCAAAGGAAAGGCATAATGACTGAGGCATACAAATGTATTTCCATGTCATTTCACTACACTATTCCGCAGTTTGGTCAAATCAGTACTTTTCGTCACACAATAAACAGAATCTTACACCTGTGTTCATTTCAAATTAAATTTATGAAACTCACTGAATATTAACAATATTTTGCTCAAGAAGGCTGACAAATGATAGAAATTATTTCCCCTGTTCTATAAATTTAATTTGAAATGAGTACTTATGTAAGATCCTCTATTTATGCACACTAATGACATAAGATGCTGCCTGTTTTTTTCTATATCAAGGACATTTTAAAGGGAAATTGTTCCAACCATTGTCAAAATATCATGCAAAGAGAGCTAGTCATTGTGACCTACTTAAATAAATAGATCTGACTTAGAATTCATACGCTGTTTGATCAAGATTTATCTAAAAATCCTTTTTAGAAATCACGCATCCATCTAAACTCAGCCTTCAAAATCTGCACTAGTATTGCATAACAGCACAGGATCCAGTGCTGAAAATTTTATTTAGATATCATAATTAGCTCAGAGATTTCAAGTTAAAAGTTTTTGACCCTATTCCAAGTCTTGTGCACTAAAATGAAGCACAACCCAAAAGCCACACAGATACTTTTCTCACTGATTCTTACTCCCAATTATCTGTTAAGGACAAGCATCATCACCCTCTGAGCTCCACCAAAAAGAATATTCATCAAAATTTTAAAAATTTTCAAACTGGTTCCAAACTCTACAATTTGCTTGGCAGGCCTTAAACAGAAATTCTGTTGGAAAAACAAATTCAGGGGCCATAACTACTCCAAAGGACAACATTGAAAGCTGAACAATCCAATTCATTTAAGGTCTCATCAATATAAAGATGCATTATAACTTTGGCTGAAATGCAATATTCCTTAATAAAGTTATGCTGCAGAAAGCAAAGTCCGGAGGATGGGCAATCAGGGACCATAACTCTTCTAAATGATAAGGTGTAACACTTAAAATTAAACTCATTCAAGGTCTCATCAAAATAAAGCTGCCTGCCGAATTTGGTTGAAATCCAACAAGTGAAATCATACTGCAGAAACCAGAGTCAGAAGGACAAGCAATCATGGGGCCATAACTCTTTGAAATGAGATTAAACCCATAATAGGCACATGTAAGTTCTGAGACAATTTTCAAACCAAACTGCATCAGAATGTGTTGAATGGTTCTTGAGCACTGCTGGTTACAAGCAAACATCCACTGTGAAGAATTGAAGGTAGTTGTTAAGGATCATAACACTATGTGGAACTGACAAGATAAAAACCATAAAAGGCACATCCAGATCTTGCGACAATCTACAACCAAACTGCATCAGAGCACGCTGAATGGTTCCTGAGTTATGCTAGTTAAAAGGATCTGCTGTAGTGGAGATAAATATTGATGAGAAAAGGGTAATAACTCTGTCAAAATTGGATCTGAAAAGGAAAAAGCTTGAAAAGGCACATCCACACATAATAGGCACTGCACGTACCAAAGGGCTTACTATTATGTGTAAGGTTTGCAGAAGTTATGCTGGTTACAAGAAGTGTGAATGGATGGACAGAAAATGTGAGTACTACAGTATAAGATTCCTGCATCTCGATACAAGGCCAAGTCTGTCTGAATCATCATTTATGTTTGCTATAAAATAAGGATACATTGAGGAACTCAAGGAACTCAGCTGCAAGAAAAATAAAATCCGACATTCAGATATCTGCATTCCAATATAGATGATTGTGAAAAGTGATTTCTTTTTATAATACTCATAAAGCAATACTAAAATATTAACATAAAGAGTATACTACAGTGTAAGGGTCTAAATATACCTATGCTGCATTTTTGCATTCAACTTAACATTTGATTCAAGTTCCTCAGGAAAGAAAAAAAAGATTTTACTGACAAACAAAAATGGAATATTAACATAGACTTATTTAAACAATATTAAAGGGAGAGAGATAGAAAGAGTTACCATACTGAAGTTCCTTGTTTATTATTAAAACAAACTGACAGAACCAAAGCAGAGTCAAAAATATACACACTAATTGGGCAAATGTCACTTAGATCAAAGATTTTTATAAGCTATAGTCTTTAATCTACCTTGTCAATAAGTCTTTTCAAATCGGCATTATTTCTTTTCCTAGCTTCTTCTGTTTCAAGCCTGAAAAAGGAAATTAAAATCTCTAAAATCATCACATACCAGTATAAAAGTATATACAGTGTAGATTCTTAATCAGGAATCAATTGTTTTTCATAACTTCAATTAGCATACTTAATAGATATCACTGTTGAACAACTAATGATGTTTAATTAATTGGTCTAGACAACAGTTACTGACACAAAAGTATATCAGGAACTAACATGCATAATGGATATTTAGTTTTTTATCTTGATAATTTAAAGACACCTGAACTTAATATTCTGCTGCAAAGCAACACATCCATATAGTTTTCCCTCACTATAAAGCCCTTCAGTATACTGGTACACTCTTACACTCTCAAAATTTGTTTATCATTGCTACTCGAATTATAACCATGCATTTTAGTTCTTGAATAATGAGAATCAATTATTATGTGATTTCACATCATAAAATGCCCTATTTTTTATGACACAGCCTTGTTTAAACATCAAAAGTCTAAAACTATTGTACACCCAACCAATCACACTCCAAAGTCCAAGACCATTGTACACTCCCCCCCCCCACAATCACATACCAAAGTCAAGGACCATTGTTGTACACACCCCAATCACATGCCAAAGTCTAGGACCATTGTACAATCCCCCCCCCCCCATCACATACCAAAGTCTAGGACCATTGTACAACCCCCAATCACATACCAAAGTCTAGGACCATTGTACAGCCCCCAATCACATGCCAAAGTCTAAGACATTGTACACCCCCACCCCCCAATCACATGCCAAAGTCAAAGACCACTGTACACACTCCCAATCACAACCCTATATGCACTTGTGAATAAACAGTATTGCAAAGTATTATATTTTTCTTCCAATATGGAAGCAATAAACAAGCAAAAGCAGAACTGTACCACTGGGTAAAATACTGTACATACTCATGTGCAAGTCAAATCCAGCTGCAAACTGCATAGACCCAGATCTGCCATCACATAATGCGCATCTATGCAGTTTGTTAGGGCTAATCAGTAAAACAAACAATACAGACCATGATCTGCTGGTGCACAATGCAACGGCTGACCAGGGTCTATGTTCTTTGCAGTTGGATCAGATGTATACATGAGTATATATGGTATCGAATTTAATATGCTGGAGGCTCTACACAGAAAGTTCAGATTTAAAAAATTTTCCAAATCAATTCCTTCAAACATTATACCAAAGGCAAAGGAGGTGATTTCTTATCATTGCATTACCTTCTCATATCTTGCTGTACATCAAGCTCAAAGTGAAGATGTGCTAATTGTTCCTGTTGTTCTCGAATTTGGTCCATTTTCTCATAAGTGCTCATGCCACCTGAAATATTGAAATATATGAAAAGAATGGTCCAATGGTGGGACCAATAATTTAATGATTAGAGGAGGAATTAGGCCACTGCAACAAATATTTCCTGTGAATATACTTTATATAAATTTGAGTACTGGTAAAGCAGGAACATTTACAATAATGTTATTTAACTTTCTGAGTTTTTCTTGTATATTATGGTACTGACCTGCAACTACAATCCAACTGATTCTCCTTATGTTTATGTTAGAAAATATGCTCTATGGACCCTCTGTGCACACCTGTATGCATTAATGCATGCTTGCATCAGACCATTTATAAATGTGTGTGCATTAATGTATTGCAACTACATCTTCTGAATGAATATGTAAAATCTGTGAGTAAATGTGCAAAATGGTTTAAGAATTTTTAACAATCCCAACACAGATCCATTGTGTGGAGATATGGAATGGTAGTGTTGAAAACATAGAGAATGGGTTAAACAGTAACTGAAAAATACACACTTCAATGCATACCAAAGGCTTCAAGTTTGCCAGAGTGAAAATCCTCAAGCAGTTGAAGAAGGCCTTGTTCCATTACCCGAACATCAGCCACATCAGTGAGGAAAGTGTGCTCCTTGGCTGGCCTTTGAGCAAGTGCAGAACCTGGTTCACCTGATGTGAAAGGAAACAATTCTAACACAGAGTACCATATATACTCGCGTATAAGCCCATTTGCATATAAGCTGACCCCCCCCTCCTAAATTGAATAGGTAAAAACATTAAAAAGTGCATGACCCGAGCATAAGCCGACCCATAAGTCTTAGAGGAATATATATATACACCCTTCTAACCTGAGCCCCCAGATCCTCATGTACTGAGGTGACCTGGTTAATGGCTTATATGGTGTTAGGACAGCTATGACAGACCTTGGCCCATGGATAAGCTGACCTACCTTCTTCCAGGTGTTTATTTTTTCCTAAATTATTTGGCTTATACGCGAGTATATATGGTACTCTTGATTATGGGATGAATAGTGGCTTATTGTGAAAAAAAGATATAAATGTATTGTAACTTATTCTTCCCTTTCTGTAAAATATTAACATGTACAAGTATGTAGTGTGGCTAAAAATCACATGTACAAGAAGTATGAATTTCTTGTTGAAAAATTATGGGGTTTTTTGTTCAAAGTTACTACACAATAGATTCATGTAAGTAAATTGATGTAAAATCGTGCACTTTATGAATATGATAATTTTACAATAATTCAATTATTCTGTCAAAACTGATTACTGCTTCTAAACCATTTGAACACTGTCTCAAAGCAAGACAGGATAAATGTTAATTTTATGCAGAAAAGTGGACTAGAAAATATCCAAGGAACAAAATATGAATTTTTCAAGAATGTAACAGTGCATCTGACTTGAGGCTTTTTTTAAAATAACTTTATCATAGATAATGTTTTTAAAAAGGTAAAAACAACTAGGTTGGCACTAGAATTTCAAAAGTGTTTGCTAAATGTTGCTCTAGAATGTTTATTTGCTGTATCAGAAATTGGTTGCAATATAAATTTATCATTCCAGACCTTTCTATCATTTACCTTTAGTCTTAACCCATCATCTACAAGATGTCTTTAATAAATCCGCTTTATATGAAATTATTTAAAAAGTAATAAATATTCGATTTAACACTAAGTATGCACTTTCTTCAAAGTTGTTTTTGTGAGGTTTTTTAATTTGTACAACCCTGAAAGTATGTTACACTAGTGGTAAGCATTAACTACCAAGTCAAAAATCATTCAAGACAAGTCTTTAAAATTTAAATAGCTAAATATGTAATTTTCCAGGAATTTGTAGAATTCTGAAAATGGAAGTTCACAGCCACATTTTGCCAGAAATTGAGAGTCCAATATAAAGAAAACTGTAAAGCAAATTTTGAAACTTAAAAGTCCAGAACCAGAGTCTGGAGATCATGAAAGCAGGAACTCTCTCTACCGACAGATCTAGTTTTCACTGAAAAGAATCACCATCCGAAATGTTTTATTACATTTAAATGTAGTAAATCCCAGTATCTTGATCGTTAAAGGGGGGGGGGGGAGCCAGAGGTACATAAAATATCCCCCTGACAGCTCAACCAAGGTGCAACACTGCATTTGGTGAATTTGGCAAGTGCTAGCACCAACATAGACTATTTTTTCATACTCTTTTGTTTCTCTGGTGAATACATCTTTTTGTCTGAACTTGGAAGCTTGTTATCCATGTCTTGATTAAGTAGTGCAGAAATTAGGATCTTAATTTCTTTTGCCAATCCTCACGGCATATATGGAAATGATCATCTCCTAACTTAACCTGAAAATGAGAACAAATTCAATAATAATGATAATCATAGCTAAAAATAATAACAACAATAACATGATGCAACAATGAAGATGATGATGATAATGTTTGTTGTTGCTGTTAAGAAATAGGAAGAAACAGAAAAGAGTTCCCTTTAAAGACAATCAATAACTTTAATGTATGGGTATATACATTGATACCTTACTGCAGGTTTGAAAGAAATAAATCAAAACTCTGTTTCTGGTATATGAAAATATTTGGTTTACTCAGACTTCATCCACAGTCATGTTGGAAAATGTGAACTTCAATAATATCAAAATTATTTCAATACTCAGAAAATAAGACAAATAAGTGTTAACCACTTTCACAACAACAGAAATGTTTGCAAACAGTGTAGTCAGGTCAATAGATAAATGACATATGAGGTAAATGAAAATACATTTAAAAAGTTTACATTTATTATGAGGATTAAGGAAACAAAAATATGTATAAAATGTTCATATGAAGAAAAAGCCAGAGTATAATCAGGGATTACATAGCTCACCTCTACAAAGCATGTAGTAGTTTCCCATTAGCCAACGTAAACATTAATTATCATGCAGAAAATAAACTCTAAATAAACTGATCCTAGCAACAAAATGTTGGCCCCTTTTCTAACAAATTTTTTTGTGCAATTTTGTATCTTTGCATTTTAAGTTTTATTCTTTTACAAATTAAAAGTTTTAACTTTAATCAGTACTATATGGAAGAATCTATGTAGTTATGAGCTAAACACAAATACTTAATACATGTTAGTAAAGTTTATAATGTAGGTTAAAGTGACCCTCTTTGGTTGTAAGGGCATAGTACTAACAGATGCATCACAATATCAAGTTTTATGACTGGAATATAAACAGCACTCCAAAATGAACTCTAAACAGACAACTTCAACGAAGTCACTGAAGCATGAAATATAGGTCATCATGACCTCCTTTTGCAATAAAGGTGTAGTATTTATTAAGATGCACCTCATCACCAACTTTGATGATTCTAGCATAGAATAGTATGCATATAGCATGCCCAATACTCATCTGGTCATGAACTAAATACAGAAACCAGTAAAATATATAGCATGAACAGTGATTGAGAACAAACCAAATTCAGTGAAGCATAAAATGTGTCACAGTGACCTATATTTTTGATGAGTGTGTAGTGCTCATCAAATATGCATTCCCTCACCAAGTTTCATACTTCTAGTTATAACAGCATGTATACATGGTCCAAAGAAACCTATTAGATCATGAACAAAACACAAAAACCTAAGCAATAAAATGTCATATGTTGGTCACAGTGACCTTCTTCTGCTGCATGGGTGTTGTACTAATAGAGATGCATACAATCATCTAGTTTGATGATTCTAGCATGAACAGAGCTTGAGAAATAAACCTAAAATGTGTGTGTGTGTGTGTGGGGGGGGGTAAACTAATTTTATTATGGTACCAGTTTCTTGAGGCTATTGCAGCCTGCAACACTACAGAACCCACTGATACAGTGCCAATACGCTTTTATGTTTCCCACTATCCTTTAAAAATTAATCTGTTAAATAACACCCTGTCACCTAAATCAAAGTTCTATCACTCAAATAACATCAGTTCTTACCTCTTCTTGGGTATGTAATTAAAATAATCCAGGATAATTACTCACTTACATAACTGTTATCTTTTTGAACTTGCCTTGGCCTGACTGCCAGGGCAGAACCTTCGATACAGGTTTTGTCTTTGCACTGACATAGTCACATGATTGGCCAGCAATGATGGAGTCAACTGGTATAGTGTTATATATATTTCAGTCATTTCCATTACCAGCTCAAAAAGTGACACATATTAACTTTCAAGTTAATAAATTTCTTAATGCTCATTCTGAAAAATGGACCCACACTCTTCATAAACAAATAAATAAAAAAGATGTAAAATTACCCAGTGCCCAGCCAGGAAGATCAGAGATTGGTGTCACCAGTGGTAATTCCGACTCAGACAATGGGACTTCCCCCCAAAAAGTGTATAAGATACAAAGGACAGGTTTCAACAATGAATGGAATATTTTATATCCTTAGGTGAAAATCGCTGGATTGGATTGTAAATTTTCCATGTTGCTAAATTTTGGTTCAGATCTACTTAGCTACAAACGGGTGAGACTGGGGGGGATTGCTTAAGTGGGTGCTGCTCGTTGAATTTATCCTTTTTGTTTATCCAAGTAAGAAAAGTAGCAATTTTAACTTGCACAATATCGTTTATATAAATTCAAAGACTAATGAGTTTTGACATCATTAAATTGTGTTATAGCTTAGTGAAATTAAAGAACTATGCAAATATATATACTTCTGTTATAATCCAATGTTGTAAATTTTTTCACTCTGATGATGATAACGCATGTTTTGGAAAACATTATATGATGCTACCACATGCTTACCCTGATGCTATAAAAAATTTTTTATCCTGATGCTATAAACAAATATTGGGGAGATCACTGATCTGGTATGATGATTTTAATATGAACATGAACAAAATTTAATGAAAGTCAGTGAAGCCTGAAATATGGGTTACAGTGACCTACTTTTATAATGAGAATGTAGTACTCATCCAAATGCATCCCCTCACCAGGTTTCATGATCCAGGTATAACAGTTAACAGTATGTATACAGTGTGCCAACAAATTGGAACTAAACATGAAAACTCTACCAAGACTGTTCAACTAATGTACATACATGTATATGTACAAAGTTAGCCCCCTTCCATGAGGGAAGGTGTTATGAAACCCACTCAAACCTGTTGCCCAGGACCTAGGAAGGACAAATGGATGGGTTGCAGTGAGGCTGTACATATGTATATTCTTTTATCTGTGTGTATGCTAATGCCAGGGTTAGAACAATAGTTATCCTCTTTGAAGTTTTGAGCTCAAAAGTAAAACAAAAAGCAAGGGCTTAAGTACTGAGTAAATCACTGCTTCAAATGAACAAATACTGACATCCGATTGGTTTAACAGCAAACACGGCTTGAGTGGCATGAAGTACCGCTGGCAAATTAGGCTTGTATGACATATATCAACATCTAGATTATCCATAGTGAATGCTTTGAAAACTTTTTGCCAACCTGAAATTTGTTTCATAGTGAAGTCAGAAAAGAGTTCAGCATAGGCAAAAAAGCCCAAAACCTGAAATAAATAAATCAGACTGATCCCGATGTTTACTCTCCAATGATGCAATAGTGCAAAGTTAATTTGAAAGCATTTCAGTTGCTTAGAATAAATAAAAAACAATAGATATACTATGCAATTCAGTACAGTTTCCTTTGTACAGACTAACTACCAGTAAGAACAAACAAACCACTGTGACAAATCTCCATAGTATAATGTGTGAATACAGAAGGTAATGTGCAGATGTAATACAACCAGGCTCCTAACATTTTTTTCCAAGTGCTCTTCCCTGGGATCAGTAAGTTGCAACAGATACTCATCCCTGTCATCACCTTAATCAACTGAGTACACTTATCCACGACACTACTTACCCATATATACTCGCGTATAATACGATACCAACTGCAAAGACCCAGATCTGCTGTCGCATAATGCACTGGCTGATCTGCGTCTATGCAGTTTGTAAGGACTAATCAACAGAACAAACAACATAGACCCTGATCTGCCACCACATTATGTGATGACCGATCAGTGTCTATGTTGTTTGGCATTTGGACCCGGATTATACGCGAGTATATACAGTAGTTTTTACACAAAAAATGTCACTAACTTACATATGAAAGAGGGAATTAAAAGCATCTCAATGATTTCCACCAACTTTCATACTAAATAATCTATTTCAGTCAAACTTCCATTCCTAGAGAACTGCTCAAGGGCATCTCTCAATGAGAAGACTGCTGATTGGACAAAAGATCTGGAAGGTTATTACATTATAACCCCAATTTAATTACCACCAGTCAGCTGTTGTTTTTACACCATGTGCTTTATAAATAGATTACAATGGCATGCATGTGTGAACTTGGGTTGGAATCAGCAGAGACGCGCAAAATACATCTTTTGAATATATGTGAGCTAATGTTTCTTGTGAAGAGTAATTACACATATAAATATCTGCTCGTATTTTCTATTTGGTGTGAAAATGTATCCATAAATCAGTACAATCTTGAAAACACTGGTGATCTGGATGAGTGAAACACTGACCAGACAAAAAAAATCACATTTTAATATTCGTTGGCTCACTGATAACTCATTGAAAAGGAAAATTTCACCACATAAAAATGATGCATAGATTACACAAAAGTGTCACTGTACATGTTAATACCGTTAAGAAATCGAGGGCTATGTATGAAATTGTAATTTCTCAATTAAGTATACAAATCTGAGCTCTTATTATACATTTATATATGGAGCCATGAATTTGAAGGCTTTTAAAGCTGCTGTTTTCAATCTGAACATAATATTTTCATGATCTGAATTCATTTTAGTATCAAGTTTGCTTTGGGTACCTATGTAAAAAGCAAAGTTGGCTTCCTTTGCAACATGTTCTGGACTGACAGTAAGCAGCCCAAACTGGCAAAAGTAATCAACAATTGACGCACAATAGATGTTAAGCAATGTTGAACTTCGGCATTTGTTATGGGTATAAAATGCACAAAGATTTATTCTCTGTATCTGCATCTTCTCAGCTCATGGATGAGTAAGCAGTAAAGTTTTCCTCTGCCCAGCCAATTTTTACCCAGTCAGGATGAGAGGACTAGTGGTTTTCTTGAGCTCTGTACAAGTGTATATGATTCTCAGGGGAACAGACAAAGTGGACAAACACCAACTATGCAACCAGCGGTCAAAGTAAGAATCTGTTCAAAAGACCTGTTCAACTTCATAATTAGGAAATTCCCCTTCTTCAACAGAGTCATTAATTCATGTAATAGTCTATCAGACAGTGTGGCATTTTAGGAACTCTCTAAATGTTTCAAAGCAGACTTAACAATCACTGGTTATGTCATCCCTGTGAATTCAATTTGGACATTAACAATGTTGTTATAATACTAGTACAATTACAGGTATACCAGGAATTCTCTTTACATTTGTACCTTACTAAACATAACTAACACTGTATCTACAGTTTCTTACATTTCTACCTCTAAACATAACACTGTATCTACAGTTTCTTACATTTCTACATCAATAAACATAATATTGTATCTACAGATTCTTACATTTCTACCTTACTAAACATAACATTGTATCTAGTTTTTTTTACATTTCTACCTTAATAAACACTGTTTCTAAAGTTTCTTACATTTCTACCTCAATAAACATAGCATTGCACCTACAGATTCTTACATTTCTACCTTACTAAACATAACATTGTATCTAGTTTCTTATATTTCCACCTTACTAAACCTAATATTGTATCTACACCTTACTAAACAACATTGTATCTACAAAAACCTAAAAATTCCAATAAAAAGGACACTATGTAATTTACTTGTTTTCAGTACTTCCTCACTTTATTGTTCATGGGAGCCATACAAGTTGACAACCTTATAAGTGTGGTCACCTTATATTGATGTATTTTATAGATAATATTACTATTACATAATTAAATTACATCCATGATAATACCACTGTAGATGGAGGTGCCTTATATTGATGTATTTTATACATAATATTACTATTACATAGTGAAATTACATCCATGATAATACCCACTGTAGATGGAAGTGCCTTATAATTTTATATTGATGTATTTTATACATAATATTAGTATTAAATAATGAAATTACATCCATGATAATACCCACTGTAGACAGAGGTGCCTTATATTGATGTATTTTATACATAATATTACTATTACATAATGAAATTGCATCCATGATAATACCCACTGTAGATGAAAGTGCCTTATAATTTTATATTGATGTATTTTATACATAATATTAGTATTAAATAATGAAATGGCATCCATGACCATACCCACTTTGGACTGAAGTGTCTTATATTGAGGGAGTATATATTAGGCATATTTTTTCTTACTTTTAAAATAGTTTTTTTAAATTGTATATGAAATGTCTTAATATTCCAACTTTTTAAAAATGCCCAGACCTCATTTCCAGGGATTTATACACACAGGGATTGGAAACTCACAACAGATATCACAATGCCCCAATAAGATAATGCATACCTATCAAATCTTGCGAGATTAAGTGGGAGTGAAAACAAAGGAGTGAACAGAAAGTGTGTTGTAAGATGAAATTAATATTTAAATAGGCACAAATGTTTGTTCCTTGTTTGAAAGTTCTAAAGGGATAATCTCTGTAGTTTCTTTATAACTAATGTTTAAGTTTTGTTTAAAATTGGTCAACAGTAAAAGTGCTTCAGATCTTGAAAGTTGATCTTTGGATAGATATAATACCTTTCTCCACATAAAACATTTCTGTTACTGCATGTTACAGGACATAACTGATATGTAAATTAACATAAGATTTTGTTCATTAGTTGACATTTTGAAAAGGATCAGAATTGGAAAATTGATTGTTATTGAGTTTTAAAGTTAAACTGTCTGTGTGGTTGACATAAAAAACAGTTCACCACATATAAGAAGCACCTTTCTTCACATACAACATTTTTTTTTACTGCATGCTATATGACATTATTGATATCATGTAAACATTATTGATATATGTAAACATTATTGATATCATGTAAACTGACATAAGATCTTGTTCATTAGTTGAAAGTTTCAAAATGACTGGAAATGTAAAAATTAAATTATTGAGTTCTAAAGTTAAATGGTCAACATGGTTGACAATGTAAACAATTCATTGCATGCAAGAAGCACCATGGTGCACTTGCCTGGGTGACTTCATGCAAGAACCATAGTGAATGTGATATAATACAAGAGGTGAGAAAGTTTCCAATCCCTCTGTGTACAAGTCCCTACTTAAATTAACACATGTACATGTGTATTGGTAAAATCGTAGTATCAAAAAGATGCATCTGAAGATCTACTAGTAAACTTAACCTTCTAGCTTTTTTAAAATATTGAACATTGCTTTGTAAATTCTGGGCCTGCTGAACAAGACTTGCTTTCACTTTGTTGAAGTTATCTTTGCTTGATAAAGAAGGCCTAGATGTTAACAAAAAGACCAGGGCTTGCATGTCGAGCCCATGAGCAAAGCATTCCTGTAAACATGTCACCTTGACCTCAGGGTTAAAAGGTTAAGCAACCATGCCGCATAATGAGTTGTCTCAGCTTCATAATGATTCATTCTAAGTATGAGCAAAATCCATCAAGGGGTTTAGTAAATATAAGCAATTAATACATAATAAACTGTAACCAAAACCTTAGCACAAAATTTCTATGACTGTGGCCTTGTCACTGTACGAATTGTCTCAGCTTTATAATGAATCATTTCATGTATAAACAAATCCATTATGGGGTCTAGGAAATGACAATTGGGTCAAGTTCAATAGACCTGACAGTGTTAACATGGCCTACCCAAAAGCTCCAGTAGCACATCTCAAATACAGTGATATCTACAATAGCAAACCCCTTGCCTCCATAAAATAGAAAAATAAAAGGCTGATTTCTTCTCATCTGCTGGGTCAATTGTGTTCAAATATACAGAATCTGATGTAAGAAATAAAATGAACTCCATTAACTGAGTACATATTCTTTGACCCAGATTTTCCCTTTAAGGGTTTTTAAACCTCACCTTCAGCAATAGGTTCAGTTCAGTGTTGAATTCAGAGATATTGCTAGGCAGTTGTACAGTGTCATCTTTATTAACTAAAGTATTCATATTTTTACAATGATCATAAGCTGGTTTTCAGTGACACCTTATGCATAACAGATTTGCTAGTCTGCTCTTGGATCAACTGTATGAAGACTTTTGTGACTATCTATAATTGACTTTGAAACTCTTTAAATTGGCATTTTCCCACTTATATTCCTTACTGCAATGTACAAGGTTATCTGGGGCCACTCAACCAACCAATTTCACCTTCTTCTATTAGGAAAGTGAAAACGACATCGCCCTGTGATTGTTTTTAGATGTAAACTGAGTGACAGTAGTTTATGGTGTCTAAATGCACCCTCAACCCAGCCGAGTGTGGTAAGTCCCAGGCAAAATGTATTGCATGCAACCTTAGCAGGTGTTGATATCAATTGTGCTGACAAAACAAACTTTTGCACCTTCACAGACATGTTCATTTACCCTTTCTCCGCACAATTTATCATTTGTTATCACTGTTAGATTTCTGCAAATTGTCATTTGATGCTGAAAACACACCAACTTTTGTTTCAAAACTTAAAACATCAATATATAAAGAACAATTTGTGTTTTAATAATATAATCAGTGAAAGTACTTTATAACTATTTTTTTTAAAGATTTTAACTGCTGTGCTTGTGTTATTTTCTTCATAAAACCAGTTTGAAATCTTAAGTGAACCTGTCATGGGGTAATAATAGCGAACATCGCTGTGTGTAGAAAGTACTTCTACATTAGACTGTCTGTTTTTGTAATTCACTGGGTACATACATTACAGAAAATATAGTCTAAATATTATGAGATAGAAAATTCAGCAAAACATTTTTTTAAAAATAGGGTAGAAACATATGGGACAATGCTATGCTGTGGAATTCAAGAAGCTGTAAAGTCAAGGTTGTTTTCTAACACCACTCATTTTTGTCAAAATACGAAAAAAGCAGCTAAGCAAATAATATCTAACCAATGTACGATGTTATTACGAGTATGTAGACAAATATTAAAAGCATAAAAGTGGAATCCTATCTATGGATTGTTGAACCAAAGCTAGAAAGTGTGAGTGTTCATATTAAGAAAATCCCTGATTCTAAAAATTAGATGCACCCAGATGGCATGCATTGCACCATATTTGTTTTTCGCTGAGTGCCAATTCAGTTGGAAAGAAGAATCTAGTTCATTAATATATTGACTTTAAATTTTCAGTTCATCGTCAATGAAGAGCTAGTTTCATCTTTTACTAGCAACAATGAAATTAAACATCAAAGTTTTGATGTTAATAAATGGTCGGTCCCTTACTTAAGGTTTATGTGCCCTTTTTTGTCTCAACATAATTTATTTTGGCCATATGACTTCACATGAGGACATCAGAAACTATATATTGTATTGTAATTGATTAAAACTTATATGACTACCAAGATTACATCATTGTAATTACAAATAGGTATAAATAGTTAATCAACTGCCACTAGAACAAGGAATTTAATTTTACTACTTTTCAAAACTTCACCAAAATTTGACAGTCAAAAAGATTCACATTTAATTTTGAATTAACTCACTAAACGTGTAGTTGTAAAGTTCAGGCTACCTGTCCGTAACATCAGTGACCACTGTGGTTTAAATGGATGAATATTATGATGCGAAGACACCTGTGTATATTCTCTCATGTACATGTTATAGGGGCTTTTTGAAACAAGTTTGGTAATGTTTTCGACTGCCATTTTCTAGTAAAGTTTTAGAAACTAAAAAAAATAACTATCTTGTTTAAGTGGCAGTTGATTAAGTATTTGTACCTATTTGTAATTACAATGCTCTAATCTAGGTACTCCTATCAGTTAAAATAAATTACAATTTATAGTTTCTGCTGTACTCTTTTGAAGTCATATGGCCAAAATACACTGCATTTTATCTATCCATCCAAACATATGCACTTTCAAGTATGAATATACAGCATATGAATATGACACATTCATACACTTACAAAATGTGTTTATAGTATACATACAACACAATTGTTTGACATGACAATTTATGTTTCTTAGCTTTATTGCAAGCTATATGCTTCAAATAACATTCCTGATTGAAAATAAGGCTTTCTAGCCTGTCATTTCACAAGATCTTTACAATGTTTAACTGTAACAAACATATTGACCTTTTTGGCACCATCTTTAAGTATGAAACAGCATACTGCAATAAAACAAATATTATCAGTATCACCAATTAAACTATAATTCTAGAAAATCCTTGTAATGATCATTATTAAGCCATTCATGGGACTTGTTTGTATTACAATAGATAATGAAAGTGGTAACATAACATAATCAATAACTGAATTTTAACATGTAGTATTACCAATATTTTAATCTTTTGTAAGTCTACAATTTGCTAGAGTTTGGTACGATGAAAAATTATGTACAGTGGTATACTGCGGTATATCTGAACATACCATGATATATACCATGGTATACCGCAAGTATATAAGGAACCATTTAATTTTTGGTGGGAAGGGGCTTGAGATTTTTCTCTTTAAATATGGCTTTCAAATAGCTTAAAAAATATATTCTTGCTCTGATTCATAGCCAAACAAAATCCAGCCTATTATATCCAATTTATTACTTAAAAAAATATCAATTATCTTGAGGTGAAAGAAAAGATATAGTGGAGCAAAAGAAAATCGTAGCTCCCCCCATCCCCCTCCAAAAATTAAATGACCAATACCTTATAGTAGCTGCATTTGCTATGTGTATGTTAACTGTTGCAAAAGTTGTCGTCTAAACACTGTAACTCAAGTGTAATGATTTAGCATAGCCAACACATTGTAAAAGACAATCGTGCTGACATTAGGGAGCTTGTTGATAAAAATGGGAAGTGGTGACACTGAAGCCTACAATCTACTAGCTACACTACTAAAATAATAGGCAGGGAAACTCTGAGTAGGATGCCAAACACCCACGTAATATATTTTTCAGTGAGGGCCAGCAAGTCTATAAATAGCAACAGGTGCTGCTGCTAGAGAGTGCCGGAGATCAAGATTAACATTTTCTCAAAATGGCAACCTCATTACACCAGGTACTTTCTCCGCTTTCTTATATAAAAAGCACACATTATTACATCTGAATGTGTTAATGGTTGAAAACTCAACTGTCCATATTTGGTGTATATGACACCAGGGAATTTCCACAACATATTCGATGGAAAAAATGACAACAGAATTTTTCAAAATGCAGAAAAACTCATAAAACCAACATATACGCTCACCTATGCCTGCTTTTTAAATACTTTGGAGTTCTTTTTATGATATTATAATGGTAAAATCTGTATGAATATTTGTGTACCCCCCACCCCCGCAATTATGTCTTATTTTAAGGTCACCCATGCCAGCAAGAACCATAACTCTTCCCAGCACATGGCAACATAAAAAATGTAAACAATGAAAACAGTACAACATAAATTGGGTTCAAAAACTTCATTTTATGAAAAAGCAGACATTTATACCAAGGAATCAGATTATACAAACATAATGTTAGTCATTATACTAAATTTATTACAAAATTGTAATACAATTTTTGTTGTATAATGTATTTTCGAGGTTAGACTTGACATATGTGACTGAGAATTACTGAGATATTATCACTGTCAGGCCATATACTCTAGGTAAGATTCTTATCTAGAGACTCTGGTATTCAAATTAAAATGTTCGATTTAGTATAGGCGAATATGAGGTAAAAGTCAAAGCATTTTGCAGAATTTGGAAGAAAAGAAAACTAATTCATGTAATTTTTGTGAATATCAATATGCATATTGTCATAATGAAGAACAGAAAATCGGTCTATAGCGTTTCTCTATTTAAAAAACTCGGTGCCAGTTTCTTCCCTCTCTCCAATTCCACATTTTAACACTTGCCTTTACTTCATGAACTGTGTAATAATCCTCAAAATAATTGTCAGAATTTTTTTGGGGGGGGGGGGTGATTGATTTTATTTTAAGATATGAAAATTTACCAAAAATATCTTATCGTAACTAAATTTCAAAAATGGCATTTTACTAAATGATGATTTCAGATCAAAGTATATATGTACAAGAACACTGTAATGAATATGCACTATTGGTTTTAAGAGCAACATATAATTTCAAATTGTGTATGACTTAGTATTGTTCCAACGATCGATTATGATCAAACATCAGTTGGTTGGGCAAACCGATATGCTAATCGATTATGAAACCCTACTAACAATTGTGTGGAAAGGGAGACAACTCTGAAGTGCTCAGCTCAGACTAGTTCATTTCCCTTGTTGTGTTTGGGAAGAAAACTAAGGATTCCAAATGACATTTTAAAAAATTTAAAAAAGGCCGCTAAATTTGATACACGTGCCACAGAACAAAATGATCAAACCCCAGTGTACCCATATCCTGGTAGAAAAGCTCATTCTCGTGTTTGGACTTACTGTTATATTGTAGAGTTAATAAATGTAAACATTTTTTGATGTTTTGTTTCAATTTAAATATAAAACATGGACTGCTAGTGCAACAGAAACAAAAATAATCAGTATTCTGAAAAATTTCTGATATGATCTGTGCTTTCATTTAACAAAAATGTTGAACAAAAATAACACAAAACAATAAAAAAGTAACATTTGTATCTGGTTAATAGTATGTATATGAATAAAAGATATTATTCTTATACATTTATTAACATTTTGAACTCTAGAGCAAAGATATAATTCTATAAACCAAACAAAAATTAAAATTTGCTCTTAGTAACAAATTATAATCAATTATCAGTAAGTTATGTACAACCAATTATTGATTATAAATTATGACTGATTGCCATCACTACTGAGTATGACTCAAGAATATGGTATTTCATGCAAAAATATTCGGGTGACCCTTGATACAAATGCACAGAAAAGCCTTAGAAGTACTTTGAACATAGAAAAAGTCAATTTATTCTTAAAGCTGAATGTTCACAAAGCATTTCTATTTAACCATCTGTAAGAAATATGCAAATTTCAGCATGAAATAACATGAGATCGAGAATTGCAAAAAGTCATAAAAGATGAATATTATAAATGGTGGATGGTGTATGTATTTGAATGCTTCCTGTGAATTTATTTCAAAGGATATCATAAAGATGGGTTCCTTTTTTAATCTTGCATACTCAAATTATGCAGAAAACATTCCATTTTAAGAGTAACATTTAATTTTAACATGTGTAAGACTCAAGAATATGGTATTTCATGCAAAAATATTCAGGGCAGTGGAGGCACTAGGTAAAAAGCACAGAAAGGCTTCAGAAGTACCTGGAAGATAGAAAAAGTAAATTCTTAAAGCTGACTGTTCACAAAATATTTCTATATAACCATATGTAGGAAATATGCAAATGTCAGCTTGAAATAACACGAGGTCAAGAATTTGCAAAGTGATCAATATTAAAAATGGTCGATGATGTAAGTTTTAATGTTTCCTGTGAATTTATTTCAAAAGATACCATAAGGATTAGTTCATTTTTGAATTCTGAATACTCAGATTATGCAGAAAACATTCCATTTTCATATATTCTATAATTCTGAAGAAAAAAAATTGTCCCCTGTTGGCATCGCTACTATAAAACTATAATTCTTAATTTTGACAATGATCTCCAAATATGATTGAGGAACACGATTTTAAGCTCATCAGGCTTGGATGTCAATGGACCAGTCATCAACTAGCACGACCTCCTATCACAAACTTAAAGGTCTGAGAGTCAAACGTATTTGAAAAAAGTTGATCCATCCTGATCATTCTAAACAAAACAGTTTTGACAACTTTTACAAGTCATGGTGCGGTGGTGGACGTCATTAATATCCCTATTTCTTTTAGTTATTAGAGAGATTTAAAAACGTATCGGACTATTTACATCGTTTACACTTATTCAGATGATCAATGCAGTTTGCTGATGGCTGGAAACCGAGGTAAATTATTAACAATGAAAGATAACTGTATCGGCGAAAAAGATATTCAATGCGTTAGGAAATTTCGCTGTGAAGAGTAGCTGAGTAAGGGGGATAACTCTAGAGTAGGTACTTCACTACAACTTGTTAACAACCAAACGTACATACGTATGTTATAATATCGTCCAGTCACCTTTTCTATTGTAACAAGTTCTCAATAGTTCGCGAGTTTAGCGGTATTTTTCGTGGTTTTGATATCTCTCTTATCGTACGCAGACGAAGTGACAGCTCCGATTTATATCATACCTATTAAATATTCTACACACATTTAAAAAAAAAATGTTTAGAGTCAAGATACGTTTTGTAAGAATCATTTTTAAATCTGAAAGTACTTACTTTCACTAATGCACTTTTCCCGAGGTTTTTAATCCCGGCAAATAGCTCACATACACTTATTTGATACGAACACAATATAATCCTCACTGTGGGCTCAGGATCATTTCGATCCAAAATCGGTTCAGCCCGAGACGATTCGGCCAAAACTCAACTTTCAGGCAGGAACATTCGGCTGGGACGTTTCGGCCCACATACGTTTCATTAGGGATATAGTGTGCTACTTGAATAATAATGTTTTCATTAGAATATAATGTGTTGCTTTTATAATGATGTAAAAATAATGACTATACTATTAATGCGTATATTGAATAACTCTTAGTAAATGTCAATAGTGCGTATAGCTGAAATGGTTTTCATCGGTCACAAGGGAAATAACATTTCTCTACTGACAGAACATGGCTTTAGTATAATCGGCCATCGTGTGCAAATGCTGTTGTCATACATATATATCCAATTATTGTGATTACTGATAGTCGATATTGTCGGTATTTTAAATATTCTGCTTGCGATCGTTAACGAGCATCAATATATTTTCCCAACTCTGATTAAAGGTTATTAACGTCAAGAGACCGCAACTAATTGCATCTGTCATTAGTGATCCAATTAAGGATGAAAGATGACATCTTTACGTTTTTGTAAATGAACGATAAGTATAACAAAACATTAAGTACATTAGATAATAGCAGTCTTTAGTCTTTGTTTCAAAAGGGATTAGTGGCATTATAGTAGCATAGTAAACCACTTGATGTGCCTATGGGACTCCCATGTTAACAGGGTAAACAATTTACGGGTGTCTACGGGAATTTAATATCAGGCGGTCTTTTTGAAATGCATGGGGAACAATTATTGTGTAATAATTGGTTTATAGGTTATTTGTTGTTGTTGTTGTTGGGTTTTTTTTCTTCATTTTTTTCACAGGATGAATCTGTCTGTTTGTAACAGTTTTTTTTTCTCGGTTTTTTTTTGGTTCTTTTTTTTCGGGAAATGCGAATTCGTCCGCTCTCATACTGAAATGAACATTAGACCATGGGTTTATCACAGAGTCGGTCTGTTTTGTAACAGTGTATAATCTTAGAGGCGGGAAATGCCCACTTACCGAAATTACGTATTTTGACTTGGTTGATAAATATAGTGACACAGAATGGTGAATCACAACAGGTGGAGGGTGTGCTTGTGTGTGTGTGTGTGTGTGTGTGTGTGTGTGTGTGTGTGTGTGTGTGTGTGTGAGAGAGAGACAGACAGACATACAGACAGACAGAGAGAGAATTTTGAAGAAAAAAAATAATCAACCCTTTTTTTAAAAAACAAATTTTAAAAAATAAACTCACTTAAACTTTCATAAATGAAGAGGGAGGCTTAAGGCGAGTCCCTTCCTTGTCATGTACAAATACTAAATATTAAACATCAACATATTTTCAAAGTTGGCAACATTCTAAAGCAAGACTAGATTTCCAGTCATTTAGTACAGTGTCATTTTGCCATCTATGCAGACTGTGCCTACAGAAAATATAAAACCACAATGTCCTCAAAACTATTTTTCTATTTTTTTCATTGTTTCTAAACATGGAAATAGCAGTCTGAGCTATAAGGATGGAAAAGTATTGAATGAGCTCGCAAACAAAATTGTTACGTATGTTACGTGATTAAAAAAAAAGCATATACTCTCAATCTAGCTCGACTTTTTACCAAAGTCACGTCAATTGTTACAAAACCTGTACAACAAAGACAACGCAATAAACATAATTACGGCCTATACCCAAGTTAAGATTTCTGACATACACAAACCCTAACCAAACTCTAGATTTCATATGATCAGTGAAATGTACCCTATGACAACAGTTCTACTTTTTTTTTTTTTTTTTTTTGGGGTGGGGGGGATGTGTGCAAGTTATTAAAGCCACAAAACTAAAGTAACATATCATTGTATTTGACGTAATCATTGGGTTTAGGCAGAGAGAGAGAGAGAGAGAGAGAGAGAGAGAGAGAGAGAGAAATCCAAATCATTCTACCACATGATATGTATAGGCTGAATGGAACAATTCCTGTTGGCAATAATTAAAACTTCGGGCCTTACGCAATAATCTGCAGACCATACAAACTATTATTATTATTATTATTATTATTATTATTATTATTATTATTATTATTATTATTAACTTTTTATGATGTGTCTGAGACAGAGAGTCTATAAAATGTGTATCTGTCTGTGCGTGTGTGTGAAAGAGAGAGAGAGAGAGAGAGAGGTATCTTAAAGAGAAACAGTTACAATTGTGATTTAAATCTAAATAAGTTTATATGAAACTCAAGAAGGGGGAGGGGAGTTTCAGAAATTGTAGTAATCCTAAACTTTACAATTCTCATTGGCAGCCGGTTGTGTTTTACATTAGAATAGCAATTGTTTTCATTGATCAGTTTCTAAAAGCCAGTGTTATTATTTGCAATGTTGTCTAATGAGCACAGTATGATTTGGCATGTGTGCCACAAAATTACATTGCTAAAATTCAGTCAGCCTGTGTTGTCTGTAATCTTGGCATCCGCAAAGCGTGTGTCAAAATGTACAATGTTAAAATCCCCAAACCATGGACGGTAAATTTTAATTTTACGCAAAGCATGGATTAAACAATAATCACGACTAGCTCTGTCGCCGCCTGAAAGCAAATGTTGTAGATTCACTGGTAAAACTGTTACATTTTTATCCTTTGTTAACCAATGAGATTGCTTATCAAAACTGACTTTTTTCCCAAAAAAACTTGTGTTTTGCTCCAGATTCAAGACATGTAGTGCAAAATATGACGGCCGATACCCAAGTCAAGATTGATTATACTGTAACATTTTTCCTTGCTATTAGTTTTATTTATTTTTTTTTTTTTAAACGGCAAACATCAGGTAGAATTTTTCGGCAAGCTAAAGATGGATTGTAACATTGTTCGGTTCGAGTATTGAAACTAAACTTTAGATTTAATGTGATCAGTGAACAAGTGCCCGATGAAGAAACACAACGACTCTACATTTGTGTGTGTGTGTGTGTGTGTGTGTGTGTGTGTGTGTGTGTGTGTGCAAGTTTTTGAAAAACTGCAAAACCAAGTATCATGATTGGCATTAATATACCTTAAACGGTTAGCAACTCATAAGCTAGTAACAGCAAATCTCATTAGTATTAGAGGTAAACACAATATACTTATTCCAAAATTCTTTATCAAATGCAGTAATTGCCTCCTTAAAAACAAGTTTTGTGGCGGTTATTCACTGCGATGATGTACGTACTACTAATGATGAACCACACTGAATATATGATGTTAATAAACTAAATTATAGGGTTACTGACAAATTTTTAACTAAGAATACGTTCAGTATCAGCATCGATACAGTCAAAAGTTTGTTGTATATTTTCTCCAGATGGAAGCAACAGTTAAAATACACATGAGATGGAAATACATCAGTTGTTCATTGCTTCAAAGAATTACCAAGTCACAGGTCATCATTCATAAGAGAGTATTAACAAAATCAAGATTGGACATAGAATCTAAGTGCATGTTAACATGCACACCAAATTTGTCAATACTATGACACCAAAACTTTTCACGTTCTTGTGTAAGAAAACTACCGACGGATAGAAAATGATCAACGACTAAAGTGCAGACTGTTTGACAATAAGTACACACAGCTTCTTCTATAAATGAAAAAGGTTTAGCCATAATATTGGCAACGAGCCGACATGACTCAAGAGATCCTGGACATGTTTTTCTTGCTTCCCATACTACAAAGGGAATCAAACAATTAGTAAGCAATAACTTCTGAAATCGACTAAGAGAAATATTTTCATAAAGTCTACATTTCAAAGCATTTTCATATAACAAATGGACTTGGACTTTAACAATACTTTTCCATTCAGATTTCTTAACCAGGAATCGATCTTGAATAATCTACGATTCTATAAAGTCTTTTAGACTAAACTTTTCCAGCAGTTTATACATTTCTGGAATAAAGCCAGTTTGTTTTACTTGCAATCTTGGAATCTGATAGCTAAACAGACGGAGTAAAAATACTAGTTTTGCTAAATTAACTGCCGACAGCCTGCAAAATTGCTCAAAGAAAATGATTTTTTTTAAATATCAATGTAAGCTTCAAATGGTAAAATACTTAATAGACTTAACGCAACGTCAATTCGTGTATATCTTGAGATACCTTGAACATGCTTAGCGCAAAATCGATGGCCTCTCTCTAGTACAGGTATGTTCTGAGGGATTGGGTTTAAGCGACTTTCACAACAATACCGTTCGATGTATTGAAATAGTTTCATATAAAATCTTAGCTGCGAGCGGGATAAATGCATTCTAACTTACTCCAAAATCAATAAAAATGAATTACGTACTTACAAGTTTATATTTAGCCTCTTTAAATTTGGTATATATTCTGCTATACTTTGACACCTTAATGTCTACATGACTCTGTTTCTTAAACACTCTCAAAACCCATAAACCATTGCCTGTGGTTTCTTTGTAGTTAGATGAGCTTTTGTTGAATACTATAATTGTTGGTTTTCTTGGAATTGTATCCAAATCTCCACTTTATGAAGTACTCGTTAAATTTAATAGCCTGAACTCGAAGACTTAAAAGAAGCTTATCATCTGCTACAGTAGGACAGGTGCAATGGGCTATAAAAAAAATACAAAACTATACTTACACGTTGATAAAACATCAAGAAGTTAATTTATAAACACAATGTAAAGCCACGGGGAAAACATCCCACCTTGGCGTGTTCTTTCTAAAATAGGAAATCTTCGAGAAATTTTTTGTAGAAACAATAACTCTGCTATACATATTTGATGATTAGCTGACAATCACTTTCCATATTCTGGAATGAATATCAATATGATATAATTTGTAAAATAAGCCATCATGTCTTACGTTGTCAAAAGCTTTTTCTGTGTCAAGAAAAACTGCATACAACTTGCTTTCATTTTCATTAGCGTAACAAAAATGTTCATGGGCTAAAAGGAAGGGTTTGTTGCAACCCAGACCTCTCTGAAAGCCCCGCCCCCCCCCCCCCCAGACCGTAGAGGATTGATTGAAACCTTAGAAAACTTAAAATCATTATGCATCCTATTTAATAAAATCTTTTCAAAAAACCTTACAAATAACTGGTAGAAGCGTTGTTACCCGATAATTATTAAGATCACTTTTTGTTTTATTCCCTCTCTTAAAAAGCGTTACTATCATACATTCTTTTAGTTGATCACAAATATCAACATATCTACTCCAACTGCCTTTCCAGGCTCAGCATCAGAAAGTACAGATGAAAGCTCATCATGTCTGATTCTCCACTACTGGAAGACTTTTCCTTGTTCCGACGATTTCACTAACTTACTTTTCGAAATCTTTATACTTATTGTCTAACTTCGGAGAAGAATACAAAGTTTCAAAGTATAATGCCCACTGATCTACAATATCTGCAGGATCACGAAAAACAATATCGCTGAATTGCATTTAAAGCGGTCTTTTCGATTTCTGTTTTCGTGAATTGATTCTGTCCAAAATTGGTTTTGATCTACCTCTGCAAACTTAGCAATGCCATCATTTTCTTGCTTAAAATAATCTGACACACATTTTCTGTGAAGTTTTCGAAAAGTTGTTTTCGTATTTTTTAAACGGGCAAAAATATATCTTTTCGATCATTAGCTTTTCCTTGCTGAACCCACTCTTGCCTGCTTTTAATCATGGTTTTATGCAATCACTTCAAATCATTATTCCAGTAGGGCCTTAAGAGAGGTTAAAATTTTGAAATGGGGAATGTGTTTTTGCTAGCAAGAGCTATTACATGAACTATTTTGCTATATAATAAATAAATTTGCTTCTTGTTTATTGGAAAAAATGTCTTATAGCGCTCTAACAATCGGTAAAATTCTTACGCATATTCATATCTTTTGCTAGAGTCTGCTTTTTTCAAATTTACTTCAAACGATAGAAGTTTGAATCACACATCTTGTAAGACTGAAATTCAAAAGATCCAAATGTAGATCTGTGATTTGAATAATGTAAAACATCATCATCAGTTATTATTGCCCCTTTGACCATATCTCTCTTTGAAGCGTCAAAAATGATGTCATCAATTAGACTTACTTGCATCAGAATTAAAACAAATATGAGAAGTAGTGACCTTTACAAAGTCAACAGTGCGCACATAAAGCAATTTGAATTTAAATCACCCATAAGGATAACAGTACCATACTCTGAATACAGACTGTGAAGACCGTGCAGTATTTCTGTATAACCAGAGTAGATTACAGTAGTATACCCATGACACGGTGAGTAGACCTGAATGAAATATACAAAAGTATTATAAGCTAATCTTAATCTGATGCCGACTATGCGATAATCATATATCCAAAAAAGATTAATATCATTATTAAATATTAATATACTTATTGTATTTAATATGCCACAAGATTGTCACACCACCCCTTCCACGGATTCTGTGTAAAGGTCAAACCGTATCCTGGTCAACAGGGGGCAGTAGACAAATAGTTAGCATCGACATAGTCTAGCAACCTAAGTTCGGAAATGCCACATGTATCAATATGTTGTTCTGATAGTACCTGACTAAATAAAGGCACTCGACATTATGCCTGTGGCATTCCATGAAAGTATATTTAGATCAGATCCAACCTTACTTATGTTGGAAAGAGACAAAAACAAAGGAGTAGATAACAGGGAACTGGCATGAGTGCTTATTCAACGGATTCATCTCGATAATAACCATTATTGTTCCATTGCTGGTTAGTTAACCATCGTCTGCAAAAAACCGCTTTGGGCAAACATTACTTTTCTAAAATTCCCTCGATCTGTAGAGTATTTAACATTTATTCTAGCAGATATGGAACCTGATCGTTTGTTTTTCATACTTCTTATGTAAGAAGATTCATAAACATGTTTAGCAAGAAATTTGTAAATTACACCTTATATCTTGAGGGACCAATGTTACCTACAAAGAATTGTTAGGTTCGAATTCTGAATGTTTCGATGAAACCACTATTATCATTATCATCAGGTCATTACAATCCTTGCCACTATCTTCATCCTGCCTATCCTGGTTCTTTTCGACCTTGTGACTTGAAGAATGTCTGATTCTGATAGGAATACTTAAGCAACAATGAACATCATTTCTACTTAAACTATAAATGACAAAATTGGGCACATTCCTAACTGAACCTTTAACAGCATTGCTAGATACTATACTTGGGGACATATCTTCATCAGAATCTATTTATATAGCATGTTGAATTGTCTTATTGTTGCCTTGATCAGTGACTGCTTGATGGTAAGTCTTTGGGGATCTATTATTGCAATCCTTTGTATTGTTCACATTTGAATCACACTTATATGCAATGGTAACTGAACTGTGTGATCATTGTGACGTCTTTGATATGGCAGTCGAAGTTGCGCTAGCATTAGCTATGTCACTGTGCATACTAGAAGTCGTCGACTTTGTACCAGAGGTTATGAGCTGCTCTCTATCAGTAACATCTTTATTCAAGCTATTTAAAAAAAGTAAACTTTTCGGCATAATTGGGAACTGCAAATTACTCACTTGTACCTGGCAATTACTGTTTCAACCTTCTTAATACGCAATGACATTTTATTGATCGATTGATTCAGTTTTTCAAACCTATTGTTTATTATAGACTCTATTTGCATACCACCCAGTTTACACTGCACTTTCTGCGATCTTTTCACTACCATGGCTTTGGTGCAGAATGGGAAGATTTTGCCCAATGTAGGAGGAAAAAGTAGGGAATTCTTTACTTGCAGTGATGCAGAATAAGGCTGCTGTTGTGACAAGATAGCACGCGACAGGCGTCACATTATAGAGATGACGTCACAGTGAAGAGCATGTGATCCTCCAATTACAGCCTGGTTCTTTTAGCATTGTTTTTCTTCTGACTTTCCAAGAAGTATTAATATATAAAAGGTAGTAATGCGCAAAGTCGATGTACTAAGTTGTAGATAACCGTGGGGTAAAAGCAGCCTTCTGGCAGCAATATATTCTGCAAGATTATGAGCTGTGAGTAGCGTGCCAGAAAATAAAGTTATTCGATTCGCATCGGAAAGAGACGAGGTAAGAATGGCTGTCACTTGTCGAAACAAATGCAAATTTCTGCAAGAATAAAATTGGTACTTTAGGAAAAGAGGACGCGAATTAAATATTGCATGAAACAGTGTGGTCTTTTTTGTGTTTTTTTTTTTTTAACTGTGTTCCCTTTTTTTGAAATCAATCGAAATTAACGATTTTTCTATTCTTCAGGCTTATAATTTGATACAAATTTGAATGTCTTTGCTAATAATGGACTGACAGGAAATTTTCTAGAACGTTATGTCTCGCCTGCTTCGCCAGAACAGTATCCATTTTAACAAGAAATGTCTGTCATTACAACCACAATTTACTCTGTATGACTGTTAACCACGCTGTCACAGCTCAAAGTCTTTCAGAATATATCGTGGTGCTATCCTACCCAAGGGAGGTAACCCTCTGTGAGTAGTATGGGTGTGTTAACATACAGTGTCTTAACTGGATCAAAATTTGGATCTACCTTTAGATTAGGCGGCCCACCATCATGGTCACCACCACTCATCCAACCTCTCCCATCCCGTATAATATTACCTAAAAAGCCGCGGCCCACGGGCCGATTGCTAGATCAACCACATCGACACTATTAACATAGGTGATAAAGGTGAATACATACATAAAATTGCATGATCATTCATGCAACAGTGTATAGGAAACGAGTACGATGTATTTGGCGTACTTTGCCAAAGCAATTATAAACGCTGGATTTAGTTAACTAAACTATGTTTGAGGCTCTATTTTGCTTAAGTGTCGCACCTAATTTTAGCTGCTAACATTAATAATGAAAATTTCAACAAATTATTTTTTACTCGACCCCTCAATAAATTATATAAAGTGTCCGATATATTTTCGCAGACACTTTAAAATCTGTGTCTGATTTAAGAAGGATATCATAGGAGCAGATAAGATTAATTTATTTGAAGCAAATTATATTAAAGCTTTTTTTACATTTATTTTTGTTTTGTTACATGCGTGTATTTGGGGTCTGTTGTTAGCTATTGAAGTAAAAGACTCTCTCCTTCTTGGAGTCTCTTTCTCAACTTATGATAAGAAAGGTTTAGCATGATAGAAGAATAGTGTATCTGGTATGCCATATGGAAGTAGAACAGTGGACTGTCTCTCATACTAGAATAATAAAGAGTTCGACTGTAGTGGAATAGTGGAATAATGGTATAACAGGCACTGTAAGCAAACAGTGTATACAACCAGAATCTTTCTTGATCGATGATAAAATATTCCTTCTTTTATTGTGCACGGTTAAAGAAATAAGAATGATTTGCTTCCAATATATTGATTTTTATCTGTTTCCTGATAGCCTTCCTAAGTCATTCATGGATTTTAAACATGTCTGAAATGTCTATGCAAATCCATCAGACAAGCTATTTGGGGACAAGCATTTTTGTTTAATGAAAAGCCGCCCCCCCCCCTCTCGAAAATTAAATGGTCTGTCCCTTATTAATGTTAGCAGCTAAAATTATAGGCGACACGTGAGCGAAATAAAACTATATATATATATATATATATATATATATATATATATATATATATATATATATATATATATATATATATATATATATATATATATATATATATATATATATCGATAATAATTACTGTAGGAAAGTAAGCCAGACACTCTTGGGTGTGTTGATAGTAGATACATTTAACTACATCGTATCGCATGTTCGAAATTCGAAATGACCGCTGAGCAATCCTATCGAGTACATTTTCCTTTCAGATACTGCTATCGGACAAAGTACGTTAAACTAACCTACTTTTCAAGATTAAGTGAGCACATACACTTTTATATATAGTGATTAAATTTCTTGGATGTGTTCACTTTTGAAATTACCACAGGCAAAAACATCTCTACCGAAAGGCAATCGATCCACTTCGTTCCGTATCAGAGCAGACGTGGAACGAAGTAGATCGTCAACCCTGGCAAGCGAAGATACATGTAGGCCGAAGTAACATACGTGTACTTTTCATGCTACATTGAATATTGTCTTTCTTTGTATTTAGATGTAGGTCGAAGTAACATACGTGTACTTTTCATGCTACATTGAATATTGTCTTTCTTTTTATTTAGATGTAGGTCGAAGTAACATACGTGTACTTTTCATGCTACATTGAATATTGTCTTTCTTTGTATTTACATGTAGGTCGAAGTAACATACGTGTACTTTTCATGCTACATTGAATATTGTCATTCTTATTATTTGCATGCAGTTCTGTTTTCTTAGTCAAAGACATTGTTACATGTATGTTCATCAAATCTAATGTGTACATTCACCTTTATTACCTACGTAAGCGCCCATAAAAGGTAAATTGGGGTTGCAATTACCCACTTTTTTTGTCAAACTGGCTATGCTAACTTTTTGGATTACGTACTGCTTCAGACAAGCAGGCGAGACATAACATTGTACAGAATGTCCTGTTTGTTCATTCTTAGAACAGACCTTCAAATTTATATCAAGTTAAAAGTGTAAAAGAAGAGAAAAATCTTTAATTTGGATTGATTTCATAACAAAGCAAAAAATATGTTTCATGCAATAATTCTCTCTTGTCACTTTTCAAAAGTACCAGTTTTATTCTTGTTTTCTGTTCAGATCATGCATTTCGTTTTAAAACTGCTGTCTTGCACAATTCCACCGAACTCCCATACCTACCCCCCCCCCCCCTCTCTCACTTTGCATGGACAGGAAGCAGAACAAGTAGACGTTGACGTTGATACCATCGCTAAAATCGATTCGTGTCAAGTACATATTTTTTTTGCATCATTTTTCTCATATCATAGTGTATCTTTCTATTCCATAAAGGTGGGAAGGCAGTTCATTATTGTTGGCGCTGATGCAATGATAACGCCGTCAGGATAGTCTAATTTCAGTGTATTCCGGTCCTGTTTGCAAGTACACTTTATCAAGAATCTTCAAGGATGATACAGCTCTGAAACCAGTTTACGTCTGTATGACGGGTATAGGAGTTATGTGGAATTGGACCTCGTAGACTGGGCCCGAGAAAACAACAATGTCTTCATTGTTCTACCTCCTCACTGTTTCCATGTATTGAAGCCGATTGACGTTGAGTTTTTTGATCCATTTAAACTCATGTATACCAAGAACGCCCCTCATTTTAGAGACTACACCAAATACAAGTTTCCCGATACGATGTATATACTAAAGTACGTAAAACTTGTGCTGCAGACCTGTCACCCTCAACTCTATAGCCCACCCTGCCAAATGCAGCATTTGTCCACAGCACCCGAGATCGTTGAAACTTTGAGGCGCAAATAGCTCCGTCTATTCTGTACAAACTCCGAGAAAGACACAGAAGCCGTCAACGATGTAACAGAAATTACCTGTATCGAGCAAGCTGAAGGGACGAAATCAGAGAAAGATCAAGAGCATTCCAAAACCGACTTCTTTGCAGAGAAAGACGGGAAAGTGAATCAAAAACGTATGAAGAGAAACAGAAGAAACATAAGCAAAGTTATCGATGTAAAGTCTATAACACAATATGAAACTGTAACATATACGATACAACATCTGAAAATTTCAAATAAAAGATATACTGGCAAAGACGTAAAAGAAAACAAGACGAAACGATGGAAAAAATCTCAAGAAAATTCCAAACCAAGCACTCAAATAAGAATTTTAAATGAAATAAGGGCAGACGAAATATCTAGAAAGATATTCTAAGGTACCCAAGTTCAACTGCCAAGACTTTCACGCATCAACCTCATCCCATCTTGCGATGACACAGAAGAACAGTGAGAGAGTCACAGCTATCTGCAGAGGAAACATGTGTGTGGAAGGTATTTTCCTCATCTAAGGATTATTATCAGATCTTCATTGTCAGCTGGGCTTAATGGGATGCTTGGAATCAGTGGGTTTATTTATCCAGCTGTACACTTGATCGTATGGTGAGATAATACAACCCTACTCAGCGTCTTTTTTGTGCATTTTCATGTTTAAAGTTTTGTTGATATTTACTTCTTACAAACTCATGTCTATGATGAAGACATTTTAGTTTTGATGTTTGAGATATCTTGGTGGCCTGTTAATACTTTATATTGATGTTCAATTTATGTACATTCACTTTTGTACAAATTCGTTATGACTTACCTCAAGCTGACATTGATTCCAAGGAAAATGACAACGTTGGATAGGGGTATATGAGGACAACAGCTACAAAGGTATGTCTCATTTTCCATGTACTTGAAAAGTTATTAAAAGCAGATTAGTATTTACCACATTACCAGAATTCCATATTTGAATGTAGAACAAATTATTTAAGTATATAAATGCTCTCTATATAAATACAAACCAACAAATTTCCAAGGAATAGAAGAATAAATTCGCAGTTGTCAATGTACCAAAGGTGCTACCGTAGGTTATTTCTTCCTTTCTCTAGAATGCGCATGTAGTTCGATTTGCGTCACTGAGTAACGAGAACATGTTACGGCCAATTCTATTGGATCAACTTGTTCAAAAGACTGTTTCAATAAATCGAGAGTAAATATCTGCCGGTTTCAGATTTGTTTACGACAGATACTATTTCAGATTTTAATTACAAGAACTTTGTAACTCAATTTGCGAGGTGTATAGCTTTAATAATATGGCATCATAGGTTACTCTATCGGGAACAAGTAACTTTAGGGTAATGCTTTTATCATCGGTCTTGTTACATTTGTAAAACTATAACATTATCAATGGCCAAGGACCTTGTTCAGCATATAGCAAATAACGTTCACTAGGATCGCTTTGAGCGACCTGTTGTGGGATTTTTGTCACGAACACGTCTTCGCAGTAACGAAGCTATCTGTATGCAAATACGCAGCTGCATACACATAGAGCTAAACTATTTACCTGAGAATCATGTTTCTTGATGCTATATTAATATCTTTTTAATATGTCCTGCGTGCACATCATCCTTAGTTGTTCGCAGCTGAAAACGCCATAACGCCTGGAGTTAAAGTGAGAACAACAAACAAGCCTATCAAATATCCAAACAAGCGCACAAGGAGTAAATGCGAGTCTTACACAACCGGAACCTCTATCCATCTTGGAAGAAACAGAAGTGAAGACGGCTATCAAGAAGCTGTCAAATAACAAGGCAGAATATTTTAAATATGTCAACCAGTCCATCTCTAAGTACCTCACCGCAGTGTAAGTATTTCAGAAGTATTAAAAGTAGGAATCATCACGCAAATGCCTAAAAAGTGATGGACTATACTCTACCTAATAATTATAAGGGCATCGCTGTGACAACTGTCCTTAGCAAGTTATTAGAAACAGTGCTTCAGCCCAGCTTGGACAGTATGTTGATTAAAGATTCACACAAAACACCTCACCAACCCACGCAACACTAGGCATCTGAAGCAATCAGTTAGGCAAGAGATACAACTAGCCACCTATGATGCTAAAAAAGCTGTTGATGTCGTATGGCACGAAGGACTTCTTAGGAAGCTATATTTACATGATATTAAAGCCAACCTCTGACTCCTTCTAAAAAACATACAAACGACATCAGTTCGCAAGGTAAGATGGCTTGCCCACATCTGCAATCAATTCCACGCTGGCCAGGGCATCAAGCAAGACGACAAACTATTCCCACCCTCTATGAGGGCTTCAACAATGACCCCCTTCATATAATTCAACTTAATAATCTGGGGGCATCAATTGGGATCACCTTCTTAGTATCAGCTAGAGTAGCCGACGACGTTGCAATCATGGCTAACGACCATGGACCTGAAAATCTCACTGCAGACAATCTTCAGCTTCTCCAGTGCTGACAGATTTTCAATGAAAATATATACTGTCCCTGATTTTATATAAATGCGGACTTTCGTTCCTTATTGTAACTGCAGACTGAAAAGAAAGATTTGTTGCCAAGTCTGTGGTGTCAACCTATTTGATTCTGAATTTCCGATTATTCCGGAGACAGACAGACAGACTACGTTAAACTCTGGTGTTCGTACATCAGTTTGTTATAATCATTTTTAAAGAGACTAAGTTATGATAAACTATACAAAAATTACCAATATCAGGCCAGAATCCTGACTATAATATTAAAGAAAGTTAAAAAAGATTACAGATTGTACAATCTATTAAAAGTTAATTTACAGTATTTACATAACCGCCTAATAAGTACGTATGAGCTCCATTTCACAGTCAACGATTTTCCTTAATGTATTTTCTTCTTTGATTCTATCTCAGATGAAAAATGATCGAACTGTTATTAGTATGTATTTCCACCATAGGGCATGTGTTCATTTCATAAGCTATATGCGTTAGAAGTTTTGTCATAAGTGGATAAATTGTAAAGTATAAAATATACAGTATGCCTTAGTGAGCAAACACTCGTAAGAATAGGAACAATACCAGCATAATAATAAGTGTGATTTCCCGACTGACCTTTAATATGAAAATCTCCATATTCTTCATATTTACACCAGTCTCAAATTAATCATACTGAAGGTAAACATAAGTGTGTGCATGAGAGAGAGAGAGAGAGAGAGAGAGAGAGAGAGAGTTATAAGTCTCGAACATGTTTGACAGAGATAAAGATGAAAAAGATTTCAGATTGTAAAAGCTTTTAAAATGTAATGTATTTAATAGCCATCTACCGCATATTTATGAGCTCAGTTTCACAATCAATGATTTTTTAAAATGATTTCCTGCTTTGATTCCATCCTGGTTGAAAGATTATCTAACAAAATTTTTAGGGTGTAATTCAACCCTAAGACCTGTTTTCACTGCACAAATTATTTGCGTCGATTGGAAGTCTTGTTATACGTACATAAATTGTAAATTATTATATATTCCGTATGCCTACGTGAGAAAATACTAGTAAGAATAAGAAAATTACCAGCATGTTAAAAAGGGTCATTCTCCGAGTCACCTGTGATACGAAAATCTTCATATCTACAGCCGTCTCAATTTAATCATACTTTAGGTAAACATCATAGGTGTGTACATGAGAGAGAGAGAGAGAGAGAGAGAGAGAGAGAGAGAGAGAGAGAGAGAGAGAGAGAGAGAGAGAGAGAGAGAGAGAGAGAGAGAGAGAGATGGTACCATAACTTGGGGCTTGCTTTCTTAGCTATATTCCCAGTGGGGGACAAATTAAAACTCTCTAACATGTTTCATATAGATAATGATGATTTTCTATGTAGCTTCACTTCATATTAGCACGTTTTCTCCTGTTAGATCCAGGGATACACCCCCTCTGTATGGTATGGAATTTGTAACTTACAGCAATTATTCACGTGAAACTAAGCCTTTTCCAAAAGGAATCATGAAAAAGTCTGCATTTAGATTCACTCATAAAAGTTTCTAATGTAACTTTGCCGTCAAGTTGGCACGAGTGACCAATTAAATGTGGGGGATACAAACTGGAAGGGAAGGAGGGAAATTGGTCAAGGGTTTGAAAAATAATTGTCGTATGAATGTTCTCTGTACTATAGCAGAGCGTGGGAAAATATAGTATCAAGTTATTTTGTGATTCTGCAAGATAATATTGGAGAAGATGGCACGATGGATGGACGCAATGGCAAAACGGAGGTAAGATGGTTGGAGGAACAGAGGTTTTCAAAATACCTTTGTAATCTCCAAAGGAAATACTTAATAATCCTAATAAACAACATAATAATTTTTCCTTACTTACAGATAATAATTAAATTGAAAGAGAGTATCGGATTCTAAGAAAATTATATATATAATATATTTTTTAAAATGATTATAATACACAGTCGAAAGGCTTACATAGGTAAGCATTATTGGAAATTCTGTGAAGTTAAGCTTGAATAAATATGACAGAAAAAATGATACATGTACTGTGAAATAATCACTAACAACAACTTTATAAAATGAAGCCAAATAATGAACGGATAAATTATTTTATTTGCCTCAAACTATTTAAATGGTTACCTTGTTAATATGTGCCCTGAAGCATCTGTGACAGGTGGAAATTCATTACTTTAATTTTTCACCTTTCACTAAAATATAGATTCACTGACCAAATTATGTTATGCCTGCTGCAGAAATGACATCACTTGATTGCACAGACAAGTCTAATGTCTTTTTCAATTCTCAAGCTTTCCTAATTGGATTGTTTAAAATTACTTTTATGTATTATATTCTGTATTATATATTGTATTATATTGTATGTACTATATTCTGTAAATCTAAAACCAGAAACATTTTCTGTTAAGCAAAATCATGAAACTGAAACTTAAATGATAAAGTGTCATATATACTTCCCTATGTTTTTATATCCATGTAGTATGATCATTGTTGTTGTTGAGTAAGTTATTCAGAGACCAATATCAAATTAATTTATCTCTATTCCGGGAGCCTATGCCAGAGTAGCTCATGTCAACAATTTCAAGCATTTGTTGTTCAGCGAAGTGGATTTGTACTTGAATAACAAACTCGTAAGCAGCAGCATGGACACTGACCCTTACAGAGCGTAATCGGAAAATGTCTGGACGTACGGAAAAGAAGTCAAGAACACACATCTGGATGCTTCAGTGGTGTTGAAACCTGATACTTTAGGCAAGTTCAATGACACAGACTACACAACAGATGACGATGGATTTAACGACCGTCAAAATAAAATCAAACAAGGATGTAGTTTAGAAATGATGGATCGCTTCCACTTGGACATGTTGTTGCAAGTCAAGTATTTATTGAATGGGATGGATGTATGTCTGAGACTGAATCTAAGTAGTACCGTATTCCGTTTTATGGCAAATGTTAACAAGTACAAGACGATCATCGAGGAACCAGACTTTACGGTGATATGTGGAAGTCTTACATAAAGTTGTGTTCCAGACCGTTTTAACCTAACTTTGCCCAGAAAAATTACTTGAGATCTTACTTTACACTGTTTGAAGCTACAGAACAAATAGGAACCAACAGAAGCCACGGCATTTCGTACGACGATTATGCAGGAGGATATGCTTTGTGGGGCTTTGATTTCACTCCAGACCAAGGCAGCGACGAAGGACATTTCCACCCTATAAAATCAGGCACACTTCGTGTGGGACTTTAGTTTGCACTAACCCTGGCGAACTCAGTGAACGTCATCTTGCATGCAGAATTTGACAAGACTCTGAAAATCAACAGTCTGAGAAAAGTGATACTTGACTAACTATTAAAAGATGGAATCTATGCAGATATGCGACCAGGATGTTTTCCATCCAGAATAACAGTCACAACCACAAGTAAAGAAGAAGAAAAAAAAGTAGAGATAAATACAGTCGTGATGTCAAGATGGCCAGAAGAAGAACAACACTTAGTCTTCTGTGTTGCGCATCACTTGGCTGAAAGAATAACACAAATGACCAGAGAACATTGTCATAGTTCTCAAATCGATCACCCTAGTCAGAAACGACACGACAAATGTATGATGATGAGTCAAGAAGACAAGTAGGAAGAGTATATGGAAGACACATGGACTATCATCTCAGAAGAGAAGTGTTTGAAAGAGTGTTATCAAGACCTGAGTGACCATTTCTTACCTCCGTTGACTTCTTTGGAAACGAAACGCATCAAAGTTCTCTTGCAAAAGAGTACGGAGACTTTCTGTGTATCGGCTTACTTGAGAGATATTTTCAAGGAAAAAGTAAAGTGTGAACTCTTGACTTATCATTACCTGTAAAAAAAAAATGAATACCTGCGAACTTCATTACCTTCTGACTTACAGATCGTACACAACTTCTTGGAGTCCAGTGGTGTGTGCTAAAGATGAACTTCCTTATCGAAACCCAAGGACGTTCAAGCCTATGTCATTAACACAGACAACAGTCATCGTCCAGGAACGCATGGGGTAGCCGTCTACTTTCCCAACGACCACTGTCTAGAATATTTTGATTCTTATGGATTGCCTCCTCTTTATAACGATATCATCAACATTATGAAAAAACATCCTGCATCCACTCGGTCAAATAATGTATTTTCTTCTTTAATGCAGTCGTGGATTCCCCTTAGAACATTTAATGACTTGCTTTGAAACGCGATTTCGCTATAAACGATGACAAAATAGACAGGTAATTTTGTGAGCATTATGGCTATCTAATTTCATTGGATCAGAAACGTAGAGTGCATAGATGGCAATATTACACTCTACCAGATGACTAGAAGTCTAGTCTGACTCAACAACGTTATCAACCGTGTAAATACGTTCATGTATGATATTTGGTATTTATAAATGAAGAGGAAGGGAATAGCCATAATCCTTCCTCTTCATTGGTTTGGTTGATGTTTGTGTCAGCGTTGCTGATTAAACAAAATGTAGATTTTTTAGAAAAAAAATAGTGTTAACGTGTGTTTTATTTTTACACAAGATAAAGTTCTTTTTGGACGTAATCTTTAACAATATTTCTGGCGATCTTTGAATAAGCGGGATGTTTTCTTTCACGTCCGCGTACCTAACCGAAGCGATGTTTTCCTTCACGTCCGTGCTTCTTACATAAAAAGCTTTAACCAGTTGTCCCATCCATCGCTGACTTGTCAATAGCTATGTCGTCTAACATCGCAAAACTAAGCGAAGCCCTGGTGCATATGCACAGGGTAAGATTCAACCTCACTGATGTCAAAATGGAAAAGAAGACCACACATTTCCTCAAGATGGCCCAAGATTTAGTGGAAGAAGTATTAAGAGAGGAGGTCAACAGGGAAATGAAAGAATGCGAAAAGAAGAAGCAAAAAGAGGAGGAACAACGGCAGCATCAGTAACAGGGAGAAGAGAAGGCGGAGGAATGGAGAATGGAGATAGATAATTTTAGGTTCACTTATAAAAAGAGATATTGTATTTGTTTATATTTTTTTGTATGTCATTGTTTTCCACAAAGGAAACTAAGACTTGAAACTCCTATCCTATTGCGTGATAGTATGTTTGTGGGTATAGTCTGTGTGTAAACACTACCTAACCCTTATGTATATTATAAGTCTCTCAGTGTCAATTGTGATAAGTTTGTGTGAAGAAATGAAGGATCGTTTCTTTTAGGTTCGCGTGATTTCTCTTGACTTGTATTCTGTCCTACACTTAGGAATGTTTTCCTTGACGTCCGAATACTGAATCGGAGAGATGTTTTCTTTTTCACGTTTGCACTTAAAGCATATAAAGCGGTGCGTTCGCCAGTCTTATTATTCCTCATCGACTCGACAACGAAGACAAAAAAATAAAATTAAAATAAGTATGGCCAGCCAGCAGTGAGAGATTGGAAAACTCTGCAAAGCTGTAGCCATGTTCCAGAGAACAGAGCGCCTCTTCGAGCAGGCGAGGGAGTACATGCCATCTCACTGAAGTCATCTTAAAATGGAAATCATCTCTTTTTAAAAGGGTTAAGAACTCGATCGTGAAGTGATCAAGGAGTAGACATCAAAAATTAGGAGAGTATGGGATGAGGAGGAAAAGGAGATGATACAGGAACTCCTCAACAAAAAAACTGGAAAAAAAAGTCCAGGAGAGACTAACGGCTAGGGCAGAAGAAGAAGAACAAGAATCCCAAGAAATCATCAATCCCTCGAGATGGAAAGGTAAATATGCACAATGCATAACTCGCTCTGAGAGGTATAGTATGTGTAGTTGGTGTGGTAGTTATTAATCACCAACTACCCTAAAGTCCCTTTTTAGGGTCACCAAAATCTCTTTGAAAAGAGAGGTACTACTCAAAATCATTGCCACATATGTGTTTTTTTTATGTTTTATGATTTGTATATCTATGTCTATATATATCTATGTATATATACACACACACACACACATATATATATATATATATATATATATATATATATATATATATATATATATATATGTCTGTTCAAAACGAACTTAAACTTAAAATCCTTTTTGTGTGATAATAGTGTATATATAGACACTACTACCATTTCTTGTGTGTAATAGTGTGTGATTTCATCCCCTTTTTTTAACATCCTACCCGTTTTGTTCCATAGCATATGTGAGGTATTGGATAGTATAGTGTGGGGTGTTGGATAGTAAATGACTAAGTATTGGTCACTACACACGGCGTGTTAGATAGTAATCAGAAAGTGGGTGTTGGATAGTAATTCAAACGGGGGTGATGGATAGTAAGCAAAACATGGTTTGTTGGATAGTACTCAGAAAGTTGTGTTGGAAAGTAATCAATACATGGTGTGTTGGATAGTACTCAAAAAAGTAGTGTGATGGATAGTGCCATTCCAAAGTTAAATTACCGTTTGACACTATAATTCTTAATATCATATCACCCCCAATGTAAACCTACGGCTTAATGTTAATTCCCGTACGTCTCGAAAGTATTGAGGTCAACAACTTCTAACAATGTAACAATGTCTACAATGTGCTCCCGTTTGGGGCTAGAGGGTCACCCACTGTAAATCTACGGCGTAATGTTAATTTCCCGTTTGACCTCAGATAGTTTCCCAATGTAAATCTACGGCGTAATATTAATTCCCGTTTGACCCCATATCGCCACATATTACTACTACGACATGCTGTTCGCCAATCCGAGATGACAAATTCATGACCTCCGAAACCGTACATTGATTGGCCGGACGGTTGGACCGGTTGGTCGGCAGCCGGGACGGCGTACTGTGAATGATATATAACTTACGGGCCGGGCCGGCCGGCCGGCAAATTCAAAAGGTAATCCCGCACGCCCCGCTTCAATGTTCCTAAGTCCTTGCACAGGCGGGGATAAGGACTTTTGACCAGTAGGCTGCCATATTGTGTTAAAAATGGTTCTAGTTTCGTCCAACTAGCTCGTCGACATTCTTGCTGATACGCTTGAGTGGAATCGCTTGTCGTGGCTTCTACTGGATCTAAAGTGATGCTCGCCGTAGGCGCTGTTTTAGGTATCTTTTTAGGTATCTTCATCAGGGGTGGAGGCGGCATCTGGACGTCCCCATAAAACTGGTCAATGATTCTGTTTTCGGATGAATGGTTAATAATTCGTGTTCAGAAGATTTAGAGCATGCCCTTTCTTTGCGGCCCTTCAATTGCCTTTCAAGACGTTGTACAAATTGTCTTTTGTCTATATTGCACAGACGCTACATGGGTGTGAGAAAGAACATTTTGTGCAGGCAAGGCACGTTCCATGGTTGTCCTTCACGACTTTAAAGCGTCTGCACTTCTTGCATTTGACTGACATAATGAAAGAGAGAATAAAAAAACTATTAACTACATAGAACAAATATACACATTGTTCAAATAGGTCAGTGGTTCCCAAACTTTTTTGATCGCGACCCTTAATAAAATCGTTTGCGATCCAAAATGCAGTACCAGTATCGGGTCGCGAGGGTCCTCGCGACAAGTGGTTTGGGAACCACTGAAACAGGTGAACTCGCGTTATCGAGACGACCTAAGAAATGCGTAATAAACAGAAATTTGACAGCGCAATACAATTACACCGGTGAACACTTGAGTGTTACCAACAATATCACAGGGACAATACCGACCGGTAAAATAATGCATAAATACAAGTAAATTCACAGGTAAAAGAGCAAATATTGTATACACCAGATATATCAATCTTTTGACTTACTATACTACTGAAAATAAATATTAGATAGTAAAAATTGATTATAAATTGCTATGGATTCTTCGAGGCACTGTTCACAGTTGCATGCGAAAGTGTAAACTGGTAACATCCGGGATACTGGTGGCCACCTAGCTGGAACAAGGGCAGTTAATCTGTACGAGTTACTTCCCTTCGTCTATGTGATATATAGTCTGTCATCGCTGGATTCGGAGATAGCAGATAGTGATTTCCTTATGTTAATGGGATTAGATAATATATCTGAGAAATATTCAAACTCAGATAATTAATAAAAAGTGATCACGTACTTTACAAACTTTAAGATTTAAAGGGAGAGAATAAGGTAGACATGTTGCACGAACTAGAGTTACAGGCATGAACAAAGTTGAACAGATTTTGAAGACGAATTATAAAAAGTATGTATTTGTTAAGGGAAAGAATATGATGAATCGTTTAACAGTTCGGAAAGAGCAGAAAAGATTATTCCATTATAATTTAAATGATTTAGCACAATACATTGACAGTTGTAATATGGGGCATGAAAACCGTGAGTTTTATAAAGATAACGATTTCTAGAATGTTACAGATATGGTAAAAACAGCGCATTAGAAAAAGAAGGAGTTAAAACATACATGTCATGCGAATTTGTATTGATTGCAAAACAATACTGAACAGCAAAGTATATCCCAAAACATCACCGTCAAACAGCAAAATGGTACACATGAACACAATACTAAGGCGACTACAATTGTCGACAAAATGTCCTATTATGATAATAAATGACATCACAGAAGAAATGAAAAAGAGATAAAATTAAAAAATATAAAGTTGATTCAAACTACATTTTAAAAACAGGAAAAACAAATTACAATGTAAAAAGACTAAGCTTGTCTACATGATTTTGAGCAAGGTAAAAAGTGATGAAGAACATGCAGACGTTAATGCAATCATGAGCAGTGGTGGCGCGATTGTTTGAGGCGCCCGGGGGCAATGTTTTTTAGTGGCGTCCCCTACTTTGCCACAGAGAACAGTTTTTATGTGAGTTGCCAACCTCCAACAACCCCACCTCCCCATATAAGTCCTGAAAACCGGGAGCTTAGATAGGGGGGAGGGGGAGTGTTAAGCAAAACAAAACAAACAAAAAAAAGCCCCCCCCCCCCCTTTTCGAAACACACCCTTTCCTGATTATGAGGACTTTGAGACTGACTTCAAATTTCATTCAAGGACAGGAAAGCAGCGAATGACACAAATACTCAATGTACTATGTATTTTTCCAGTACAATTTTTACCATGAATAATTTAAACTCATCCATAAAACTTTAGTTCCAAATAATTTACCACAAGATTACCCAAAATCAGTTGTTATGCGAATAATTTTACACCATTTGCATAAAGTAAAAACCAGTACACCTTTCATAATGTGCAGATGTACAGTTATGAATACTCCGTTGTCACAGAACTTTCATTTGATATAAAAAGTACTGAAATAAAAGGCACCTGAGTAATTCTTGAATGCTAAAAATGTAACAGAGAGAAACCGATAGATGAAAGGGAAAATGAAATACAAAATACCAAAAACGCATGGATTTTGTACAAGAAATGAGATTAAAAAAGAGGATCAATGTATTTGCACACGAAAATCAATTTCATATACGAAGCATGGGTGAATATTCTTTGACACACTAGTTTCTTGATTTAAATAATCGACTTCAGATTTAATAATCTAACCAGTACAGCACCTTACCCTGTATTGCAACTCACTTTAATGCATATAACTGGTTAATTCACCGTAACCTAGTTATTTGACTTGCCACTGTTCGCTTCTCTACGAAATTATGTCCTGTGGACTACCTTGTGTACAATGTTAAAAAGCCGGTGAGCTACATCTATCAATCTGATTTTCTTGTGGTCGAATAGGGGAAATAGTGTGCCATATGTAAAAAAAAATAATTTATTGCAACGTATTAAGTCATCCCAAACCTTCCGTTTTCTTAAATCGCTGATTTTTATGATTAGCCTATGGATACTATAAAAACTGCGGTGAACTTACGTAAATGCCGCATATATTTCATCTTGTGGTAAAATATATTTTCATTCGTGGTTTCGCCACTCGTTTAATTATGACGTTTTCTGTACTACACGATGAAATTTATCCGGTATTGACGTAGAAAAAGAAAATATCCTCTATCTATTTCTAAAACAAAACTTTGATTACATGGAGAATGTTGTACTAATTAGGCGTGATTAACTCCGATACATGGAGAATGTTGTAATAATTAGGCGTGATTACCTCCTATACATGCAGAATGTTGTACTAATTAGGCGTGATTAACTCCGATTCGCGACCGGTACATTGTTCTGATCTTTTTTTTAAACCGCAAAATACAATAAAGCCACTGTACTATCATAAACTATATCAGTGGCTTGGAAATCACGGGACGTAGTTCACGATATTATATATGGACCCTGTTATATACATTAAGAAAATAGATGCACTGATTAATATGCTTAACATCAGTTAAATTGATGGATGTTCTTGTCACAAAGGTATTGACAGACAAAACAACTTGTCCGGTCTTCCATGATTTATTGACATAGGTCAACAGCAATCCCAGAAGTATCCATAATGTGATAAAATCTAGGTTGAGGTACTTTATTCAGTCAGACTATGTTACATAGTAAAGGACTAAAAGATTAGGGCAAAATAAAGAGCAAAAATTAAAACTGTGTTGCAAGCATTTTAAACTTTATTCTCCCAGGCCGTGTTACGTTGTACAAGGGTGTAAGAAAGAGAAACATAAAGAAGGAAGGTATGAAGGAAGGAAGAATGAAAAGTAAGAAAACAGAAGGAAAGAAAAATAAAAAAAATCTCAGAACTCCAGGACCGTAGCAGGTGGACGATTTGCATGCAATATTAGTCTTATAACGGTAAAGTGAATTTACTAGAATGTTAAAAGATGAGTATAATGCATCATACTGTTTATTGAGACAGCTGTGTACATTGAGTGTGGGGCTGGCTGGACAACATCCACTATATACAAAGGTCACATATAACATCATACTGTTTATTGGGACCGCTGTGTACACTGAGTGTGGGGCTGGCTGGACAACATCCACTATATGCAATAGTCACATATAACAGTATCATACTGTTTATTGGGACAGATGTGTACATTGAGTGTGGGGCTGGCTGGACAACATCCACTATATGCAATAGTCACATATAAGATCATCATACTGTTTATTGGGACCAATGTGTACACTGCTGTAAAGGTGTGTAGTTGGCTGACTACATTTACTGACTGATTTTTCCGCCAGCTCACATAATTTTCGTTTCTGTTGCAGATTTGTAGCGAAACTATTTTTTTGGCAGACTTTTCAGAATGCTATGGTCTTACTGAGGAATTTGTTTTTCCCTCTCTTCATCCAGATCCAATTTCTCTTCATACTGTTAATACAAATTCATCGTATACACGTTTACTGACAATACAAAATCTTCCTATGCACATTTAATCATTACACAAACACTTTTTAGTACAAAATTGTAAGCAAAAAAACTGGGGATTTTCTCTATAACCTTTCGGTAAACAATTGCTTCCCACCAACTCACACCTCCCCCCCCCCCCACCTCCCGACATGTCGATTTGGGATATTTTCTTCGTAATTTTGTTTGTGGTCAACCTGGTGTAGTTTTGTGCTGACAGGAATCGACCTTTAGTTAAGATTTTCACAGCGTCTGAGACCTTTTAGTGAAGTAAAGGCCGGAGAAAAAAATCTAATCCTATCCATTTATAGCGGTTACTTAAATATATTTACTCTGGCCTGAACCTCCATTGTTTTATAATTGCTGATAAAAAGCCTCGGTGAAAAAATTAAATTCAAGGCCACATTCTCTCTCTCTCTCTCTCTCTCTCTCTCTCTCTCTCTCTCTCTCTCTCTCTCTCTCATACATCATTGCATTGAATAGACTTAGAAAAATATAAAATGCTACGATGGAATTTTAGTTTCAACGTACGAAATTATCGAATATAATTTTTTTTTAAAAAAACTTATCATCGTTATATTTTAGTATTAACGGTTTAATTATTCCAAGGCTAATAACATATGATCTCTGTCGTGAGAAAAGGCATTCTTCGTGAATTTTGAAATGCACAATCGTTAACATGCAAGAGATAAACTGATTTGAACGATAGCTAGATGAAGCTAGAGAGAAAAGGTGATTTAAACCGCGTGTTGTGTTTTAAGTGTTAACGTATGTATCCTTCAAATTAAACATTATGAAATGTTCTCCAAAACAGCCTCAAATTATATATCGTCGACCCTCCTAACGTGAACATCCTTGAATCGTGCGCCATGTTTCACGCGACCTCACGCGCGTGTTTTGAGATCCTGACGTCATCAACTGAGTCATTAGCGTTCGTAGACAATGACAGTAAGTGCTGATTAAGAAATATTCGATGAAATGAAATTTAAATACGTACTACAATTCAAATTGAAAAAACACAATGAAAATGCCCAATTGTACTAATGCCAAATTTGCCTCATGTTTGTGGCGCTGGCATGAGTGTTAGCTGTTCAAGCCAGGGCCGCTGTTGACATATTGGTTTTCTTTATCTTTTTATTAGTAGGAAATCCACGACAGAGATTTCTCAGATGGCAAAAACAATGTAAAAACTTCGTTTCTATAACATGCACTTCTATATATCATGTTAGAAAAAATAAATCATATATAAGAGTATGCAGTATGAAATTCTTTGTTGGATTATTGTAATGTAGGGGGAACACAATCTTTGTTGTGACATAGCCTGAAAATTTTTTTTTCCAATTTCAGCGTATCTTTAAATACGATAATAATATCGAAATAGCTTGAAGAAATTTTTAAAAAAAATGCATCCTATTTTTTAAAATATTTTTAAAAAATACTTTTGGCATCATTTTTTATATGTGTTTTATTGCAGTCAATATGCGTAAGAAAGGAATGAAATATATTACAAATGCAATTAATGAAAATACAGAGACATTATAAACTATCTATTTCCACACTTTGGCCTAATTGTCACATTCCAATATTACGTCACGTGGCCTTTATTTCAGGGGCACGAACCATGTATGAGCTTCCGAAAATAGACTAATTTTGACACGCTCAGAAAAACGGTAGCTCGCAAAAGATTTATAGAGTTTATAGACATTTCTCAACGATGAATAAACGATGAATAAATTAAGTAGATATAGTTGAACACATTCTATGGTGATTTCATTAGTTTCTCACAATATTAAAATTCATGTTAAGGGCACGAACCTTGGCGGATGGAGGATATTACTAATTGGTGGTTTAATAGCTTGCAATTTCGTGGGTACGGTGCATTTCCATTTCTCTACTGAGGCCTTCTTATATTTTTCACCAGGCTATACTCCTTTGCAAATCGAGGCATTTTCCGCCATTAAAGTGTTAACTTATCGTCCTTGTGAGGCAGTGATTACGTACCTTCTCTCCCCCCTCCCCCCTTACGCTATACAGTAACGGTTGTGAAATCACCATATTGCACTATAAACGTCGTACACAATGAATAATCCCATATGTGGTATTCCTTTCCCGCCTGTCTAGGGGTCCGCCTGGAATCTCACTTCCGCGCAAACACATGTTTTAGCAGAAGCCCTTGAAACCTCAAATGCTGAGCCGGGCCAACATCAGTAGTTCACCAACATTACCAAAGTCAGCTAAAAATATACAAAACTGAACAGTGTAACACATTAACTATAAATTCTAATGTGTTTTTAGGACGAACACCACTTTATATGTTATGTATGCGTTTACAAGAAAAGACGAGATTAAACACTAAAACCGCTCTTCATTAAAAATGAATATATGGAATCTCATGATAATCAAGTTTATACATGAATCTATCTATAAGAAGAATAATCAAATGAGATTGTAAAGTTAGAATGCTTCTAATCGTTTACTATATACAACATGCATAATACAACACAGCTTGTCAACTAAGGTAAAAATACATCTGTAACCTGTAACAGATTATAGTAAATATAATAGCATTGTGTTACGTGAAATTTGTCTGACCTATTGGAAATTTATGATAAATTCTGAAACATTGAACATAACAACTATTCTATCTATAAAAACATAGATGATAAAAAAGAAGAACGTCTACAATTATTACATACCTCCACAGGTGAAATATCTCTATCACGAAGAAGACAGCTTCCTGACAAAACATCCATGTAGTGTAATTATATAGAAAAATTAGCACTCTATACTCTTAACTGGTGGAAAACACGGATGGAAAACGCGAAGTAACTGAATTTCTACTGCCGACACTTTGCTCATGCCGTAGAAAGTCAGTCGACAAAGTGAGTAAAACCAACTCTGTCGCAATCGTTCGACAGAACTGAAACAAAACATACACCATGGGTAATGCTGTAAGCGGCAACGGGAGCCATACTATATTTGCATTGAAATAAAATACAAAGGCAATTTAGTGCAAACAATTATATGTATGCATGTATGTATGTATGTATGTATGTATGTATGTATGTATGTATGTATGTATGTATGTATGTATGTATGTATGTATGTATGTATGTATGTATGTATGTATGTATGGATGGATGGATGTATGTATGTATGTATGTATGTATGTATGTATGTATGTATGTATGTATGTATGTATGTATGTATGTATGTATGTATGTATGTATGTATGATGATGATGATAGCAACCTTGATAGTGGAAAGGCAACGCCTTCAATTTACACCTCTGCAACCTCGGTTCTATAATCCTTCTGGGCACATGCAAGCGTAAGTGGTCACCTTTCTAATGCCTGTAGTTTCCTCCACTGACTCTACCTCAAAACCACCTCTCGCAACATACGAGTCCTATAGAGTACGCGGCATAAGTCGATAGAACTCCTTGTGCAATGGACAGAGAATGAATAAAGATTAGGCTTCAAAACTGTAATACTTGTAGAGCTAGTATCGTCCAACCACCGGATGTCGTAGGTCTCCTTCAGTCGTGCGCCATGTTTCTCGCAATCAAACGCGCTTGTTTCGAGATAATGACGTCATCAACTGTGTCACCGGCTTTCTTGAAGAGTGACCGGAATGAATTAAACAGTACAATCAGACAAAATGATACTTAAACAGGTAATTTCACGTAATTTCAAAAAATCATAATGAAAATCTATATTTTCACTAATGCCTTTTTTGTGTCACATTTTGGCCTTGAATTTTCTATTATATGCTAACGATCGCGCCGCCGATCACATGTGGCTTTGTTTACATATTTTGAACAGGATAACCCACTTTTGGAATTTTTCTACAACTAGATAGCCAATGTAAATATTTGGTTTTAATCATGTGGAGTTCTTATACAATGTAAGAAAAATTTACACTCGAAATGTATATTCACTACGGATTTTTTCGTTTCAGTATTATTTCATAATAAACATATATTCTACATCAAAAGACATTGAATCTGTTATAATAAAATGTGGATCCATTCACCAGTATCTATTTTTAAATTTCACTCTCCCTCTGTCTCCCTGTCTGTCTGTCTGTCTGTCTGTCTGTCTCAGTCTATTGAGTCATGTATTTATATGGTAAAGAACAAGCAAGCAGTAATGTAAGTGCACAAACTGCATACAGAATTAACGGAGGTTTTTTTTCATATATAATTTTTATTTTATTTCAAAAACATGGAGACGCTATGAACTAATAGTATCCATACCTTGACCTAACTGGCACATTCCGGTCATATGCCACGTGACTTTTTAGTTTCCGTCATGAACCATGGACGCCACTTCTGGAAATAAGCAAAAGGACACACGCTCGGAAAAACGGTAATTATGAACTAATGTACATGAATGCCCAAAAAATGTTCACGCTGATTAAATGAAGTAGATATAGTTGAACACTTTTTATGGTTTATTTCAATAGATTATCATAATATTACAACGAACAGGTTAAAATTCACGTTAAGTGAACGAAAAGTGGTTGCTTGAGGCTACCTTACGGTATCATGCCAGGGCTACAGCAAGAGGGGGTAAAATACAATATATCCCCATAGTAAGGGTCAGCAATTTTAAAACGACATGCATATATGAACAAAAAAATCCGATGGTGCAGTAAGGTATACGCAGCATTATAAACGTACGCACGCATGCACGGACGGATAATGAGTAGGTTGTATAACATAATGACATCTTTTCACCGGCTAAAAGTGCAAGACCTTACCTAGATTAAATTATCGCACGCGCTACATTTGCATTAGACACTTTATGTTGTAATCGTACGTGAGATTATATACAGCACATACACTTACAGAGGAATAGATGTAGTACAAGTACCTGTACAGGTAACTGTTGCAGTTCATTGACATTAACAGCGTGACTGTCCTCCTACCGAAAAACACCCATTATCAAAAGGAGTCGGTGATAAGGACCGGTATAAACCAAGAAGGGAATTCAGACGTGGGAGGAGTATTCTGATGTAGAATGGATGGTGTGGTTAGGATGGTGTGTTTCTTCTGCTTCATTTTAGTAACTGGTGAGTTAGATTTTAAATTTTCTCGTTAGTTTTCCAAGGTCTTTTTATTAGCCCTTTTCTCGCCCTGTTTGGTGTAACGAAATAAACACTGAAGTCCAAGAGTTGACACTAATGACGAACGTTTAGCACAAATAATATTTAAGGTTGTGGTCATCAAATTTTATTGTTTGTAAAAGAAGTTGCAAACAGAAACTTTTTAAAAATTAAACGGGAATGAAGTAAAAAACTAATCAAACCAAACAACCAGCCATGAAAAACCAATCATTCATTATACTAATTAATCATTCAATTAATATATAAAAAGGCGATAGTTAAACGAACTTACTTTCTTCTGTGGTACTATTTCACCTTCAACAGCGAATTTGACATAATTCTTAAAAGAGAGAGAGAGAGAGAGAGAGAGAGAGAGAGAGAGAGGGGGAGGGAGGGAGGGATTGAGTTATAAATCGTAAGTTTTGCTATACATAGATAGTAGCAAGTACTATTATCGATAGTCAAGTCCTAAAATGTATCACCTAAACATGTGCATCATGAAGGTAATGTTGCTGCATCGATAATTTGCAACAAAATGGCAACCGGGCAAAAGATCCATGTTTGTATTTGAGGTCAAGTCATTCCCTGTTGTTGATCTTTTAAATTATTACAGAAGAAAAAAATTCTAATGAATGATATTTTACATAAGATACATCAATACTGCACATATTATACGTTACAAGCAATGGTCACATATTGTACGCTACATGCAATGGTCACATATTGTACGCTACATGCAGTGGTCACATATAACAGGAAATATACCGTTTTAAGAACGAAGCTCAGAGATGAGAGAATTATCTATTTCTTGCTAAAAGAAAATGAATATTTTACATTTAGGACATTTTAAGACAATATTGGTGCACGAGTCAATGCAAGAGCTGATGTGATCTAATCATAGTTATCTGTTTATTTATATTGCGTCTATTATTAAATAACTTCTTAAGAACATCCCAGCCCACGTTCTAGCGTGAGATGACCTAGAAGGTGAACGAATCTGGAGAACCCCAAGGAAACCACAGACCTTTGATGGTTGACAACTTACCCATAGTTTAGTTTAAACTTTATAATTTTTTGTCGATTGCAAAACAAGTCTAACAATCTATTCAACGATCCCTCTTGACAGCTTAGATCTCGGCGTGTCGTGATCTCACAAGTCGTGTTAAAATTTCTATGTGTTCCGTTGATCACTTGGGCTTGCATTGTGATCGGAGAGGATACAACAGTTTACAAAATGTCAAAAATGTAAAATGTCAAAAATGTAATTTATTGCAACAGATTAGATCATCCCAAACCTGCTGTTTTCTTAAATCACTGATATTGTTATGATTATGATTAATCAATGATTACGATTGAAACTGAGGTGAACTTATAAAAGGTGTGTGTGTGTGTGTGTGGATGTGCTGAAGAGTGAGTTTAATCTTTAAACTTCGATTCAGGAGCAACTGTGATATATAATAAAACAAAACCTTTTCGTGCGTAAATATCGGATATATTTCTTTATCGACACAAGTTAAAATATTACGCAGTTACGTGTTTGGTACCACGATGAAATATATCCGGTATTAACGCAGGAAAATACAATTTCTTCTATTTCTAAAATAAAACTTTTATTATATGGAAGATGCTGTGGCAATTAGGCGTGACTAACTCCGATTTTACGAAAAGTATTTTTTTTTTCCTTTTTCAAACTACAAAATACAACAGTGCTTTAAAGCCAATGTGCTATCATAAACTTTAGGAGTGTTTGGAAAATCATGGGATGTAGTTCACGATATTATCTATTTATCCAAATATCTACAGTAAACAAATAAGTACACTGATCTGCTTAACTTTAGCTGAACTGACGGATACACTTGTGGTTACTGATAGACAAAACAACTTGACCGGTTGACCTGTCTTCTTCTATTTATTGACATATGTCAACAAAAGCTATGCCACAAACAGCCATAATGTGGTAAAATTTAGGTTCAAGTGTTTTATTCAATCAGGCTGTGTTACGCAGTAAAGGTCTAAAAGATTAGAACAAAGAAAGAGCAAGAAATAAAAAGTGCGTTTTAAGACTTTCAAAATTGTATCACCCACGCTGCACAAGGGTGAATGAAAGAAAACAAGAAAGAAGAAACCATGAAAGTATAAAGACCAACATAAATAAATAAATAAATAAATAAATAAATAAATAAATAAATAAATAAAAGGAGAGAAAATTAGCAAATCTCCAAACCCCAAGACCGTAGAAGGTGCACAGATTTGCACCCAATAATATTAGTATAAGGGGAAATTACATTTATTAGAATGTCACAAGAAAAGTATAACACATCGTACTTTATTACAATGGCTGTAAAGGTGTTGGGCTGGCTGACTACATCTGAGACATGCAATGGTCACATATAACAGCATCGTACTTTATTATTGGGGCCAATGCATACACGGCTGTAAAGGTGTGGGGCTGGCTGACTACATCTGATAAATGCAATGGTCACATATAACAGCATCGTACTTTATTATTGAGACCAATGTGTATACTGCTGTAAAGGCGTGGGGCTGGCTGACTACATCTGCATTATCCAATGGTCACATATAACAGCATCATACAGTTTGCTGGGACCAATGCGTGCACGGCTGTAAAGGTGTGGGGCTGGCTGACTACATCTGCTATATCCAATGGTCACATATAACAGCATCATAGTTTGCTGGGACCAATGCATGCACGACTGTAAAGGTGTGGGGCTGGCTGACTACAGCAGCAAACTCACAAGAAATGTTAATTTCTGTTGCAGATTTGTAACGAAAAATAGCTTTGTTTTGCAGACTTTTCAGATTGTGATGGCTTATTGACACTTTCCTTTGATGTTGTTTTTCAAGACTGAATTTCGTTTCATACCGTCAACATAAATTCTTCTTATGCTCATTTCATTATCATTATACAAACAATTCATATTATAAAATTGGCCGTAAACATTATTTCAAATATGTATTTTAAAACAAATAATTTAAAAAAAACCAACTAAATTTCTCTTTAACATTTAGGTGGACAATCCCCCCCCACCCCCACCCGGTATGTCGATTTGGCTTATTTTCCTCTCAATGTTTATTTCAAACCTGGTGTGGTTGTGTGCTGACACTTCTATCTCGGTGAAGGTATAAAGTAATATACCTGAAAATAAACGACTATCTAATCCTTTCTGTTTATAGCGGTTACTTAAATATATTGACACTTACTAGAACAGCCATAGTTTTATAACGGCTGATTTATAGCCTTTTGACAGGATTTTGTAAGACCAATAAGCCGTAAATTCATCATATAAACAGCTAGACACTGACTGGGTGTGGGTAAACGAAACTGCTGATAGATTTTATAACTGCGGTCCGACTTAAGCAGCTGACTCGATGTAAGGTCTGTTCATTGGCCTGTAACAAAATTACGTATATAGGCCAAGTGTTGGCCTGCTTTTTGTAGAGGCTACACTTATAATGAATGGTGAAAAAAAAAAAAAAACGATGATGACGATGAAGACGACTTAAATGGTGATGATGATTATGACGACGGCAACGACGATGATAATACAAATTGTCATCGTACCAAAATCAATAATATGTCGGCAAAGTATCTTTTCAACACTTTCTTGGCTGGCATTTGTCTATGGCTAGAAGAATAAATCTATGTAATAACATATCTAGCGAGCTCCCAAATTATGACCCACGGAGAATACCTACATTCTGATCAGATGGATTCAAGATGCGAACTAAGGCTTTAATTCGGATCAACAATCAAAATTTTTCCCAGGTGTTATTCGAGAGTTAATATCACTGCAGGAGTAAATTCTACTCGTCATTTTATGCACGTTGTTACGTGTATGTAGGTATGATTGCTTTGCCAATATATTCTTTTCTTTTTATTCTTCCGCTGATAATCCGTCGAAAATATATTATCATTAATTGTGACAATATCAACGCTTGGGGACATGCGAGGTGTTTCCGTGATGATTAATTCTATATATAGCCAATTTACACATGACGTTTACCTGATCCAAAATGAGGCAAGGATGCGGGTCAATATCGGGACAACTTGATCAGAGTTATCGAACGTGAAATTACCGTAGTAATCTGTGTAGTAAAGCAGAGGGCGCTGAGTTCAATTTTTGCATTTTCCCAGGTCGTCAATCTAAAATTTGAACAAAATTGACCGGACTGTAACCCAATCTAGTATGTATGGTGATGATAGGCAACACTGATAGCGCAGCGGCAACGCGTTCACTTTGCACCTCTGCAACCTAGGTTAGATATTCTTTCCTGGTAGCCTATTTAAAGACAGTAGTTTCCTCGAGGCCTTCCCACTGCCTGCATCTCAAAACCACCTCTCGCAACATTCGAGTCTTGTATAGTACGCCGCATACGTTGATAAAACTCCTTGAGTAATCGACAGAGAACGAATAAAGATTAGGACATCAATTTAAACGTACGCACGCATGCACGGACGGATAATCAGTAGGCTGTATAACATAATGGCATCTTTTCGCCCCTCCAAAAGTGCAAGACCTGACCTAGATGACATTATCGCACACGCTTCATTTGCATTTTCCGTTAGATACTGTCAGTGGCGTAACTTCAAATTTGGCCCCCCCCCCCCCCTCGCAAACATTTAGAGTGGACCCGCATCAAATTAATGTAAAGCGGAATTTTGTACCCCTCCTTGTGCGGCCGCCCACCCCCACCCCCATTGCGGGGGCTGCGGGAAGGTAGTTACGCCACTAAATAGTGTATGTATTAATCGTACGTGAGCTTGTACACAGAGTATACACTTACGGATATGCATAGGTGTAGTACGAATTGTCTGTACAGATAACTGTTCTCATTTATTTACATCGCAAAGTGTGGCTCTCTTCTCACTGATACACAAGATCAGTCGTTGATACGGAATAGTATAGCGGTATACATTAAGAAGGGAATTAAGACGTGGGAAGAGTATTCTGATGTAGAATGGATGACCTGGTTAGGATAGTGTGTTTCTTCTGCTTCATTTTAGTATCTGGTGAGTTAGATTTTAAATTTTCTCGTTACTTTTCTAACCGCTTTTTTTAGCCTTTTTTCCTGCCTGTTTGGTGTAACCAATTAAACATTAGACGACTCCAAGAGTCTGTACTAATGACGAACGTTAGCACAAATAATACTTAAGTACGATTATCTGTACGGGCAACTGTTCTCATTTATTTAAATTACAAAGTGTGGCTCAATGAATCCTCTTCTTGATGTATGTCGCTATACTATTCCTTATCAACGACCCATCATATTTTGTTCAGTTATTGTTTGTAACAGCAGTTGCAAACAGTTTTTGACAATTAAACTGGACAGAAGCAAAGAACCAATCCAACTTAAACGACCAACGATGACAAACCAATCATTCATTACATTAATCAATAATTCATTTAATAGTCGATATGTAAACGAATTTACTTTTTTCCTATGTGGTTTTATTTCAATGTCAACAGCGAATTTTACACCGTTCTTAAATAACGAGAGAGAGAGAGAGAGAGAGAGAGTTCTAAATCATGAGGTTTTTTTTATAACTTATGCACTGTAGAGTAGCCAGTAATGTTAACGACAATGAAATGTTACAATTTCTCACATAAAAATGTTCACAATGAACATGATGTATCTACATGGATAATTGCATAAAAATAGCTTGAGGCAACTGAAGAAAGATCCGTGTTTGTGGTTGAGGTCAAGTCGTTCCCTGCTGTGGATCTTTCAAATAATTACATAAGAAAACATTTCTAATGAATGATACTTTACATAAGATATAAGCATATATACATATTGTCCGCAACACTCAATGGTCACATATAACACCATATTTAACTTTGTAAAAACGAAAGAAGACCAGAGCGTATCTAATTGTTTGCCCAAAGAAAACTAAAAACTGACATATAGGTCATTATAAGACAATATCGTTGTATGAGTCAGTGCTAACAAGAACGTCATCTAGTTCAATTTAACTATGTGGAGCATGGGAGGGGGTTGGGGATAATATTTTCCTTCCAACCAGGATATTTTTTTCTTTTATCTCAATTTTTTTTTTTTCAAGTAATATGATGGATAGATTTTTTTGGTTGGTACAAATCAAAGCTTGAGTATTTTTTCAAGGTATTTGGGGGAGTACACTTTTTTCTTAAACAAAAATCCCAGCCCTCCCCCACGCCCACCCCTGAAAATTAAATGGTCGGTCCCTTACAGGTAGAGGAAACCACAGAATCCAGAGTAAACCACCGACTTTGGATGTGCGATAAGCTACTACTACGCACGTAAATTATCTCACATATCAGTAGTATACAAAATGTGATTAAGGCCCACTTGTAACATTTTAATTATTACCATCTCGTGTAATGGTAAAATAACATTTCTAGTGCACTTGTAAAGTTTAAATTATTACCATCTCGTGTGAGGGTAAGATAAGATTTCTAGCTCACTGGTAAAATTTAAATTATTACCATCTAGTGTAAGGGTACGATAAGATTTCATGTTCACTTGTAAAGTTTAACTTATTACCATCTCGTGTTAGGATAAGATAACATTTCTAGTCCACTTGTACAAGTTTTAATTATTATAAGATTTATAGCTCACTTGCAAAGTTTAAAGTATTACCGTCTCGTGTAAGGGTAATAAAACATATCTAGTTCAGTTGTCAAATTTAAGCTATTAAAATCTTGTGTACACATACGAGAACATTTCTAGTCCACTTCTAAATTTAAATTAGTTCGATCTTTTTTCCTTTGCGTGGGCTTGCCCACGCACAAAAATATTAAAGCAAGCAAAGACAACACAATATCAAACTGATAAATTCTAATTACCGTACTCTCAGTTCCTACACAACTTGATGTGGTAGCCCACTTGTGAAATTTAAATTAGTACGATCATCACCAATGGAAATAAATTACCACATTGATATATTCAATTTCATCTATCTACTCTTGCACAGCGAGCGCTACTATAATTTGAGTTCATTTTACTCAACATAAATATTGATACAACTACATTATGATAAACGTAACAGTTTTAGACAGGTGATATAAATATTTTATGAATTTAACATAAAAGTAACAATCTCGGTATCGAAAGATAATATGTATTTGTTGCAAGTTTGAATGGGATAAAATTATGTTCAACGCAAGTTGTGACACACAATAACATACAAGAGAATAAACACGCTGATTTGTCGATTTCAAATATATAAAAGACATCCTGCAATGCTTTAGAAACGATGCAGATTTACAAAGTCAATCTACAACACTTCGACAAAAACAATGGTAGAATTTGTAGAAAACAAAGATTTAAAACAACATGTGGTGACTCAGAAATAGCTGTTTTAGATTCAACCATTAGAGTGGAGAAATTGACACAAATATTCAATCATTCATTCGCGTGAAAGGATTGAAGAAACGTTGCAAATTGTTGAAATAAAACCTTTTATTGTTGATGGATGTACAGATATTTTTTTAATAGATCCTAAAGAAAACGTATCAAGCGTAAAATATTCTCTGGATGGTTTTATATTGTTTTAAGTGACTGACACATAATGGTATTTCAAAGATTTATACTACGATTCTGAAAGTCTAGTTGCTTAAACAAATATTAATCAAGTGCGTGAAGAGACTAAACTGGACAAAAAGAAATTAAAATGCATTGAATTGAAAGAATGGTTATCTGAACCGTCTACCTACCCATTACACAAGCGAGCGAGAAAACGATTTCACTGCAAAAGTGTTTATGTTGGCCACATGGATGAACAGAGGCAGGCATTGTTGAAATGCAAGCATATGAAAAATACAACATAGGATACAAATACATCTTCACAGGGATATATATTTTCTCGAAATACGCTTGGACAGAAAAAGTGAAAACGAAAGAGGGAGATGACATACACGATGATTTTATGGAACTCTTTAAAGACAGAATGCCTGAAAAGATATAGTTTGATGAAGGAAAAGAGTTTTACAACACAAATATCAAGGATTTTCCTGAAATGAACAACACCGAATACTTTGCAGCTTACCCTGACAAAAAGCATCTGGAGTAGAGAGGTTCAATAGAACCCAAAAGACGGGAATGTGGAATTATTTCACTCAAAATGAAACCAGAAAATGGGTCGACTTAAGCAAAGGTAATTGAGGGATACAAAAATACCCATCGCATATCAATATACACTGTACATGATTCCAGTTGAAGCAAGCAAGGAAGAAAACAGGTCAAAGTATGGATCAATTTATTCGGTTACTTGGCAACTGATACATTTGGAACGACTAAATTAATAATTGGTGAATCAGTTAGAATTTCAAAATACATAATCAGTTAGAATTTCAAAATACATGACAATATTTGCAAAGGTCTACCTTCCTAGCTTTACCGAGAAAATATTTAAAATCAAGCAATTCATTTTAGGTGATCCGGTAGTTTACAAACTTTAAGACTTCAAAGAGGGAGGATATAGATGGCGTGTTTACGGACAGGAGTTATAAATTTATCACAAACATGATGACATATATAACGTTAAAAGATCTTGAAGATAGCAAGTATATACACGTGGAATGGAAAGGGTTGATGAATCGTTTAACAGTTCGAAGCCGGCTGAAAACATTGCGCCAAATAAATCAAGTATCCAAGACACACCTCTCCTCCTGACATGGAGGAAGAACAACATATACAAAGTACTATTAAGGATCATGAAAACATTGAGTTTTTGAATGATAACGATTTTCCAGAATGTAACAGATGGAAAAAAAACAAAACAACAACAACAACAACAAAAAACAGCACATTAGAAAAAATGAAGGAGTTAAAACATGCACAGCATGCGAATTTATAATGATTAAAAAACCATGCTGGTCTGCGAGATTTTGAACAACATAAAGGGTAATGCAAATCACATAGATGTTGATGCAATCAAGAAAATATTAAACAATAATGTATAGCAGTGATTGAGAAGCGATTCGCACAACTTCTCAATAAACTATACATTTTTCCTGGACATTTGTTTTGCTAATTTACTAATTTGTTTACAAATTTAACGCATACATAAAAGCTTCAGTCACAAAGAATAAATAAATAATTAACAAAATCAGTTGATATTATAAGAATTTTTAAACCATCCGGAAGACTTAAAACCTAGAACACCTTTCACAGTGTAGATATAAAGATTTTGGAAGATTCAATTTTCACAAAACTTTTATTTGACACCTATTAGAAATTGAAATTAAAGTACACAAATAAATAGTACAGTCAACTTTGGATGTTGTTGATGAAATTGAATCGTGCGGGATATCCCCTGCAGCGACGGACTGCATATTTTGAACAAAAAACCCCACAAAAAACCAATAAAAACCACAAAATAAACAAGTACTTACCTTTGTCCTGCTACTCAGTCTAACGCTACAGTAAATCCTGATACTGCAAAACTATTTAACAAAAAAAACAGTTACTACATTGAAACTCAATTTTGTTACATATATCAAGTTAAAAGATCTTGAAGATAACAAGTATATACTTATACATTGTGTCAGTCTAACTTAAGATTTTGGTCAAATCAACTTAAATGGGCAATGCAGATAGCAGCAGACTGTTTAGAGTTTGACTTTGCCAAGTTTTCTATACAAAAATGGAAAGATATACTATAATTAATGGTTTCCACGAAAACGAGATATAATTTACAAGTTCAATTAATAACAGAAATGGGAAACTATTTATTCCCTTGCTGAGAACATATTTGGTTGCTGTCTATTACCCTATTTTAGATGAACTCGAAAACAACATAGTTTACTACATCAGTGACAAGAATGAAACAAGGACTGTTTTAATTCCTGATAGTTCTTAGAACCTTGAAATATAATTGGACAAAGCTAAAGATGCAGTGACTACAAATGGTGGCGACAATGAAAGTATTGATATTGAATATTTGAGAGACAACTGAAAAGTTAAATAACTCCAAGTAACAATTACACTGTGTATAGCACATAAAACAACAATAAATGTTTAGGATTTCCCAGTAAACGACTAACATCGAACAGAGGATAATTAGTGAAATAACGTTTTAGAGAGTGGTATGGAGAAATTTAAATAATGAAATCGAACAAATTGCTCAAGTTAATAAATGATTTTAGTACAAAAATTAAAGACATTAACAACATGATAACAGCTAACATGACGACATTGTCAGAGTTGCAGAAAAATAATTATTTAATAAAGATAACAACAAAAACAAAAGATCGAGGACGTCAAAAGCATTATGAATGTTAATGAAAGCTCGACGAGATCTATGAAAACAACTTAGGATTTATCTATTGCAGATTTGATGATAAGGTTATAACGATTAAAGATGTTGCATTCACCGAATTTTGCAACAAATTGCACGCTGAAGTTGAACAGTCTATAACAGATACAAAAATATGCTGATTGAAAACTGGTTAAAAGTATCAGTGTAGTACACGGTAGTAATAATAAAATAGACTAAAGGAAGGAACGAACGAGAAAAGATTTCAATGATTTGGAACGAAAGTTTACAACAAATGCAGATGCATTCAGAACTAACTAAAAGAAAGAGACTAGAATTCAGTGATAGCACTGATACAGTTAAAACCCTGAAAAATAAAAACTTGGAGACAATCAAAACTGAATTGAAAATCGAAATTGGTGTAAATAATATTGATAGAAGTTAAACAATGAACGAGGGAATTAATAATAACAAAAACAAGTTTGATGACCAAACCAAACATATGTCAGGATGTATATTGCTTTAATGTGTTTCGCGTTGTACCACGGAGAAATCCTAAAAAATTAAGTCTACAAAAACAAAATGAAATTGTAACTATTAAAGATAATGATGAAATAGTAAAAATAAAATGGTTGTCTGAAATAGCGCCTAAAAATTGCTTTTAAATTTATGGATTTTAATATGCTCCATCATGAATTATTTCTAACAGTCTTTTGATGATCAAGTACATTTCGAGTACATATTCATCACACTTGTGATTGGTGTCAGTGTGTATGTTGCTTACAAGTTTTGTACAAAAGGCATCCTACGTTTCTTTACGGTAACAGATAGTGAAGATGTCGACTTACGGTAAATAGAAAACATGTAACAAGAAGGAGAAAGATACCGCAAGGGGTTAAATACCTCAATCCAAAGCATCATTGTATCACATATACCCCCAGCAGCGTAAACAAGGACAAACTTTACAGATAGGACTACCAAAATTAAGCCCTAATATCATGACTGTAGTTTCTTCGTTACGTTTGATATGAAGGCGAAAGAAGATACTAACAATGCAGTTTGAAACAATTTTAGTAGAATGCTTGTAAAAGGCATCACCATATCCTGCGTATGCGATGATCTTTTCAAGTTACACTACTACAACATTTTCATGACATACAAAGATCTGTGGTTACCTGTATCAGTTAGAACAAACGGAATAAACTTTTGTCATATCATTTTTAAAATGCCCATCTCACTGTCTATACCTCCTGCCCCAAGGGGTGGGGGTGGGGAGGGTAGTTCAATAGAAACTTAGACTTACCATCCCCAGGGGGTAGCCATATTTTCTATAGCAAATCTTTGTCTACGCTCAGGGATCGAACGTTTTGCTCCTTTTATTCCAAATACAAGAGACTCTCACGTTCCTGTACGTTAGTCATACAATGCATTTGTTTTATTGTTTACATGCCTTTTTAATTTTACATGTTTAATGCATACGAGCGACTGTTTGACGCTTCGTTCACGTTAGCTGCCCAAATCTGGTTTATATGTGGCCTACTTCAAACAGTGAGGTGGTTCCCAATTTACATATAATTTTTTGTTCTCCGCGAGCAAGATTTGATCTGCAAACTTCTGCCTTTGAAATACAACATTTATACCTTTCCGCCACTGATCTTACTTACAAGCGCTATAATTGTTACACTATAATGACACAACGCGGTGATACTGAGTCTTTGCTGCACTGAGCTTTCGTTAGCCATTGTATGTCTGTTTCTTTGTGTTATAGTACATTTGCACTTTAAAAACTCCATTTATTGTTTGTAGAACTATAGTAAAATTGTGTTTTATAGAGTACAGTATGTGCGAAAAATAATATATACAGTTGAAAATCATTGTTGTTCGCATCGCTATACATTCTTTTACTTCTAGCAGATTATATTCGTTATAAGGCTGCTGTAAGTATATATTCTTTAACTAGCTCACAAAGCAGTACAAGTTTAATTGAAGTGTTAATGTATGTGGTATAAGTGGATCACATGACTGATCACACACCAATAGAGTGTTCTTGTAATGCGTCATTTATTGAATTTCTGTCGGTGCAGTAGCCGTATATATTAGTATGACTGCAGTACCTAGAATAGATATAGAATTTCTTTGTGTGATCATTTTTATTGATTGTGCAAAATGAGATCGTACTAATTTAAATTTCACAAGTGGGCTAGCACAGCAAGTAGTGTACAACTTGAGAGTGTGATAATTAAAATGTATCTGTGCGATAATTTGCTTTTATTTATTGTGCTTTGGGAAGAAAAAAAAAACGATCGAACTAATTTTACATTTAAATATGAACTAAACATCGTCTCATACCCTTACACGAAATGTAATAATTTAAATTTACAAGTGGGCTAGAACGTTCTTGTACTCTTTCACGAGGTGGTAATAATTACAATTTTGCAAGTAGGCCAGAACTCTCAATTTGTATACTACTGGAATCGATCACGAGACCACATAAGTGCAGAGCCAACTTCTTGCCGCTGTCCCACTTGCCGGCTTCGGAGGTCTCGAAGAGATGCAAAAGAGAGGGTGTTACTCATTGCACTACACATGCTTAAATTTTTATCAAGTTGATATAGCCTAATACATTAAATATATATTCATCAAGTTGACATCGCCAATAATATATTGAATTTACAAAATTTAAATAATTTTGTTTCTCTGATATTTTGTTATATATGTAACATTATGCATCTATCTGTCTATCTGCATATATGGCTGGTTAGAGCTTAAGAGGTGACCCCTCATAAAATTTTAGATACCAAACGGCTTTTATTTTTTTTTTAATTTGAAAAGAATTTCGTATGAGGTTCTTCTAGTTCTAATATTTCTAGGCATCCAAGTTGTCTGGGATTTAAGGTTTCCAGGTTAGTACTCCCCTCCCTTCAGGTATTCTCTGTTGGGCGGATTTCCTTCCTTTTTTCCTTAATTCAAGTTTCTAATCTTAAGTTATCTTCGCCCAAAAGGTAATTTTAGTTGTTGACAGTTCTTTTCTTTATAATTAAGTATTGTTGTATTATATTTGGTTTCTTTTACAATGGCTATTTAATTCCAGTATTGTACTAGTTGTTTAATTATGGCTTCAAATATTTATATTGGTGACTGCGTGTCTCTGCTTCCTTACCTATATTTTTTTTTCCATTTGGATCTTGTATAAATAGTCCTTTTTTTTTTCTTCCCCTGAATGATTATTTAAATAAATGTGAGAGATTTTCCGGTATGTTGGTCTTGTACATTTTCCTGTATTCTGGACTTCCCGGCTTGGGTCTCTTGGCCTATGACGGTTTCATTTGCTCTTCTCCTTTAGATTTTCCTAGCTTGGCTTGCTTGTCTGATGGATCACTCGTTTCTCCCTCCGCCTGTTTTGTTACTTCAGTTTGTTGTTTTTGTTGCTTTCCCATTTCTTCATGTTGAGGTTTCCTTTGTTGCGCTTCTTTGTACCTGGTCAATGATATTACTGTTTTATTTTTGGTTCATTCCTTGGTCTGTTCTATTTCTACTGGTTTTCTTGGTTCTTGCACTATTGTTGTTACTCTCTCCTGTCTCTTGTCGCATTTCCTTGGGTCATGGCTTTTTAGTCCACATTTGTAGCATTTCCTCTGGTATATACACCCACTTCACTCTGAAGCCTTGGATATAGAAGAAAGGTGTTATTTTTTGTTGTCTTCTTTTTCGATTTTAAAAATCATTGCTCTGGTCTGAACAGTTGGATATAGTTCGTACGTCGTCATTTTTGCCTCCTTTACTCTAAGCATGAATTTCTGCTGGAGTCGCTCGGTTGTCACATCCAAAGGGATCTCAGTTGGGCCTCCTGTTACGTATATATCCACGTATTTGATGACTATTTTGCGTGTTATATCTGGAAGGTCTATAATCTGGACTATTTTCCTGTTTATGTTTAGCGTGTTCTCTGTCAAGTTCTTTCCCTCTCCATTCAGTAGTATCATGATCAGCCCTTGTCCAAACGGAGTAATGGCCTGTAGCATGACAAAGTCCTTCCCTTCTGCCACAAGGCATGACAATATTTCCCCACATTTGGGTCTTTCTTCAGGTTTCATCGCTGATAAATCTATTACCTGTTTGCAGGCTCGTCGGCTGGCTACGAGGGTATTCCCTTTCTCCGTGCGCACAGAATTTGTTGTGAAGTACTTCTGTAGTACTAGCATTTCTGTTGTTGAATAATGTTCAACTGTTGAATTGTATATTTTTCTACTTTCTTTTGTCCATACTGATTGTGGATCTCGTGTGGCAACTACGTTCAACGATAAAGACAACCTTTCTGTCCTCAAAGATTTATAATATCTACAAATGGACTAGATTGTCCGAACCGTTCTTATATCCACGATGTGTTAGAGTAATCCAGGCTTTACTGTAATAAGATTGATTTGGATTTTGAGACTTGATGCTCAGACACAACAAATCTGACAACCTTTATATTTCCCTTATTGGTTAAATGGATCTAGTTTTGCACATTAATGAATGTACCGGCTGTTCAGTACTGTAATCTCGGTTCCAATGCCCGATATAATATCACGTGCAAGGTCAGTGGCTGCTCTTATTTTTATACTTTTTTGTCACCTCAAAGACAATTTGATAGGAGTACAGTTTAGTGGGAGGATTCCTTCCTTGTTAAGCCAGTTTTAAAGCTTAACATTTGCATTATTTTAATCAAACGTAGTAGACCCATGCGTCAATAACCAACGATGAATCGATGATTCGATTTGAAAAAAAGTAAACAGTTCAATCGATGCACACGTAAATGTTAGGCATCTCTCGCCCAACCACCACAACCAACAACGACAAGAACAACAACAACAACAACAAAAATGCTTAGATGTGCCGCCATAAGTAGAGCATGTCTGACATGGTGAATGTTTGGTAAACCAAAACTATTAATTATCATGATGCACATCAGGTAGAATCCGGAAGTAGGTACTGTATCTAAGACGGGACTAATAGTTACATATTTTTCCATTGATTGTTTTCTCAGCATTGTTTAGGGTCAGCATAAGGTCGTGCCACATCTCGTGCATTGTTTCATAGCGTTCTTCAGTCTGACTGAGAACGAATATCAATCTTGAATTTAGAATTTTCAAAAGTCTGATCGTCGTTTGAAGTCTTGGCTGTGGCTTCCGTTTTAAAAAGACCATTATTGACACTTCTAATCGCTTCATTTACTGGCTGTCGAATAATTTTGCATTCGGTGCAAATTGCGAACTTTTTCGTTCGTTCATCTTTATGCAGTGGCGGTGCGAGGGCTCGAGGATCCCGGTGACACTGTTCTTTTGTGGCGCCCCTACCGAGGCGCCCGGGGCGATGTTCTTTAGTGGCGCCCCTTCTTTGCCACAAAGAACAGTTTTTATGTCAGTTGCCAACCTCCTCCTACTCATAAATATAAGTTTTGTCAAGAATTGCCCCCCATTACACTAAAGTGAGGTAAAATAATATAAAAATTTCAGCTAAAAAAAAAAAAAAAAAGCTCCTGACGGCGCGCTCCTTCGCCTTGCGCCCGGGGGCACCCCCCCCCTCGCGTCGCAACTGTCTTTTTGCAGTGGTGTCAGGTGACAGAAATTCCTGATGTTAATCTGAAGTCCAGATTGAGATCTGTTGCACGATGAAATTATATTATGCTGCACGGTGTTTGGTACACGCACTCAGTACACACGAAAACTCGACACGTCTAGAAAAGTTGAGTAGTGAGATACATGCTAGTTTTGGCGCGTGGAAATGTAATATGGTTCTTTGGGCTTGACGTCTGATCAATGTGAAAAAAAGTTAGAGTACCAGTTCATTACCTGCATTTTCACTGGATTAGGTTGCACTACACAGTTTCGTATCATTGGCCATGGAGTAATTTTTTTTATTCTTATTACTTTTTTCTCTATGTTTTTTTTATATTTATACTTTTTTCTCCATGTTTCTCCTTCTTCATATACGAATGCATTTTTTTTTCATTTTGTATGCACAAAGGTACAATTTTTATGCAGGATCATATTTGTGCTAAGCGAGTTCAAGACTAAGTTTTAGCCTACAATGTACATGAGCAGTTGCCCTTTTTTTTTCTTTTTCCTCTCCCCTAGCTGTTTTTGTATGCGTTTATGGCAATTTACATTGTGAATGATTTTGTAGGAAATCAGTCCATTCATGTTCCACTTCCATCTTCATTAAAATTATATCTGGGATGCAATTTTTACCGTCTTATATATGAAAAATATCTCCGTTTTGTTAAGTATAGGTTCTTTATGCGGTTGAAAATTGCGAGTTTTAGGGATTTTCAAGCGTTGAGGGTAGTGGTATGGCTCTAAAGGGGGTAATTAAAGAAGAAGCAGTTTTGCCGTGCCAAACGTATACTGATTCGGTTTCTCCATTCTCTTACGAGTTTGAAAATGTATACATGCTGATGGTTATGGAAAGGTGAGAACGTTCATCCTCGACCCTAGCCGTATCCGAAAACTGCTTAGTGCTACCTTAGTGTTTTTCTGGTTAACCCATCCGTCAAATAAGAACCAATAGTTACAAGCGATGAATAGTGGTAGTGGATTTTTCAATGTACTTGGTGTATACATAAAAAAGATAATTTTGTTTGGGATAGTTTTTATCACACACACAGATGCTGTAAAGTGGTTTTCAAAAGTCATTGTATTGATCAAGGAGCAAATTTACTTTGAAATTAAATACATCGATGGATTTTTTTTTTTACATCCTTTACAACTTAAATGACGTTTGTGTCTTCAAAAGTTAAATAGAGAATTTGGTATTATACACGAATCTCTCTTGTCCACTTCGAGCGACCGTCAGGAAAACAATGATATTTGGTTTATAAATAAATAAAGAGTTTACTGTCCAGTATGTGTAAGTTAGTGGTTAAATGTACCTCAGAAATATCACAAGTTGGCCTTGTCGCACACATTTGATACAGAAGTCATGTGTACACGCATCCCCGACATCTTTTCTATCAAAATTTTCTAATTTTGTCTTCCTTTTACAATTTACAAAATCCTTCCGTTTATAATAGTAACAATTTTGGTAATTTCTGCCTTATACATCTGTTCAAAGATCATTAATTTCATTCTTGGAAGATACGCCTACATATTTACCTCGATATGTAACGTAAAAAGTATTATGGTGCTGACATGACACAATGAAAGCGTAACTTAAAAACATTTGCCTATTTACGAAACAAGGAAACCTCAATCTATTTGGACCACCTCGGTTATTTCTACGATTGGATTGACCGTAGGATTGACTGAATGAAAAAAATAGTTCGATTCATTCGCAACTACTCTGTCAATCCTTGTTTCGTTAATAGCCGAGGTGGTCCAGCTGGCAGCTTCCGGCATACATTCGAGGTATGATCCGTAGGAATGACCTGTATGTTGCTAATGATGATAGAGTTTCTTACTATTAAAGAAACGTGTACAATACTGAACTTAGGACTTTAATGGAGCCAGTGTCCTTCCACACTCCCCTTGTCACAAAATTTGCCAAAGTGAATAAACTGGTCCCGAGGACTTTAAACTTTTTGCACCGAATTAAAAATTATCCAACCTGTATGATAATATTACTTCTCCATATATGATTTCACTTCATATTATCGCACATCCCCCTGTAGGATCCGGAGATAGCACCTTCCGCTCTCTCTCTCTCTCTCTCTCTCTCTCTCTCTCTCTCTCTCTCTCTCTCTCTCTCTCTCTCTCTGGTGTATATTTGTAACTTTCTGTATTAGCTTCTATAGACCTCGATCTGAAGTGATTGTGTATTTAGAGGAGAGTTCATTAATGGGTCGTCATGCGAATGTGTCTGCTACTCACAAATGTCCACATCCACGACTAAATTCTGTCCTTATGGGGGGATGTGCGCTTAATCGAGAGGGTATGGGGGTTGTTGCGTACATGCAAGGTGATGGATGTCGTAATTCGCGTATTCGTGTTCGAATCTCAGTAGTGGTCGAATTAAAAATTCTCTAACTTGTATGATAACATGATTCACTTCATATTATCACGCATCCTCTTGTAGGATCCAGGCATCCGTTGGTATTTCCAAATTACAACTGTGTAGACTTAAACTTGTGATCTTTTGTTAATAAATGTTTAAGATATAACATGTAGAATACTTAATATTCACGTCATTGTTTGTGTTTATTGTATAAGTGTCTAAAGTGATTATTTGTGTTTGACAAAGGGACCTTAGATCACAAAAGAGCTCTTGCTAGTCTTGAATTAGCGTCGCACAATTCTGGGTCATTTTTTTTTTTTTTTCCCTCAGATATAATTGTTTTGTTGTTTTACAAATGCAATATTCACACACACACACACACACACACACACACACACACACACACACACACACACACACACAGAGACACACACACACACAGACTAAAATTCTGATTACCAATGCTGTCTCCCATTGGAGATAAAGTATTATTATATCATCATAATGTTGCAAAGTACAATTTTGACTATAAACAGCCTTTGTGTTTTTTTATATTTGTTTGAAAGAAATGCACAGCTGAACCTCATATCGCGACGTATGGTTATAGCATCGATGTTGCTAATGCTGTCATAATTCTGAGAACCATTTTTTTCCTTCACGATCGGCAATAGATAATGAGATATTTTTCTACACGCTTGAGGGCATATCATGTGCCTCATCTATCCAATTTTGATTCTGTTTACCGCAAAGGATGATTAAGGAATATATAGAAAAAGGTGGTTGCGCATTGTTTTTTTGATAGACATCCTGTTGAATATCCGTTTTTAATGTGAAAAAAATATGTGTTACATAAATGAACTTGGTATTAGACCAATGACATTATAATGAAAGAGGCCACATATATTCTCTTCACGTATACTTGAGATGCGGGGCCAGAATACCGTGATGGTCTCTACCGGGAAAAACTTTCTTTAATTGTATCTGGGTACGTCCCGTCCGACTAGGTGCATTTTGTAAGCCTGGCGGTACATCATTTGGTATCTTTTAAATAAATTGGTGGTACATGTTTTGGGTAATTATCTTTGATTCTTAGTACACGAAAAGGTTTATAATTAGTAATCACGGTATACATAACGATAACACTATACGGTCATAGCGTGTTTGGTGTATGGGTATATAGCGAGTTAGGTATATGTGTATTTAGCGAGTTAGGTATATGGGTATATAGCAAGTTAGGTATATGGGTATATAGCGAGTTAGGTATATGGGTATATACCGAGTTAGGTATATGGGTATATAGCGAGTTAGGTATATGGGTATATAACGAGTTAGGTATATGGGTATATAGCGAGTTAGGTATATGGTTATTTAGCGAGTTAGGTATATGGGTATATAGCAAGTTAGGTATATGGGTATATAGCGAGTTAGGTATATGGGAATATAGCGAGTTAGGTATATGGGTATATAGCGAGTTAGGTATATGGTTAGAGGTCAAACATCTGCACACAGAGTAGGTCTAATACTGATAGTTGTGGTACCAATTTATCATGGATCATCAATGAACTGTCAATGGACAATTTTCAGATGGACTGTCAGTAATTGCAGGAACAGTATACATCTGTGTGTTAGTCTCAGATCACTGTTGCGGGATTGCCTACTATTTAATATTTGTGGCGCATATTACTTTTTTTTCCTGATGTAAAATTTTCTTAAGATTGTGTGAGATCGCACCCCCTCCTCCCCCCCCCCCCCCCGGCTGCTGGATTTGGCTACCTCACTGACATAAACACAGGGAGAGACACTCATAAATTACCGCTTGGATTATTGTTCGAAAGTAGCAATACTAATATTTAAATACCCTTGACACCTTTCCGTTGGGTTGTTCAGGTTATTGAAAACGAAGTCCATGCTAGAGAAGTTATTTACTGCATCTTAAGTAAGCACTACTTTTTTCTCCTCGCTATGTTCTCAGTCCGCCTGATCCTACCTACCTTTCTACCTTCTGCCTGCTTTCCTGATCATCAACCCATCCATCCCTTCGTCAATCTATCCTCCCACCCAACAAGCGTCCAGCAATTCATAAACCCTCCGTCCATATGTCAACGCCGGCCGAAAGTTTTCAAGCAAAATTGTTGATATCTTGAACATCGAGAATATTCCAGAATTTGACAGACAAATTTGTGACAGACATCGTATTGCAGTCCATCGACAAAATTTCACCTGTGTTTAATACAAAAACAAACCTTGTGGATGTTTAAAGGCCAACTAAATGCAAATACCCACCTTGTTTGAGAACACAGACTATAGAGTTTTACAGTAAGTTGGTGACAAGTACCAAAGTATTGTCCATCGGCAAACTTTCACGTGTGTTTCCTACAAAAACATAACAGTTGTTGGTGGTAGAATGTCATGTTCATACAACCTCATCCCTGTTCCGATATCAATGAACTTTCATACCACCTTTCCTAAATGTTAAACAGCTGCCAGTTGTAACCACATATTCGATATGCATGGAATCATATATGCGCGTTAACTTCCTGCCTTGAAGTAATTAACTTAACAGGGTCAAGTAACTATATGCTTCACATTTTGGGAAAAAAGTCACAAAATTAAAAATTAAACTTATGAAGAATAGAGCCAAATAATGGTGAGCAAGTAAATTAAATCTATTTTCAGTTGCAAGATTTTTAATTGATATAATGGGTGAACTAGTAGAATACAAAATTTAAGCTTTACTTGTAGAAAATTACCCACAATGAATTGCACAGGCATTTCCACTTTATTCGTCGTCTGCTACAAGTCATTCTTCTAAATGAAATTTAAATTCATTTAATACTCAAAATAAGTAGGATCTCGTGTGATCAAAGTTTATAGTTTTAATATTTCATTTTTTTTTTTTTTTTTAGAAACTGGTCTGTGTTTTTACTGACCATCGATTTTGAAAACAATCAACCATTTTTGAAGATGTCATGATAAACTCACTTGTTGCATGTATATTTGTTTGTTCTAGTATAGGCTATATTTCAGCAAATTCTTTTAAGTGCTTTTGACAGCATAGGTGGTGGTGCCAAGTTGGAATGAGATAGCAGAATCCTGTTTTGACTCTTCTGTACGATTTCGCAAGATCCTAACTTTACATCTGAAATTTTTAAGGAACATTCATAAATTGAAAGTGCCCGTAATGCCTACATGTTAATCATCATCAATAAAATCATACACCATGAATCATTATATCGAAATGGGAATATTTTGTGACAAGAAGGTTGTTAATATTCGAAGTGGTTATTCCTTCATATGTATTGTTCATTATTTATGATCATAATAAACAATAACACCCGAAATAGAGCAAATGGTTTTGGTAATGTCTCGATTGCCTACTTAATGCATGGTAAAATGGGACAGTGCTCAAGATTAATTGCCGTGACACATGTTCTGTCACAATCATCCCCTTCACCTGAAAAATTTCCCCATGTAAACTGGCCCGTTTTATTCAATTTATACTATCGTTTTATTCAATTTGTTCTATAGTTTTATTCAATTTGTACTATAGTGGATCAAGACCGACTCTAGCATTTACATATGCCCTCAAACTTTGTGTTGAGCCTCTTTTTTTCTGTCGAATCTAATGTTCCTTTTTCATACGTTAAATGAATGTTCATGCCACGCAGAGAGAGAGAGAGAGAGAGAGAGAGAGAGAGAGAGAGAGAGAGAGAGAGAGAGAGAGAGAGAGAGAGGTAAAATACTAATACAATTACTGCAAACTCCAGATACAACGCTATTGAATAAAGCGATATATCGGTTATTATGATTTTTACCAAGCCATTTTAGTTTTTATTACAAAATCATCTGTTATAGCGATATTTTGATATTAAGATATAATTTAACGGCTCCCTTGGACATTGTTATATCCCTAATTTACTTGTCTTGTTTCCTATACCGATATGCATGTTAAGGTTTGACTAAAGCAATGTTCATTCTTGCTTTTGTGTCAATATTTCTATTTGTCTGTGTACCTATACACTTTCTTTCTTTCTAAGTGAGGTTCAAAGTGCAGGTCATATTCATTAAATGAAACGATTCATTAAACGTGCTATTTGTTTTTCTCTCGTTCTTGATAAAATAATCAAAAGGTGATGACAATCACAATGTATGACCTTTTGTTCGTTCACGTCGACATTTGGTGAAAAGTTTACGGAAAAGATCCTTGTATAATAGTGGATAATCCCTCGTCGCGACATATAGAGTACGCATATGGGCTTGGGAGTCAAAGGTCAAAGGGTCATGTACACAAAAAGGAAATGTTTTAGGTTGTTGGAATTCGCTATGGCAAAAATGGTTTTTAAAAAAAAGTATTCAGCTATTTCCATCGAACTGTGCACCTTCATTCAATGTGAGTTAGGAAATGTAACATGAAAGGTCTTATATCACTTCGCTAATTAAGCCAGTCAGCTGTTAGTACCAATTGTAGTCCCTAAGACAATCATTAAGCCAGTCAGCTGTTAGTGCCAATTGTAGTCCCTAAGTCAATCATTAAACCAGTCAGCTGTTAGTGCCAATTGTAGTCCCTAAGACACTCATTAATATTTTTTCTAAGATTTTTCCTGGCGTTCTACTGACCAGTGAAGAATGTTGATTTAAACATAATTTATTTGTAAACATCATCATAGAAAGTATATAAATACTACATCAAGAGATGCAGAGGATTCAGCAAGAAAGTGAAGTTTATTTAGAGCTATCTGTACTCATTTACAATAATCTGAACTCAGATGAACTGACTGACCTGAGAAATGAACAGACAATAAGCAGATAAATGCATAATTTTATACAAGCTAATGAAATATTCAAAAAACATTGTGCATACAATATTATAATTGTATCAGATAGTAATTAACAAATGTTGATAGCAGAAACATGTTTATACATACTAATAGACAAGATACGAAAAAGTTGGTGCAGAAAAAAGGAGGTGGCGTGGTGCGGTAATTGAATTCTAACTTCAAGTCAGATGATGTATTTGTGGTGCATTAGCATACAGACTAGATTCATTTCAGGAAAGTGTGAAGATATGAAAAGGACTAGACAAATCTCTGAGTTGCTGTTATGAATTTTTAGATCGCGCCGAGTATCTCCTCGTTTGCTTCAAGCGATTGCTACCAGTTGTCCTTAGTAACGAAGATATGTCTATATTTTGGGACAATCTACCAATTATATGGTTCGTGATAATAATATATTTTGTACAATTTAAAAGAATAGTTTTTACGGTTTCTGGTTCACTACATGAACAAATGTTGTTTAATGACAAATACTTTGTGAACAGATCATCTTTTAATGAGCTACAATCTAGTCGAAGTCTTAAATGGAAAATTGTTGCTAATCTTTCATCTTGATAGTAAGAGGCTGGGACTTTTTCTAGATTTCTTTTTAAGTGTAATTTAAAGGAATACAATGAAGAGTTGTTCCTATTCTTTAAAGGGAGAAGATAAAATTTAGACTAGAGTTTGGTAAAAATGAATTTGTATACTTAGTCTTGGCAAAAACCGTTTCGAGGTTAGATCTATTACGAAGTTGTCTATTACTTACCTGTTGGACACTAGGTGGAACCAAGTCTCTACTTACCTGTTGGACACATGGAATAACCAAGGTCCGCATGTATCCAGGAGTCTTAAAATAATGTATTTTCAAAACGTGCTCATTCTATGTTTAAATAACGTCTTATTTATTGTGCTTACCGTCTATCTCTTCAGAATTATAATATATGACTTAGGTTTTGTTGCCACACAAACGATTATTCCTGCCTAAGTTTGCATTTTATTTGTCTCGTCTTTTTTGTACTGACTGCAGTTATGTAAAATAATATCCCTGTACTCCAAAAGAGGTCTTATAAAGGTGAAATGAAGAAGATTCATAATGACTTTCTTTCAAGTTTCAATTTCAGACTTCGTAATATATCTGTCTTTTTCCATGCTTTTGTAGTTATTTCCTGTATGTGTGATGGAGATTTATCAAGAGTTAAGTCAAAGTGTTTATGATATCTGACATTCGCAATGATCATATGATTCATTAGAAGTAGTGGGTGATGTTCCTTTTTAGATTCTCTGGATATCCTCATTGATTCTGTTTTGTTTGGATTAAAATCTAATAACCTTTAATCGGCCCACACATTAATGTTATCTAGGTCTTCGTTCAGAACATCAGCAGCCAGGGTTCTGTCCTGCACAATAATTGACAACGAATTAATACTATCAAACAGTCTTGTACTGGACTGAATATTACTGACAATATCATTAATACAATTAAAAATAACAGTGGTCTAATTATAGATTCACCAGCCCTTACACATTGTTGATCCGAAGTACAATCTTCTATAACAATTTTCTGAATTTTATTAGAAAGGTAATTTTTACACCATTCCAACAATATACCACTAAATCCAATAGCTCTTAGATTATAAATGAGACCTTTATACGAAGAATCTTACTTGTATTTAACAGAAAGCAGCATTAAATCCTAAACAGAAAATAAAATGTTTATTGATTTGAGCCTCTTGATTTTTGCGTAGGATTACAAAGCAAACATGTGTGATTCATCTTGTTCTTGAACGGTCGCTTGCACTAAGGTTCCGGTCATTTCATTTCAATCCAACTACTTCAGAAAATGACACATAACCTATGCTGACTTTTAATATGTTGTGTCCAAGTTAGAGCTTAATATAAAAAGTATGATAGTCTTGATGTAGTGGAACTTAGAACTATAATGCACCGGATTTCACTAAAATGTAAAAAAAAAAAAAAATATTAATAAAAAAAATGAAGGAAATATACAAGGAATTTAATTAGTGTAGTATTGCCTGAAATGCAATTTATTATATTTCTACATCAGGATGACATGCATCAATTGATTGAATTGTGTCGGACTATATGCTGTGGAAAAAAGTATAAAAAGAAATCCAGTTTCCGGGTATATCTTGTCTCAGGGGATAGGAAAGGTTCTTAGCTGGGGGTAGAGGTGTCAGAAGTCATAATCACAAGGGTCAATAAAATACTTTGTTCTTTACATTTTTATATCAACGCTTGAACGGAATAAAGTTTTATCAATCTGTCCTGATAGACTCACCTTAGGATAAGAAATATTTAAATTTCATGTAAAAGGTGTACATGCAAAGGATAAATGAGAAGAAAACAAAAAGAACTGTTTCTCGTGACTTTGACTGGAGAAGGATACTGGAAACACACAACACCCACCCTTATACATGATATTATGTTTGCTTTTACAGGATCCAAGTGCGCGGAGAGATATAATGTTGAAAAACGCACCCGTTTTATCGAATAATTGTTCTTCTTTTGTTCACCTCTTAAAAGCATTTGGGTACTCAAATGAAATGTCATCCCTGTGCTTACCCCTTCAGAAGCATGTAGACATTATGTCTGAAGAAATAGCACCTGACATATATATTACAAACACTTGACGGTTATCATAAATAATCTGGTTCTTTGCAGAAATGGATCAGTAGCGGAGTGAAATACGATATCCTGAGATCTTTCTGAAAAATACCCATCTAGGGCAGTATAAATCAGTAAAATCCATTGCGTATATAAAACGTTATGGCTCGATGTCTCAACACATTTCTTTCCTAAGGTAGTTTTGTTTGCTTGAGCTTGACAAAACTTCAGAGAAGCTTATGTCGAATCAAATTGAAAGGTTAAAATTGATTTTAACAACAAATGCTTCGAACCCAAGAATATCTATAGACTCCATAATATATGCAGACCAAATGCATAACAGTAGTAATAATCACCTATTAGTATATATGCAGACCAAATGCATAACAGTAGTAATACGCACCTATTAGTATATATGCAGACCAAATGCATAACAGTAGTAATAATCACCTATTAGTATATATGCATACCAAATGCATAACAGTAGTAATACGCACCTATTAGTATATATGCAGACCAAATGCATAACAGTTGTAATACGCACCTATTAGTATATATGCAGACCAAATGCATAACAGTAGTAATACTATATATGCAGACCAAATGCATACAGTAGTAATACGCACCTATTAGTATATATGCAGACCAAATGCATACAGTAGTAATACGCACCTATTAGTATATATGCAGACCAAATGCATACAGTAGTAATACGCACCTATTAGTATATATGCAGACTAAATGCATACAGTAGTAATACGCACCTATTAGTATATATGCAGACCAAATACATAACAGTAGTAATACGCACCTATTAGTATATATGCAGACCAAATGCATACCAGTAGTAATACGCACCTATTAGTATATATGCAGACCAAATGCATAACAGTAGTAATACGCACCTATTAGTATATATGCAGACCAAATGCATAACAGTAGTAATAGTATATATGCAGACCAAATGCATACAGTAGTAATACGCACCTATTAGTATATATGCAGACCAAATGCATACAGTAGTAATACGCACCTATTAGTATATATGCAGACCAAATGCATAACAGTAGTAATACGCACCTATTAGTATATATGCAGACCAAATGCATAACAGTAGTAATATGCACCTATTACTACTCACAACTATTACCTTCTTTTGTCATATGTTCCCTTGGTCTAATTTCAAAAATCGTATTGCCTTATTTACAGAAGCGACAATGGGAATAGACCAGATGGTTTCACAACTTACCGACCCTTTTCTTCCATGAAAGAATTTGCACATGCCTATAGGAGGCTGTTTTGAGGCCTACTGTAGAACTACACACAAAAGATAAAGAACTGAACGTGTGACAGACAAATTGATAGCTAGATAGATAGGCACACAGATACAGAGATTCATTAGGTAGATTATTATACGACGAATCAAGTATTGTATTGTTCTGGCATTTATTTTAGCACCTATTTTATTAATTTACTTATTTGCAAACATTTGTTTATTCATTGTAACCCTTGCTTCCAGAGAAGGATTCACTTTTTCCGTGTTTCTGTGCGTCCGTCCATCCGTCCTCTTTTTTTGGGCTGTAACTGCTATACGTTTATAACAAAATCATATGTAACGAAATGCCGGATATTACGAAACACATCGCAAGGTCCCTTATGGTATTTTAAATAATATATTTCCTCGTTTATAACGAAATTCGGATATAACGATATGATTGGCATCGTTATATCCGGAGTTTACTGTACTACTTTACCTATTGATATTAAACTTACACTGTTAGGTGCATTGTGGGATGAAGATGTGACGCCCACCAAAATTGTGTCGATGTGACCTCATTTTCATAGATCTTTGAACATTGTTTAACATTCGTGCAGGACTCTGATATCCAATTCCTTTTCATCTATCGTTGCCAAACTTGCACCGCAAATGTTCCGTATAATGAAAATGTGTTGCACATCAAACTTAGGTCACTATGACCTCCTGAAGGGTTTAATTACAACTGCGGAAAACTTGTAACCGCGCTCTAAGTCCAGTATCATTCACCTATTGCCAGTAAACTTGCACAAAGGGTGCATTTTTGGATCAAGGTGTATCTGTTATTTATTTTCCAGGGTTAAACGAACATAGTTTAAAATACTGACTAACGCCACAAACGGTTTTTGCTTTATGACTCTAGGTTACTTATCTATTTATTTTTGTTTTCTCGTTTCAGCTCTCGCCGTTGAAATCCCAACAATACGTGAGTATAAAACATGTAGTGCAATTAGCTCATTGTTTATATGACTGAAATAATAAATTCAGTGTGTCAACGTGTATATAAAACCAGAATATTGTTGATCAATGTATGTACTCACTGATTTTTAAGCACTTTGTTTCCTTATTTCTGCCACAGGGGCTCGTACCGTTGCTTACAATTTACCTATAAATCATATATTTACTATAATATAAAACAAGGGAGGACATTTCTTCCATTTCTCCTGCGACCTATTTAAGAAAAGACACTGATATCTCAGGCTACACTTCGCGTAGCGTAATAACTTTAGTACTGATGTTTAGTACAGAGATTAGACTTTTTAGGCCTACATCAAATTTTACTCACGATCTCACCTTTAAGCAATGCCAGCCCGTTATTGAAAGGTTACTGATGGCCATGGCCATAATCGCGACCGATTAATATGCAAGTGCAACACGCTGAATGGAATACTGCCCTCTCAATGGTCGACTGAAAATGGGGTGCAGTGATTAATATTTGATTGTTTAAAGCTCAGCAGAGTGATTCATAGAGTAGAAGTTTGAATGTAACTATTCATATATTTTATGAAGTGTGCTGTTAACAAGAATTGATAATTCCCCCCCAGAAAGAGGATCTTAAACGAGCGTTCAGCGCAAATAACATTTATGAAGCGAGTCGAATAGTTTCTATATTTGGTAGTGTTGGGAATCGGTTTAAAATTAAAGATCTGTAATTGGTTCATCATAAACTATCAACTATCGATTTAATGATAAGTTGGGATATTTTTATATTTGTGTAATAGACAATGTTTTTCTCGTATAGATGGTAGCAATTAAGTTGCTTGTATCCTGTAAAATCGAATGGTTTACATGCATATTTGCTGTCTGCCATGTTGTTTATGCTTGGATTGTACTAAACAACGGTCGACTATATTAACTGGATGCTTGGATTGTACTAAACAACGGTCGACCATATTGACTGGATGATATTTTTCACTTATTTTACTTTTCCTGAAATATTTGTCTCGAAACGTCAAATAGTGTAAAAGAAAATGAAAAATTAAACTGTGGTCGTTTATAATCGATTAATGGAAATCATATTTGAACACTTGGCTGTTTGACTTTTCCCACCAATCTTGGATTATCTTAATTAATCGTCACACAGCTAATGCTTTTGCGAGTCTTCGAGTTAAAAAAAAGTGAAATTATTTAACGAGTTTTATAAATTTATTTTTAATGAGTTATAAGAGTTTATTTGTCACACGACACAAAGTTACAGATTTTATTCTACAAAACAGTGTAGCAAAATATTGCTGTAAAATTGCCCTGAAATAATGCCTCGAACATTACGCTTTGTCTAATATGTCGTCACGCCATCGTGAGACGTTTTAACCAGTGTGTATACTGAAAAAAACCCCAACAAAAACTGAAACGGTTTTATTAGCCTAATTAAACGCAGAAGTCAGGTGATAAATCAGGTTGATGTCACAGACGATATGTGAGTATGTATTTAAGATGTGTGTGACTTCATGAAACTGAATCATACATGTTGCCACTATTTTTAAAAAGATCTTCCAGAAAATCTCTCTCTCTGTCTCTCTCTCATAATGTCGGAAATCAAGGAATAGAAACTTGAGTCATTCTACAGTTGAATTTATTTATGAGAGTAAAGAATTTAAATATAAATGCAGATTCTATTCTGTACAAATTTCTCTATTTAAATATAAATGCAGATTCTATTCTGTACAAATTTCTCTATTTAAATATAAATACAGATTCTATTCTGTACAAATTTCTCTATTTAAATATAAATGCAGATTCTATTCTGTACAAATTTCTCTATTTTTACGACACTAAATGTTAAGTTTGTACCTTTTTCTTGCATTAGATGAACGGACAAAGAGATCCACGAGTTATACCACCACACTGCAACCAGGGAACTGGGAAAATTGCAAGGTAAGATCATACGGACAAACGAACGCTTGCACCGCAATTGACCAGCCATATCTTGATTTATGTCATCCTCATGTGTATATTATATATTGAAGTTTTATACTCAAGACATGTTAGCATGCAAAGCACATAGAAAGTTGCTATGTGTCTCTGCGAGTCTAGGCACGATATTCAACAATGTCCTTAGGACATTTACTAATCAGGTCAACATCCATACTTTTAACAGTTTTTGATACAGGTGGTCAGAATAAAATCGGGAATAAAAGGATTAAAGAACTACTTGTTTCTTATATTTCACTGAACAATACTACTTACTTTGTTAAACCATAGTGTATTCAGAAAATGGTATTACTTTAACCTTGACCTCCACTTTTACATGATTAAAATTATTTTTTTTTACTTAGAATCTCTGTTCGTTGGGGCACATATACTCGTTAAATAAATTTCTATTTAAACAGGTATATCCTTACGTACCATGCTCATGGTAATATTTGTTTTACGTGAGCCTAATATTAAACTCCTACCGTATAATGTATTTGTCTATCATAAATTAAATTTTGAAGCGCATGTGACAGCTTTATGACATGCAAAGTGTTATTACTTACCTGGTAAACAATGTCATTCTCATATTGTAAATAGCTGCTGAAATTGATGCAAGTCATTGAATTGCCATGCAGAAGGAGTCGCAGGTACATGTATACACGAGGTTCAACTGTCTCCTTGTTAATACACAAATGAAATGCAGTATCTCCATAGAAGATTCATACACAAGAAAACAGCATGATGGGGGAAGCTTTTTTTTTCTGAAAGAACCCATGGCCAGGCCCTCTTAAAAGGACTTTTCCATATATCATCAGTAGTATGCAATATGATGATACATAGTTTAAAAATTATCTTAATTTTCATCCACATTTCCAAAAATACCCCACCCCCACCCCCGCAAAAAACAAAACACACACACACACACACAAAACAACCTCCCCCCCCCACCAAACAAACAAAAGAAAAAAAATCCCAATCCGTAACCAAAAGTACCAATATACTGGACATATCAGTTGTGAGTTAAAACAATAGTGCTCGAGAAGGGAGAAGCTTCTTTACAAGATCATGAATCTCCAGCGTGGTCATTAAGGTCTACATTCTTGTTTGGCCGTTAGATGTTCGATGGTGACGATTTTCATATGTTTAATTAATTCAAAACGTTATATAAACAATAAAACGTTGTTTGACCGGAATGACGATTAAATAATTATCTTATTAGATTATCTTATTTTTCACATGACTTCTGTGTTATTTAGAAAAATATACCACAATAATCTTTCTACATTTAAGGGGTATAATAAAATCTCCTGATGTAATCTGGATGTGAAATATCCATTTGATATATTAATGGCAGAAACTTAACAGAATATAGCAAAACAATTTATAATTTTCGTATCTACCTTCTTTACAAAAATCTAAAGCATATGTTTCCATTCCTGGACAAATACTGACACAAAGAAGTGATAAACAAAAATAAACACAAATAACAATAACATTAATATGTATCAGTTTTTAACAAAAATCTCTGGTTTGTTTGGAATTCCTATCATCACTGATATTAGATATAGGTATGGAAAAAAGAAACTGCCATCCCGTGGTAAGTTATTGGAAAAATAGATTGATCCATCTGATGAAATAAAAGTATTTACTTGTTGAAGAAACAATGAGAGATTGGGAGTTTACATAGTGTGAAGTAAGAAATAGTTGCAAAGCAGATAATGGATTGATAAATGTTGATATAGGCGCAAATGATGAAGACATTTGTATCCTACTAGACAGGAAAGGAATTACCGTGGAAGGAATATCCAGCTTTAATAATAGTATCAGCGTTTATATTTTGGAATATTAAGTGATCAAACCGAAACCAGACATTCAGTTGAAACATCACCAGAAATTAACAGGGAAGGTTTTGCTAACCTGATGGATAATTTCATAATTGTCAGTGGAGAATTAAAAAGTGATGAAAAGGTTTTGCTAATGTATCAAAACTCAACGTGTCCATAGAATCATGCTAACGAAGCACGAATCAACTGAAATGTATAAAAAAAATTGATAACACCAACAAATGAAACGAAGCTAGGATATAATTACATCAATTCTAAAGAAAAGTATCGACCAGGTTCGCAAGCAGTTCAAAGAAATTGTCGATGAAAGAAATATAAAACAGTTAGATAAAGAAAATATTAATCAAAATTATGCAGGTAGTCAAAGTGATAAACATAAGGTTCCAGTTGATCGTGATTTGTTAAAAACAGAAAGTGAAGCCAAAAAGGGTGTTGCAAAAAGAATGACTTTAAATCAAACGATCAATATAAAGGAAACTACACCATCAGGCCAAAATTCAAATTATTTGTTTATACAGTGATAATAAGTGAAATAGGGACAAGCGTTTTAATCTCTGTTAAGTGTTTGCAGTCTGTAATTTATTTTGTTAATAAATTTTTCAAACAAGTCATGATAAGCCAATTATGTAAAAACAGAACCTCCAGTTTTCAACGATCAACTGATAATGCGGCCAATACGTTTTCGCGCAGTTGATAATGCCTTTTCACCAAAATCTTTCAAATATTTTTCCCATGTCTTGCAATCCTTGTTTAACCTTTTCAATAAATCCCGTTCCATTTTTTTGCATATCTAACGGCACCTGTTAATGGTGTTAGTGGACCTGCACCAGTTATGTTCCTGGTGAGTGTACTTATCTTCACTACACGAAATATTGTAGCAGTTGTTACCCCATACATCTCAATTGTTTTTAATCGTGTACCCCTGTGGCAATTTCTCTTTTATTACGTTAACTACTCTGTTTATGTCATCTTTGAATAGCATTCATCATATCACTTTTTGCTCGAAGTGCTTTTAGCCTTTTTATTTCAGCAACCTTCAAAATTTCCTATAATGCCTTAATCCGATCAGTGTTACCAACATTTTCATCCTTTTTATTTTCATCTATGAAATCTTTTCATATTTCATTTACTTTCTTTCCAGTTCATTTATTTTAATATCAATTTCTTTTATTTGATATAACAACTTTCACTGCAACAAAATATACACCCATCTATCTTAGATTGAAGCAAATTCATTCTTTAAAATTTCCTGTGCTTGTTAAACTGGTCAGTGTATGACAAATTTATATCAGCTGATTCAGGTGATTGGAGATTTAGTGGTTGTTCATTTTCGTGCCTGATATTTACTTGAACATCAATCGGATATTGTGTTGATTTGATAACATCATGTTTCCTGCCAAATAACCAGTTTTTATTCCCTGCACCATACTAATACATTTTGTGGCAAATCTACCTTTTCCAATCGTGCTAGAAGAATAAAGCTTCATTAACCCCCTTCTTGTTATGCTATAGGTAATTCATTTATATATAACATTCATTCCCTTCGAGCACCGTTAATGTTAAATTTGCCATTTGTTACGTCAACTAATTTTTGAACCAACTTATTTGGGACAATGCTCGTGCCATTAGTTTTAACCAACTCACTCAATCTCATAGAATATGGTCCAATAGTTGCAGCTTGTTGATGGGTGGTAACAGGTGGGATGTTATGGACTAAATTGTATGTTCTATCAAAACTCAGATCTAGTTTTGCTAATTACAACATGAGTTCTGTAAAAGTCGTCCATTTCTGTGTCTTCTTATCTGTTCTGAATTCGATCCATATTAAAATCCATTTATTTAAATATATAAAAAAAATCAACTGGAAAAAGAGATTGGATTCATTAACGATAAAACTAAACAGATAGATGATGAGCTTGATGAAAGCAAATAACAATTTACTATTTCCATAGTGAGCAAAGCAACAAAAAAATTTGTTGACAAAATAAATACCAGAAAGGAAATGATAAAATTCCACAAGCGGAAGATATAAACAAACATACTAACAACAATAAAAATAATTTAAAAAAATATAAAAAGCCCCCCAAACAAACACCCCCAAAAAACCAAAACCAAAACCAAAAAAAAAAAAAAAAAAAAAAAAAAGAACAACAGCAACCGAGAAGCAAATAAAATACTTGTCAATGTGAGATGAGCCAAAATAATAAAATTAATGTATGCAGTAATATTATGTGTAGTGACAAGAATTATCAATAAAGTATTACCAATGGTGAAATTTAAACCAATTGCATAGTGACCTTTTTAATGATTGTATGGTAGGGCAGAGGATAGCTTACATTATATAATTTATATCACTGAAACCTGGGTTTGCCACTGACTACATTGTCTGCCAGCATAATCATTGCTAAACACAGTAAAACAGGAGAGGAGGAAGATGAACAAGAATACATATACAAGAATTTGGAGTAGAAATAATTCATAAACATAACGTGTGTGAATTGTTATTACAGGGAAGATTTACATATATTGCCACATCCACTGTAGCTAATGTCTATGTTGCAGTGAATGTTTTCAAGGAACCTGCACCTGATGACGCTACTCTTAAAAATAAAGCTACTAAGGAAACTTTGGATTAAAATCCTTGTTGTAATATAATAAAATAATTTTCATCCATGCTTCTTATCTTATTATGTTTTGATAAATTATCCTACGTCAATATATATATATTTCATTTTTCCAATTGAAACATATTTTTAAAACCTGGATTTAATAAATCAAATTCATTTACTGGAACCAGGTGATATCCTTAAATGTATTTTGATAATAGATTTGTTAATGATTCAAAACATGGCATCCAACTAATCCTAGATATGGTGTGCTATTTTTTTCTTCAATCCGTTAGAGATTCTACTTGTTAATAATTGTATTATTTTATAATTTTCAATACTTAAATATTTTTGATTTAATAAATAACACACTGCTTATTATATCATTTTATGCAAGAAATTGGTATGTAATGGAATGCCAGAAGCAATATTACTATAAACAAAAAATGACAAGAACTCCTATGGTACCACTTACACCTGCAAAAGAAATTGATTTATATTTTCTGTTATAAAATATTGAGGATATAAAGTTTCTTTGAATGTTAGTGTATTTCTATTTGTTGATTATACACCGTAGAAAGGATTTAGAATAAAATTTAAACCGGATTCATCCGATTATGATTTTGAAGATTATTTTGAACTGATTTTTAATGTATCATCTGCAATAAAAAAGCTCCTTTCAAAATGGGCTTGCCAAAGCTAATGTTTAAAACGTAAATGGAATGTTCAAATGTTAGTGCTAACACAATATTTGTGAAATCTTTTAATAATAGTTTCTTGGTTGCAGTCTTTTAAAACTAGATGTAGTATTTTGATTAGAAGGATGCTTGGAATAAAAAGTCATGTAAACCTAACACTAGGCACAGAAGTACCAATATTTTCAAGTGAAATAGCAAAGTATGTATGTATGTATATATATATATATATATATATATATATATATATATATATATATATATATATATATATATATATATATATATTGTCCAAAATATTATCCCATAAATACTTTAAATATTACTAACAACAATCTCAACATTATGCTCCAATACAAGCATTTAAATTTTTGAAACTTGAACAACCCTCGCCCCCAACAATATCACAAGCCACAACACAACAAACCATCACAACAACACAACAAACCATCACAACAATCACCACCAAACATATCACATTATTGCTAAACCATCATTAATACGTAAATCCAACATATCAATTTCATATAACTAAATGGATGAAACCACATTATTAGTGACAAAAATTGAGACAACTTCAATATATTTAGGTTACAAAAAATAAAGGAAATTAAAAATGTTATAATAAACAAACTGACCAGAAAGGTTAGAACTACAAATCACTTTGTATATAGAATATTTAACGTCATAGAAAGTGGGTTAACTAGTGTAGCTGTTGGGATAGGATTAGCAGCTGGCGCTTTGGGAATTCCTGGAATAAAAGCTGGAACTTTGGGAATTCCTGGGATAACAGCTGGAGCTTTGGGAATTCCTGGGATAACAGCTGTTATAATTGTTCCATCATTATTAACTGAACATTGCTGCCACCGTCATTGGTACCATATATGAAACAGAATTAAGGGAAAGCTAATTTTTGATAAAGTGATAAACCAGAATGATATTACCACTGCAGCTATTAGTAAGTTGAAAAAAATTGATGAATTGCTAAGCAATGCAATCAGTCATGGAATTATCAACTATAATGAACTTACAATTATATTGAATGAACACTCAAAATACAAAGAGATTAAAAATGCCAGTATAATTAAAATAGGTAACTCACATACGCAATGTTGAAGAAATGGAAAAAAGATGTAAGAAAGTAAAACGTTCAAGGAACAAGACATTATAGAAATGTTGGTGGCTAACAAAAATAAATTATCATTGTCACATCTGCGGAAAAAGTTAAGTAAAATGAATGAAATGAATATATGAACTTAAAAATAATTGATAGAATGGAATAAATTATTCATAATCACCAATTGGTAACAGGATTAGGTGTTTGTTAATTTCTTTGCAAAGATTAGACAGTACTTGTTTATTGCAACATTGCAACACATTAAAAGAATTGAACAATCATATATTTTATAAATAACAAACATAAAAAAACAACAAAAAAACAAAACAAGTACTATACGAAGCTGTTATTACAACCTGGATTTGCATGTGAAATTATTTAAAGAAAAAACGGTAAATAATAGTGATGATGCAAACAATATAGATATTAAATATCCAATTTATGATTCCAAAATTACCTTCATATTATCAAGTAATTACACTGTAATGATAATTAGACATAATATTAATGAAGGAATATAATTATGAAAGGCTGATATAACAAAAGTAAAGAAAACAAGTTATGGATAAGTGCGATATGCAACAAACAAAAAATAGATGAACTGCATAAAGATTTGAACAAGGACATTTCTGATGAAAGCAATGAAATGTATGAACTGACGTCAGCTATAAATAACAGATTTACTGAGATTCACCATGAAATAATTGCCATCTCAAGTTCACTGGACTTTTAACAAGAGAATGTTATGATTTTAGTGATCTGAAAAAATTGATGATATAAATGACAAATTTGATATATAAGAAAATGCATTTAATTCATTATACCTTACAGCATCATTATCCATTTCTGATTTTCAGAAAAGAATTAACATATTAACAACGTTACATTCCAGGATTATTATTCAAAGCTGAAGAAATGATTGGTAAAACAAAATACGCTGCTAAGAATGCAGCAAAAAGTTCAGCTGAACAGACAGTTAGGGATAGTTTATTACAGGAAAAAGACAAACATTTTGAAGACGACATAAATTATGATGCAGGTGGACGATTTAATTTGGCTGAAGCATGCATATTTGCATTTGTTGAGAGAACCAGAAATTTGATAAACAAAGTACATGCCATTGAAATGTTCTTTGGAGAAAAAAAACTTCTGGTTATAAAACAGAATTGTTAATAAAAGTTTGATGACATAAGTAAACAATTAAGCAATGTAAAATCATGTGAAACATTATGCTTTGCGATATTTGAATACAAATGATGTTATATGGTTGATATAATAATAGACGGAAAGGAACGAAATGTTTAGTGCAGCTGATAATGGATGTATTAATACAAATTTTGTTCCTGACATATTTTACCTATCACCATAAAATTCATTATGGAAAATTTTTTACAGAATTTTTTGAAAGACATGATGGTGAAGAAGTTTTAGGTGGTAGATTATTTGGGTCAGATTGTGCAACTTTAAGTTATCCAACACCTGGTTATAGGACCCAAAGAGAATTCAAAATGAAAAAGGTTTATAATCATTGTATGTAAATATTATATGAGCAAATGCTGGTGATTTTAGATGTGTTACTTTGGGGATAAGATTTGAGTATTATTTCAAACTTGAAATTCAAAAGAATACAATTCGACAACATTGACATTAGATGCAAAACCATACAAAGACAATAATTATTGGATAAGTGACTCAACATTTTAAATCTTACTCAAGGACGTTATCACAAGCATGAATCAAAAACAGAATCACCCTATCCATTAATTAATATTTAATTTTATCCTGACATCTACCTTAAAATTTTGTTACTGTTAAATAGTTAACACAAACGGCAAATATTCTAAGTGGCGCGCTTATGTACGCATTTGCTGTATTTGCATTCACTGGTGCAAGTCTGTCGGGTTATTTATGAATACGATGAAAACAAGCAAAACATAAACTATTATTTAAATAATGTGTTTATGCTTAGTAGAATATTTCATATCATTACAGAACTGACATATATGCATAACCAGGGAATGCAAAACGAAAAGCAGGAAAATAAAATTAAAAGTCCCAAATAACCTTTTATCACTGAGTTTTTACAAATCATCTGATAATTATGCTATGTATCAATATACATTTAAAAGCAATTAGTGGGTGGACATGTTGTGTTAATTTAGGAAATTTTCTGAAATTTGTTAAAGTAAATGAACACAGGAAAATACACAAATCCATCTCGGCAAAAATGACATCCCACAGGGGATGAAACATTTGAACCATGCACACCATTGCACTACATATATTCCAGGTAAGACAACCCTAGTGATGTGCCTCAAGTATATACTCTCAGATTCATTGCAAATGTATTGATAGTTCCAGAAACATCACTTCTTTCTTTGACACTAAAGGTGAAGCGTGATGCTGGTAAACAATGTGGGAAGGATGTTTGTCAAAATTATAACACTTTATTATGGAAGTGATAACGTAATTAACTTTACAGATTCAAATCTTGTTATTTTTTATATGGATTAGTGACTGCCAGAAATGTAAGAAAAAATAAAATTGAGCAAGGAATTTTGAAGGCTGAGATTGGCTTTGGCACCACAAGCTGCACAGGTAAGTAAACTGATAAGGAAGCCGCACAGTTTGTGGTGTATAGTAAAGAGATCACAAATCTTTTGGAATATAATATATTAAAAAGACAATTGCTCATTGCACCGATATGAACTTCCTAAAAATATGTTACTTAAAATATCACTGGTCAAAGCGACAGAAATAAAAGTAGTTATTGGTCCAGATTATGGACTCTACAATATTTTTTTGCACAAATCAAAAATGTATATTTATTTTGTATCAGATGGTCAGGATTTGTTTTAAAAAAATCATTTAAAAAATCAATTGCACACTAATAAAACAGAAATTGTTGTGACATGTGAATTGGCTGAAATATCAACCATATCATAGGTGTAACATGAATGGTGCACAAGATGATCAAGGCATAAAATCCATTGAAATATGTGGCTATGAAATTATTAACCGTGATAAACGAAGACAATGAGATAGTGCACAATTATGTCTATCAAAATAAAATAAGGCATTTAAAATACTTTGGATTGATATATATCAAGTAACATTTCAGAAAATGTAATCAACGAAATTAAAAGTAGAATGAACTGGTGAGTTTGATAATGTAAGGAAATTGGTAACAGAATAACACATAAGATTATGACTTAACATTTGGAATATGTAACAGAATCTATATAAACAAATTAACAAAAATGATGTGTTCCATATTTATAACGTTTTCAAAATATTTTCATTTTTTCATGAGTTAAAATATCAAAATACATGTAAAAAGTATAAATTCTTTTTAAAATACTTCATTAATTTGTCACTGATCCGAGAGACAAACTGGATTTGAAGTTGGAGCTTTTAATGAAATTATCTGCAGACACAAATATATTAGTTTTTAATTGATAATTGTGGTAACCTGGCTGATGCAATAAGGAAAGTTAGCATTTAGTGACAGATATTATGCGATATCAGTGTGGGTAAGTGAACAAACATATAATTCAGTCCCAAAAGATTCTGAGGAAAATATCAAGTTCATTATTGTAATTTGTCAAAAGATAAAATATACATGGAAAGCATATTTTAAAAAAATGCTGTACCTGAAGAACAACCAAAAGAAATGAATACAAAGCTAAAAGAAAGTAAAAAAAAGAAATTGTCAATGAGATCAGAATAGTTTGTAGTGTCAATGGCAAATGCTGCAATGTCAATACTAACTACAATGGCCATATGCTAATTTTGTTCTTTTTAAAACAGTAAACTCTTGCATCATCAAAACGAGACAATGCAACTTCATTAACAGCAGTTAAAAATATTTCATTATCAGATGACCGAAGGAAGTGAACTTCTTGATAACGTTTTAGCTGTTTTAGCAAGCAATGTTTATACATTTCAAACTTATTTTTCTTATTACATATTTTTAAACATTTTGGCATTTACTTTAATTTCTACTTTATTTGCTTTGAATGTATATGATTTTGCTTTTAATTCATCAAATTCCTGTATAGGAGTGCCATTTAAATCATCCTTGAACAATCCTTTAAAGTTAGTTATTAATGAGTGCAATATTGTCTTTGGATATATACTGGATATAACTCTTTTTAAAGATCTTTGTAAAACAACAATTAGTTCTGATACGAATACACAATGAATATGTGTCTATCATTAATAAATTAATATTACCATGATAGGTTGGTTTTAGGTTGTTGTAATAAAATATAATCATTATCCATTTTACTGTCTCAAAGACGGTAAATTACCCACAGTTTGGTTTGAATAGTTTCATAGTTTTATTTTTAAACTGATAAGCATAAGAACTTCATATGTGATTGCTATTTTCTTAAATGAAATATCCCTTGCTAACTTAATATTTCTTTTGGTATGCACATAATTTTATTTTTTCCTTTCCCAGTCTTTTTCCATCTGTTTACCAAACACAACATTGTGCTTCAGTTTAAGAATAAATCTTTTTCGAAGTTGTTAGTGGCTTTTGTCTTTAGATCAGTGTCAAGTTTGATTTAAGCTTTAGCCAGACTGATTCGTTAAATAAAATTGTCCCTTGGATTAAAAAAAAAGTTTTATATCGAGGTGTAAACATAATTTGATATTTCTATAATGGATAAAATATACCTGGTTTTATCACATAAAGTACATAACAATCTGGATGTTGTTTGTAACCTTTTTCTTCCTTAACTTGGTTTTGCTGATAGGGTGATATATCAATTTCAGATGGAGCCGTCTTTACATGTGCCAGGGGATAGTCGTAACAATGATAATACAGATATTCTGATATGTGAAGATCAACCATTCTATTATAATCACATTCCTTTATATGTTTTCAGTAACTTTACTTGTTGTTTGTTTTGTACAGAGAAAACTATTAACACGCATAGCATGATACGTTCCCATCATGCAAATTCGTTATATAATAAATTATGTTGGTTCTGATTTAACGTCATCACCATTGATTTTTAATTTGTTATTTTCATCAACATTATAATGATCGTATCGTTGATTAGTCTTGATATATCTGATAGGGATCATGCTGATCCCATCCCTTATGCCAGATTCAATAACGTGAGACGTTTCCTGATCTGTTAATAATTCCAGTTTAAAATTAATTGTTGTTTAGCATCACGAGACAATCCTGGTTCATTGAGATAGTATGCTCAATCGAGCTTGTAATTATCCATACAGACATATGAAAACTCTTCAAATATATCACACAGTAAGGGGTTGACCATTTTATCAGGGAGGGACTGGGATTTTCTTTCTAGCCGAGATATATTTTTCTGTTGAATCTTAAGATAATTTATTTTTTTCAACTAATAAAATGGATATAATATGTTCTTTCTTCTACAAATCAGGGCAAGAATATTGTTTTTCAAGCTGGTTGTGAACCGCTAGTGTTTTTTTCTGAAAAAAAAAACTCCCATGCACAATCTATCACCTCCTCCATTCCCCGCCCCCACGCCCGCCAGAAAGTAAATGGTTGGTTCCTAACAGCATTTTCTTTTTAACATAATAATTACTCTGATCACCAAGTAAATCTAGCCATAAATGAGTAATTACATCCTTTTGCATATTCCTAATCTTCCATGATATTGTTGTGTTATTAAGTTTTGAATAATATTTATATGCCAAGACCAGTTCTTTAAATCTATCAAACGAATCCATATATTCATAATGGTAAATATACTTCTTTAAATCTTTCAAATGAATCCATATATTCATAAGGGTAAATATACTTCTTTAAATCTTTCAAATGAATCCATATATTCATAATGGTAAATGTACTTTTTTAAATCTATCAAATGAATCCATATATTCATAATGGTAAATATACTTCTTTAAATCTTTCAAATGAATCCATATATTCCATAAGGGTAAATATACTTCTTTAAATATTTCGTTTCAATGTCTTTAAAAAGTTGCATTGTTTCATGGACCTTGTCATCATCTAAGTTTTTGGCTAACTTTTCCAATGGTGGTCGCATAAATCTATAACTATCAACACATCTGATTGTTCTTTCGCCAATTATGATTTCACCATCCTTTTCAAATTCATCAACAACAAATCATTACTAAAGGAAATATATTTTTCATAATTGTTGTGAATGAAACGTACTTCAGGGGCAGTGTCATTTTGGACGGTGTTTTTTTTAAACAAATGTGCATCATATCCTAATAAATTATAGATAAATAATGGGATATATTGAGGATATTTGTATTGTTGATTACAATCATTATGAGCATTAATTATTATGCACCTATTAGATTATCATGATATTTTACTTTGTTTCTTTTTTTGTATTACATTTTTGGCAAAAATGTGTTCTGGCATGACAGAGTTTCTCGTTTGGTGTAATATAATAGGTGCAGCATTCGCTGGTCTCATTTGGTTATAAACTTCTTGTGCAATTTCGTTGATATATTTATAATAATAATAATAATAAATAATAATAAATAATAAATACTGTAACGTAATCGTTCCTTATAAAAACAGTTGCTTTTGGTAGTTTTGATCTACATAATGTGTGGACATAAAAGCAAAAACCTTGGGTAGTTTTTACTGTCCATGATTTGTTTGATCACCTTACGTTTAGTTCAATTATTGATTAAAAGTCAAAATACAATTCTTTTGTGCATTGTGAATGTGAAGTGTTAAAAGTTCAGTGTTAACAACCATCAATGTTGCGTCATAGTAATTTTTATGGCCAATGTTTGATACAAGAAAATATTTGGTAAGTTTTTGTTTTGTGATGCCATGTTGATTATTTAGCATGATTTTCATAGTTACGTATTTCCCGTCTGTATTTTTAAAGCCAGATCAGATTGTATTTTTACAGAATACTTGTTTTCATTTGTTTCAATTTTTCTTGTTATCAACTTAACAAAGCTTGATCTGATTTCAGCTAGAAAATACACAAATATCATCCATTCTGTCACCACCTCTAAATATAAATTGATTAACAGATCTGTTGAAAGCGTCTGCTACCCTTTGTAAAAGTCCTTTTATCAGTTGCTATTGTAACCTTTTCAGTTGTTTTCTTGTTGGCACTTTAACGTTGGTAACCTTAGTAATGGCTCAATTAAATCCTGCTAGATAAACCTCGCCAGATCATTCTCAAAGATGGAATAATCTAAAAGTTGTATTAGTGACCTACCAGTAAAGATTTACCTTAAGTATTAGTTACATTTTTTATATATCAGTTTTGGCATAATTTCATTTTCCAAAATCTTGGTACCATAAACATTTTCAGTGTGTTTCAGACCATTAACCGGTTTGTAAATCATCAACTGGTTGTTTTTACAAAAAAATTTCAAAGGCAAAATTTCTAATGTATTCTCTTCATAAACATGAACAATACCTTTTACGTTGTTTATATAAATTTGTTTACAAGGTCAAAACACACGTTTCCTGTAATTATAAACTTTGTCTTGACGTAAAATGTGTCCTTAGACTGAATTTTACAATGATATATTGATAACACTGTGATGACACTTTAAGTGGGAACTTTTTGTAAGATAATATTTCAATGTATTTGCCTGAATTGGATATATTCATTTAAATTAAATTTTTAATAAAATGCAAAATTTGAATGAAGGGAGCAGCATTGTGAAAACTTGCTTCCAGATGGAATTTTAATATTTCAGTTTTTCAAACTTGGGTAATTAAATAAGCAAGAACTTGACAATATGCAAATAAAGCCTAAAATGGTTCAACTTGACTGGCCTTAATGTCCTGGTTATTTTATTACTGAAAATTTGGTGGTTAGTTGTATATAGCTTTTTATATATCCAGAAATCTAAGCACTTTGTAACCTATTGTTGAATATAGTACTTTCAGAACAACTTGCCTATTTATTTTTTAATTCAATTTAGTTGTTGATAGTAAATACCTTTTATTGGCGAACCCTTTGTTCTCAGTTAATTACTGCCAAGATGCACAATTTAGTTAGTTACATTATAAAACAGCGATAAAAAAGGCGGTTCTAATCTATAACTCTGCTGAATCATTGGATTACATGTGTCGAAAAGTCGAAGTGTAGTTGAGTTTCCTGAACCTGTTAACTCGATAACGCTTTCAGTGATTTACCGTATTTGCTCGTGTAGAATTCAAACCAGATTGCAAACAGCACACAGTTCTGCCATTGCATAAATATACCAGTAAAGCATAGTCTACACTATTCACCAGCTCCATTTTTTAACTTTAAGCGAACAGCGTAGATCATGATCTATTAGAGCATTATGCGACAGTAGATCTGGGTCTATTCGGGGCTGTGTTTTGGCAGAGTAGACCATGATCTATCAGAACATAATGCAAAAGTAGATCTTGGTCTACTTGGGGCTGTGTTTTGGCAACGTGGAGACCACGGTCCATCAAAGCATTATGCAACAGTAGATCTGGTCTACTCGGGGCTGTGTTTTGGCAATGCTCTGACCATAAACATCTTTAAATCTGGTCATCAGTTGGTCGTTTTCACAATTTTTTGTGGTCATGTGACGTCGCTGTTCCAACCAAAGTGTGAATGGGCCTTTTCCTACAGTGAGATGGTTAAACTTATGCCATCCTACAGACCCATTGCCTACTTGTTTATGCACCCCCATCCCCCACCCTCAAAAAAAAAAAAAAAAGGAAAAAGAAAACAAAAAAAACCCCCATATTTCTGGATCCGCCCCTGGTGTTCAACCTAGATCAAACTCAGTTTGAATCCTTTACTACATTATTTTATTTTACTGTATCTAATAGTTATGTATTCAATGTGCTTCAGGCAAGTATATAACATTCATCTCTCTCGATATATTGCTCTCTGCTGTACTCAGTACACTTCTGTTGCACTGTCTTTAAATTCTCTATACGAATTTTGTAATTTATTTTCAACAAGTTGACAACTCAACAAGTTCAAATCATTTTGAAACAAAAATAGTTTACTAGGAGTGCTAATATATATATATATATATATATATATATATATATATATATATATATATATATATATATATATATATATATATATATATATATATCACATCTTCCCACAAGCATATAGAGAACAAGTATAAGCTGACTACAAAGCAGAAGATAAATCTTATATCCCGATGGATTTCCGTGGTCAAATCCGTGCTTCCATTTGACGTCATATGCGTACCAATTTGAACTCTTATCATATATTGTAATATTGTATGATAGAGATAAGTCTATGTAAGGATTTGTTTTATTTAAACCTGATATTACGGCTGTTTAGAGTGTAAAGTGAACCTAGTCCCTTACAAATAAAGATATGGATTAAACATTATTTGTTGCCAGGAAAATAATAATAACAACCGACCTGCAATAAAGTAATTATATATATATATATATATATATATATATATATATATATATATATATATATATATATATATATATATATATATATGAAAACAAGACTAGTTTACGTTCACAGCAAAAAATTACATATTCGTCCTAACATGGGTGAATACCAAATGCGCAGAAAAGGAAGTTTTCCCACATGCACGTGCACATGAAGGAGTTAAAGTTCAGGAACTTAGCACTTACTTATGATTTACTAGGTGGATCATAGCAATCATTGGAAGAAAAGACAATTTCTCCTTACAGACGTCCTGTAAACTGAAAATTCTGCAACTGATATCTGTGTAGATTATATATATATCAATTAATAAACAATTAATAAGTTAAAACCATATGAAATAATTAGTTCATAAAAGATCTGTGTGCATATGATTGAAAGGGTTAATTGGGGAATAATTAAAAAGTCCGGTCCCAATCACCGTTCCAAATGTTTTATGTGTGACATGAAAACGCCCATATCCGAGAATTATAGAGGGTTCACATTCAAAATCTTAATTCGTGAGATCGTATCTTTTTGTTGATAATGTCCCCACCCCCAAGCTTATTTGATAAATCAGCTTCCCAGATCCACCAAAACTAAAGAAAACAACCCTTGGTTTTCATAGACCCCCGCGGCCATATGTAAAAATCGACATATACGCTAAATAAGTTTTTATGTTGAGCTGAAGATTTTGTAAACTAATGGATTTAGCCATTGTATCGTATATACTCGCGTATAAACAGATACCAACTGTAACCTGCATAGACCCATATCTGACGTCACATAATGCGCCGGCAGATCCGGGACTATGTAGTTTGTAAGGACTAATCAGTAAAACAAACAACATAGACCGTGATCTGCCGGCGCATTATGCGACGGCAGATCAGGGTATGTGTTGTTTGCATTTGGACCTGAGTTATACGCGGGTAAATACGGTATATTACTGAAGTGACCGCTCAGCATTGGCTAGTACTGCTATTTACAATGATACACAAGGCGCGTCTAGAGAGCTGTTGGTCCAAAGTTACCTCCAATCAAGAGTAAATTTTGCTTAAATGGATGACAAGGAAGTGAAAGAAATAAAGATGGATAAAAATGGTCATTAAGCAACATTAACCATGATGACTTTGAGTAACACTCTGTCATTTCCAAGTTTAGACCTGTTAACTCTAAATATATCCTAAGCCACGATTCAGATTTGTATACTATTAAAACAAATTAACATACAGGCACAACGTACTTCATCTTATATCCCATAATGCTCTTTGTCACAGAATGGATCAGCGCCGCCGACGCGAGTGAATACGAGTGTGAGAGTGCAACGTCTGAGGAGTCATTTTGATGGGGAAAACATTACAGCTTATATTATCCCATCAGAAGATGCACATCAGGTGTGTATGAAATTCTTTCTTATCTCTATCGTTCCTTCTCTAATCGGGTTATGAAATACTAGTATTATGAATCAATTTATTAAGTTCAAATTAGATAAATCAAAATTTTCGATTTAGAGTCAACCAAGATATAAAATCGAAGTGTACCAAAAATAAGCTAGGACTTTTCATTTAATGGGAAAGTGAGATAATAAATTAGCTGAACTATTTCTACTCATGCTTGCAAAGTTTGTGAACCTTTTCCGCAATAAAAGAAAACATGTTTTCAGTATCCGCCATGTTGTATTGACAAGGAATTGGGTGACACATATCATCAATCTTATTTGAAAACTTTTTATATATGCATACCTTATCACAATATGACGTCATCGTAGCCAGTTGACATCATATGAATAAATTTCTAACGTCATAGCGTTGTTGCATTATACATTGAAACTATTGTATCTCTGTTAATTTTCATCATACTTGCATGAAATAAACTGCATTATGTTTGGGAATGATTGCTATTGTCAATACGCATTAATATCAAAATGTAAACTTTGTGTCCGAAGTGACATTTCCTCGCGTCTAGTCTGAAATATATATATATATATATATATATATATATATATATATATATATATATATATATATATATATATATATATATGTATATATATATATATATATATATATATATATATATATATATATATATATATATATATATATATATATATATATATATTGGAGGCACTGACGGTTAAGTGACCAAAATTGCGAAATTTAAGTTTGTAGAGAAATTTTCAATGTGTTAGAGATGTCGCCGATATAGTGGCTATTGCAAATAGTAGAGAAAATTGAGATTGTAGAGAAATTTTCAATGTGTTAGAGATCTCGCCGATATAGCGGCTATTGCAAATAGTAGAGAGAAAATTTAGATTGTAGATAAATTTTCAATGTGATACAGATGTGGCCGGTATAGCAGTCATTGCAAATGGTAGAGAAGACCGTGATTAATAACCGAGTCACCATCCTGGTTTTAATTTAGCTGACATGAGAATTAAATCCCCCAAATCGGTAAAGTTGCCTCAACAAAGAACAGACACTCATTTTGTATAATTTATTGTTGATTTCTGTAACATCAGATTAACCCCTGGTCCGCTACCATGGAGTTGCCGACTTTACACACACACACACACACACACACACACACACACACACACACACACACACACACATATATATATATATATATATATATATATATATATATATATACATATATATATATAATATAAGCTTCCGTTGTATTGAGATTTATGAAGAATATTTCATTTAAATTCAGAGTGAATATCCGTCCGATTATGATAAGAGGAGACTATACATATCTGGGTTTTCAGGATCGGCAGGTGAGTTGAAGCAGCTGCATTTAAGGGTACAAGGATGAGCAGATTTTAATAAATATTGTTGTTAGTTGTCTTAAAGGGTTTAGCTTTAGAGACGGAAGTTTAGTCTTTCAGGAGCTTTATTGTGGCAAATGAGGCCGATATTTCTCCATTTTTCCACAGCGTAATTTGACTAATCCCCAAATTAGAGATAAATACGCCTTCTAATTAGCATAGCTTGTTTTTGTTTTTTTTTAAATTAAAGATTTCCTTTTAGAAATTGGTACCACTTTATTAGAGACTAGTTTTTGTTTCATAATGGAAATATTACAAAAACTGAGTGAAAGATGGCGAAATTGTAACAGTTTAAATTTGTACATGTTATAAAGTGATATTGGCCAAGGTGTCAAACCATAAGTCATAACCACGCCGCTTTATAGTCCGACAGGCGTAGCACTCTGTATATTATTACGTGACAAATCACACAATCCTACTTGAGAGTGCGCTACAGTCCGTTGGAATTTTGAGTAAATGGTCATTGGCTGAAAGTTGATGGTGGGTAGGGGAACTTAGATATTCGTTCGATTAAGAATTCCAAACTCATCAAAGATAGGAAGCCAGACAACTGAGTGTTAACCAATCAAAAGCTGACTGGAGCCAGTTTATAGTCATTTTGACTGAATCAATGTCTTAGATATTGACATCTACGTACTAATAATCTACGGTCCGTCTCCATCTCAGCAGCGCATGATCATGGCCACAAGGCGCCGATCACAATAACGGACTGCCTTTCAACAATTCCTCTTGATGCTTCTGGTATTTTATTTTATTTTAATTTTTTTTAAAACTGTGCAGAATATTCCACGAGACCCTGTGAAACATAAGCTGGCATATGATTCTGTGATACGATAAGAGATATACAAATAATCTGGAAAAATATGCAAATAATAGCAACAGCGGTGACCAAAAAAGAAAACTGACTACAAGGAAAACTTGGGATAATTCATTTTCCGGGAAAAACTTCTTTTTAACGATAAGAAGTTAATGAAAGGACTTGTTTATGCTTAGTTAATTTTTAAATATGATGACATCGGCAGAATTTATACAGAACATTGTTGTAAATGGGTTTTATTTTTGTTAAAATAGGAAATAAAAGCTTTACAAAACTGTGCTGGCAAACGCATATATGCCACATGGACATGCTAATAAATGTGTATTATGACATACACAGGTAAACTAAAACAAAGTGAATATTTGTAATTTTAATGTCCGAAAATGACGATAATATTATTTGTAATTTTGATGGTCGAAAATGATGATAATAATATTTGTAATTTTGATGGCCAAAAATGATGATAATAAAACTGACTTCGTTTTGTTGCTTATTCATATTATAATCATAACAGATCGTTTCTGCTGTTCAAGTTAAGAGTTTAAAATGATGAACTGTAATTTGTAAGGGGAAATTAAAGTTTTTCTACAAAATATTTACTTAGTTGCCGACTTTTTCATATAGGTATGGCTGTTGTTACACACAATCAGTCAGCTCTGTGGACAGACGGACGGTATTTCATTCAGGCCGAAGATGAGTTGGACTGTCATTGGATTCTCATGAGACAGGGTATGGTTTATTGATTTTCCTTTTTCTCCTTTTATTTGTAAAACTTGATCTGATCTAGATTACCAGTATTTTCAAAAGATGATGAGATTAAGGTAAAGTACTCGCTCTTTAACTAGAAAGTTTCGTGTTCGATATTTTGGTAAGATCAAGTGCATGAGTTGTTGTTGTTGTTGTTGTTGGTGTGTGTGTGTGTGTGTGTGTGTGTGTGTGTGTGTGTGCGCGCGTGTGTGTGTGTGTAGTCTCGTTTTGCTACTATTTAAGAACTACTTTTCAACCAACATTTATTTCCGGAAAATAAAAATTAAAAAGTGATGATTCAGTTACAATAACTGCTTCTGGTGAAGTATTAAAGCCTCTCCCCCTCCCCCCTTTTTTATAGCTCTTTCCATCGATCCAGTTAGTTTATCTAACATTGACATTACACAATATACTTATCCAAATTTGAGACTATACATGTAATTTCAGAATATAGTTATTCAAGAGTTAGCCATTTCACCCGTACCAATAATATTGAAGCATGTCTATATTCAAGTTCTATATCTTGTTCTAATTTCCTTGCCCATATTTGCATGCTTTGAACTTTAAATTTGCAGTTTGATTGCTATTATCTTTTTTCAGTAAGTTTCCATGTATATATTTTTATTTTTGTTTTCATGCCAGTATACTACAATTTATATACGACTAACTGGCTGACTTTGTGTATATGTATGTATGTATGTATGTATGTATGTATGTATGTATGTATGTATGTATGTATGTATGTATGTATGTATGTATGTATGTATGTATGTATCTATGTGTGTGTGTGTATGTATGTATGTATGTATGTATGTATGTATGTATGTATGTATGTATGTATGTATGCATGTGTTTGAATATATGTATGTATCTATTCTATGCGTATGTTATCGTTATTTGAGCCCTACTGTCAATATAAGTTTTTGTTTTCAATATGTATTTATTTTGTGATGTGGATGCATCTTTACGTATATAACATTCTTGTTCCAATGTACGAGGGATGTTTAAAAAAGTTCTGAATATTTTGTTATAACTTTTTTGTTTCTTTGAACCTGCCAATATATTTATTGACGATCGATAGACAAAATAACGTCTATAAAATGATCTGAAGATGTACGTACAGCACGCCGGACACCTGTTATATATATATATATATATATATATATATATATATATATATATATATATATATATATATATATATATATATATATATATATATATATATATAAGCTGCATACGTGTTTTGTTCCGAGTCGGCGGAAAGAACGAGTTTTATATGGCGTAATGATACTTCGGGGCCGTCAGCACAAAACACTAATGCGGTTTTGTATTTATTATATACCCCTTTTTTCGCTTTCTAAATAGTTTTAGCTTTACTGTATGAATGAAATTCGAAACGAACTGGGATTTATAAAAGTTGTATTCACTGCGTCTAAAACTATCTACGCGCGGACGTCCAAGAAGGCACACAATTAGTTCGAATCTGCGCGTCTGATACGGAAATACGGATTGAAGTGCTGTATCGAACGCCAGATCAAGCATGTAAGATAAAATGGGCATTTAATAAATGCGTATTACGTAACATAAGTAAATGACATTGACGTAAAAATGTCTGAGAAGGAGAAACAATTCTGCTACTTAGCAAAGAGCATACTGTAAATTCCAAACACTCTTAGGATACTCTCCAACCGATAACAAAGCCGACTTGGATACAGCATACAGATGCAATTCTCTGTCATATCCTACAATTCTGAGGTGATTTCATTGTTTTAAAGATGGTCGCAAATCCCTAGAAGATAACCCACGTTCTGGAAGACCGTTGTCTGCGATTGGTGAGCGGAAAGTGGCTGCTTTGGAGGGGACCATTGATGAAGATGCTCGAAACACAGTGGAAGATATTTTTATTATCACATGCATTAACTAGTCAGCTGTTTTGAATATATAGAAGAATCATTTGCAGCTCAGAAAGGTTCGTGCAAGATGGGTCTCGAATTTTTTGACGGCTGATCAAAAACATACTCGGGTTGAAATTGCCAATCAGCTACTCGCCAAATAAGAAAAGAATGACCAGAGACGTTTGAATGAGATTGGCACTGGTGATGAAAAATGGATTTACTTTTTGGATCCGGACTTATGAGAAAATAAATAAAATGTTTGGATCGGAGAAAACGAACAGAGACCACAAATCACTCGACGTAGTCGGACTGTCAAGAGAGATTTATACGCATTATTTTTTGATGTAAAAGGCCCAGCCGTCGAGGCAACCCTACCTGGCTCCGCTATTGTCACTGGACATTTTTGTACATATAAAGTGTTGCCAAAAGCACCGAACCACCCGTCCGCGCACCTTTATCGCGGTATCCATCAACTCCATGCCAACGCATAAATCCGCCAACTTTACAAACTTTCTGAAGTAGTACAGCATCGAAACTTTGCCACAGTCTCCATTCAGGTCTGATTTAGCTCCAAGTGATTTTTGTCAGGGGTAGACGATTTGAAAGTCGTCATGCTGTTGGAAGTGAAGTTTTCCAGTGTATGAGCAACATACCAAAAAGTGAATACAAAATGGCATTTAATAATTGGATAATCTGAGAAAGTGTGTAGAGGTACATGGGGAGTACTTTGATGGGATGCACTGACGCACTACCGACTAATAAAGAGCTTAATTGTAAAGCGCAGTAATATTTAGAACTTTATAAATACCCCTTACATGTATCTGTTTTTAGTTGATTGTTTGTCGGAATAATAACTCTTCAGAGCTAATGTGATTTGTTTTTAAGATTCGACATTCAAAGATTTTGTTTTTAATGTCACTCCTGAGATTTCCTTTCTGCCTCACGTCAGAACTATTCCTACTGTATTCCGACCATAATACGTCAAGCATTTGCCAACTGGCATTGACATAAATACTCCAGTGTGATTTTAGCGACATTCTAGCTCTTTAAAATTGCCAAAACTGTTTTTCATCAAAATATTGTTTCGAATTTAAAGATGTCATTAATTTCCTTAGGTGAGATTGGTGTGCCAACCGCTACAGAGTGGCTGCGAAATGTTTTAACTGCCAATTCCAATGTGGGAGTCAGTCCTTTCCTCTTTAGTAGTTGTAAGTAAACAACAAAAGCTAAAACCACCATCACTACTACTACCATCACTAAGACAACTACCACTACTATTACTACTAATATCTACCACCACCATCACTACTACTACTACCATCATCAACACCACCACTATTGCTACATACGTAAACGCGATACGTCTAGAGCAGCCTTCAGGGAAACTATTTATTACTATGGAGATTTTCAAAATATATACAATAAAGAAGGAAAATCTCAAGGTTAATCAAAATATATACAATAAAGAAGGAAAATCTCAAAGTTAATCAAAATATATACAATAAAGTAGGAAAATCTCAAAGTTAATCAAAATATATACAATAAAGAAGGAAAATCTCAAGGTTAATCAAAATATATACTATAATAAAGAAGGAAAATCTCAAGGTTAATCAAAATATATACAATAAAGAAGGAAAATCTCAAGGTTAATCAAAATATATACTATAAAGAAGGAAAATCTCAAGGTTAATCAAAATATATACAATAATATAGAAGGAAAATCTCAAGGTTAATCAAAATATATTCAATAATAAAGAAGGAAAATCTCAAGGTTAATCAAAATATATACAATAATAAAGAAGGAAAATCTCAAGGTTAATCAAAATATATACAATAAAGAAGGAAAATCTCAAGGTTAATCAAATTATATACAATAATAAAGAAGGAAAATCTCAGGTTAACGAAAAAGATTTCCAGTTTTTCTAACGGTTGTATCCAAATGTTACAGCTTGAATCCGGAAGTCTTTATGCGTGCTACTCCTACCACTACTACTTGTTCAGTGTTCGACTGTTAATGATGTCATCAGTCAGGAAAGAATATAAGGGATCTTCACCTCGTTTATGAAAATGTATCAAGATGATACCAGTGTGATTTTAGCCACACTCTAGAGTCTAGAGCTTTAAAAATGTAAAAACTATTTTACACAAAATATTATTTGAAGTTGTAGCTGAATATGTACTGGTGAGCGTCCATGCAAACAAGCATATTACATATCTCTGACAATACTCACTGACTTAATAAAGTAGTAAATATATGCATATTGTCAGGTTCAATAAATCTCGGTAAATACAGACGTTTGGAGTAGACCACCGGAATGCACATCAGATAGATTTGTCAATAATCATCCAGACTGTGCCAGTGCTTATACAAATTGAATGAAGTATATAAGGTAGTTAGTAGATCAATCCCTTCATCTTTCAATTCATCCGTCCAAAGCGTACAAATTATATATGAATTCTCTCACCATTACGTTTCTAAAATCTGTCTTGTCATTTATTAAGCTCGATGGAAATCCTACTCAGAGGATCTTCTGAAATCCAACATCACGCTTTCGAAGGTGAGTTCTGAGCTTATTGATCGGGACTGGACTACAGGAAGGCCTGCGATGCCCAATACCGCCATTAATGCCTTACCTATGCAGTTTGCAGGTATGTATGTGTGTACTTATGTGTATGTATGTATGTATGTATGTATGTATGTATGTATGTATGTATGTATGTATGTATGTATGTATGTATGTATGTATGTATGTATGTATGTATGTATGTATGTATGTATGTATGTATGTATGTATGTATGTATGTATGTCTGTATCTATATATGTATGCATGTGCGTTCTGTATTTATTGTAATACTTGGAACACTTCCGATTTAAAATTTGTATGTGTACAAATAATCATAGGTAAAGAGCTCGTTTTCTCATATAATTTTTTTTTTTTTACTAAGAATATAATGCTCCATACCAAACATTAGATGGTAAAAATAATGATAATTTTAAAGATGGATAGTGTATGAAAAATTAGAGGGTATGACAAATTACAGACAATACAGTATGTACATATGTATGTATGTATGTGCATACGTATGTACATATGTAAAATATCTATCAAGACCAACAACCATACTATGATCATCATTTTTTTTTAAAACAACACCCTTTCTCCAAAAATTTAATAATTTTTTTTTTAGCTCTGGCCAACTTGCCGCCAGTAAATTTAAAACATAAATAAAAATGTACAGTTTTAAGATATAATCTAGAAATATTATTGCCAAGCAATATACCAATTAGCTTCAAATAATGTAGCTATGAGCCGCCCAGAAGCTGTGACGCAGTGAGGGTAGAGTCGTCTCATTCGTGCTAAGCAATAATGAAAATAATCAACATGCGAATATAAAAACTCAAATGAAAACGTACAAATATATCAATGCAATAATGAAAACATTCAAATGCGTTCTAATAAAAAAAATATACAATAAAAATAGAAATGAAAACACGCAGCTGTATTAATGTATTAAAATGAAAATATACGAAATGTATTAATTAACACACGCACAGTTACAAATTATAACTGTTAAGTGTCGAGTGTCGTTGTTTTAATCCAGTGCTAATATTGTGGCGAGTCAGGTTCAATGAATAGATACAGTGCACAGTCTTATGTTAAATTTATGTCAAGATCAATTAAGCTGGGCTGTATGGATGGCAATAGCTGTATAAATAGCGTATTGGCATTTAAAGGCAGACCTGAGACCCTGATGATTTATGCAATATCTTAAAATCTCAACTCCATGCGATCAACAGTTAGCGAGATATTTAAGTTTAAATGTACATCTCAAAATATTGCCCTAGGCCATGTACAACTTCGGTAGGTTCTTTGATTCGAGACCGTGTGACGTCAGCGTAGGAACCAATGCATTGCGAATCACCATTGCTCTACCGTTGTCGAGTTTAAAGTTTCTCTGGATTGTTTTCTGATTTCCAGCATTATTCAGCAGGAGTCGTTGGTGGATGTAGCAGTAAGAATATATCCTCGCCATCTCAACATCAAGAAAAATATCAACAATACCGTATGCTGGATGAGGAAGTTTCATATGCAGCCGCTATTTAAAAAGAAAAAAAGAATGCGTGATCAAATTTTCTCATGTAAAACGCGGTTCTCATCATAAGCATGTCTTGGTAAAACGTAGTTCTCTTCACAAGCATGTCTGTCTAAAGCAGACGTATAGATATTAAAGTCCCATTGTTGATGAAGATGTTCTTAGTTACACGTATTTAAACGGATATTAAAAAAAAAACAAAAAACGGGGGAAACGGTAGGTTTAAGTCACAACACGAAGAGAGGGTAGGTTGCGAGCGGTCGTTGAAAAACACGCTGACGGATACCGAGTTACAGCTAAAGTGAATTTCATTATTTTAAACTAGCCAATGGTTAAGAAAAGATGTAAAACTTAACCGCGAAAATAACAGAGAGAAGGAGGCAACACATAGCGAAAGAGAATGATTAAAGTAGGGGCTAAACAAATGGATGCGCGCAGACAATATAACGAAAATAGAATGTCAAATACCTTCGAGGTTATTATCATTGAAAGTCAACTAATATTCAATTTACCGAATCCCGCATCCTCACATTCCTCTGTCTGTGTGAGAGAGAGAGAGAGAGAGAGAGAGAGAGAGAGAGAGAGAGAGAGAGAGAGAGAGAGAGAGAGAGAGAGAGAGAGAGATTAGTCTTGGAATCATTAATTATTATTCATTTTGCAATACATTTTATTCAGTTTTTACGGACAGTTATCAGTCAATTTTCAAACTTCCACTGTTAATTGCTGAGCTACAATTGGAGCTCTTACATATGACGCTCTATGTCAGATGGTTTCTTGAAATACAAATGACACCTTTCCCAAGCATAGCCTGAAATTATCACTTATCACTTTCCTATTATCAGACGTCCATTGTTTATTATTTGCTGGTCTACAATTGGGGCTGGTAAATACTACTCTCAATGTCAGATAGTTTCGTATAATATAAATGATACATAAACACACATGTATTGACTATACACGACTCTTTTGAAATGATTGTTTTATTGTCCAAATACATAATCAGCATAAAGAAGATTGATTATTATTTGGTATCCGGTTATTACTAATGTTCAAAAAGGTTTGCACGTCTTTTTTGAGAAGAAAATGATTATGACACACATAAATTTACCTTTTTGGGGCGTTTCTGGCAAGAATTTGACACGCAAGTCAGTGTTAAACATAAACATAAACGAAACTTTTAATGAAAACGAAAATAGTTGTCAGACGTTGTCAACCGTATTTAATAGAAATATGCACATCATTTAAACAATGTTACAAAACAAAAAGCAAGTGGTATTGGTACTATCGTTGACTATTATGCATAGTGTGCACAGTTCACCCACTGACGTCACAAGCTCGGACGTGCGTATCAGACTGTTTACAGAACCTGGCTCGACTTTTTCCGTACGGCTCGCATTTTGGTGGTAATTAAATAGCCCTATCTCCTGATCCAGTGAATGAAGGTGCGTCAAGTGTTCGCAGTGCGCGTGAAATGTCTAACAAATAAAGATTCTCGAATGTTGTATATAGTATTCAGGTCTACCTTTAACAGATAAAAGAAATAACCCAACATCAACGTATGTTTACTCTCATATGAGATAACCGTGTCGTCATGCTGAATACCATTACCTGATGATCAAGCTTTTAATACAAAAAAAAACAGTAATATAGATCTAAAACAATTTAACATAATCTCTAGAAACTCTGATATTTCACCAAATCATGACTGGAGATATATTAATGGAAAAAATAAAAAATCTTATTGATAATGACCCTGAAGAACACACAACTGTACGCCAGGGTTTTGGAGAATCTAGTCCGATAAATCAACCCCCTAAACCTGTGTTGATACTGATGGACGATTTGATGGTCTAATGTCACCTATTTATAAAATCGAGGAATGTTTGCAGACAGATCTGTTCGCAACACATCGGTGTACATGTTAGACACGTACCTGTAATTTTCCCGTCTCTTGAGAAACCGTCAATTGAAGGGTCCTTTTTGGCGATATGTATAGAATATTTCCGGATCAAATCCTATGTTTGACAACTTGTAAATCCACGTGGAATAACGCAACCCTATGTCATGTGGCCATTTTGAATTTCGTGGCTACATATGGCTGTTACCAGATACCGGTAAGTGTCTAAACTGTACACGGGTGTGTTCCGGACAGATTTGTATGCAGCAAAATTGCACATTTTAATGAACAGGTGACATCAGATCCTCAAATCGTCCATCAATATTAAGACAGGTTTGCGTGGTTGATTTATCGGACAATGGAGAGCCTACATCAGCTTACGTGAAAGATGCTTACAAACAACATTATAATTACGGCGCTGGAACATTTGAATACCGGAGAAAAATGCTTGCTGAAGAAAGAAATTAATTGATGACAAATGATGCCAAATTAGGATGGACTTACTTTTTACAAGATAGCAACGGCCCAACAGAGGAAGGAATATCTAGATTAATTCAAAGTATCCCGTCTTGTGTGATTTGTATTTTAGGTTCTCAGATACAAAATGTAACATACATTATGCAGTCTGTTTTCTCTGTTCAAGACACGGTAAAAAGTTGTTTGAAATATTAATTTAGGGTGAACAAGGCGGTAACTCAGATAAAAACATTACAATAAGATGTTAGAACTATACATCAGATTCAAAAGTTAGACTAAACTATGATATTGACGGTGATGGTATAATTTTGCTACCTAGAGATATGGTGATGAAAACAGGAAGCATTATTGATACAACAATAATTTTTAAAAATTCATCGGATACATTTAATCTATGAATAAATATTGTTATAAATACCGACGTGGTAAAGAATATATAATTAGCAGCTGATAAGCAGTTTATAATGATTAGTCAAAAGATAAACAAAGAAATAGAAGAAGAAAAGTAGGTAAGATTTATATAGACAAGAAGGACAAAAGCGGAGAGTCTTGTGATCACAACTGTTTTAAAAGACATTGGTCACAAGGATTTTTTTATTCTATGGTTGAAGGAGTTGGCAAAATTTACTTTTTGAAATAGGTTTCTCCTTTATTACCAGTATTGCCTTTTTTCTTTATATTTTATTTATGTTGCCAGATATAAACAAAATATTAACACTTGTTTACTACTGCAAACAACAAGCTGATTAATGCTAGAATAGGCAAAATGACATGATCAGCTAATAAAGAAATAAATTATCCAGCTGATTTTAAAAGTCAGCTTATTACACTATCAATGATATCAGGTAATGCTGTTGCTGCTTTTTTTTTAAATAGCTAACTTAAACAAATAGTTGGCAATAATTGTAAATCCTTGTTTAACTTTATCAGCGAATGACTCCGTGCTACCGTTTCCTCCAGCTCCGTCTCCACTGGTTTCTCCGCCACATACTGTTAAAACTTGTACCAATTTGCTATGGTGTGACCAAGAGTTGCTGCTATCACGTGGGTGAGGTCCGATACCTATTTTGGACTGGAGGCAGTCAACGAAATGTAGCAAAGAGAACAGATTTTGTATTTTATTCTGGAGCGAACAGGTAACCAGTGGAGGGCACATAACAGGGGGGAGGAGTGCTAGGTTCTTGGTACTCTAAGAAAGATACGAGCAGCTGTGTATTGAACTTTTTGAAGTTTCTGTCAGAGATACTGAGACGAACCAGACAGAAGTGAATTACAATAGTCCAGTCTAGAGAGTACTAAGGAACACACAAGTGTTTTTGTGGCATCAACTGAAAGAAAATTGCAAATGGAGCTGATAAGTCTCAGCTCCATATATGCATCCTTGCATATGTTTAATATTTGTTGGTATAATGAGAGAGTACTGTCGAGAGTGACACCTAGGTTTCGTACTGATTGTGTGAGTTTAATGTTGGTGTTGCTGATACTCATGGTTTGAGGTAAAGAATGGGAATGAGAAAGTCTTTGAATGGTGATCAGAATGGCTTCAGTTTTATCAGCATTCATCTGCAGCTTGTTACATGTCATCCATGACTTTACATCAAATGCACCTTTCTATGCCTTGGATGGTAGCATGAACTTCAGTTGGGTGGCTAGATTTGTATATTTGGGTGTCATCAGCGTACAATTGGTGAGACACCGGATGACGATCTATGACACTTGAGAGGGGCTGAGTGTATAGAATGAAGAGAACGGGTCCAAGAACAGACCCCAGTGGAACACCAAAACATAGATCAACTGTGCTGGAATGTTTCCCATTTACGGACGCAATTTGTGTCCTGTCGACTAAGTATGACTTGAACTATAGTAAGGCTGTATCGCGAATGCCAAATACATGCTGGAGACGGTAAAATAATATATCATGGTCTGTTGTGTCAGATTCTGCAGACAAGTCAAGGAGGGTGAGGACTGTAATCTTTCCACTATCCAAAGCAGAGAGAAGGTCGTTAACTATTTTCTGAAGGGCATTTTCGGTACTGTGGCGATATGCGGACTATAAATTGTTAAAACGACTATTTAAATTCAGATGACATACCAGTTGGGACAGAACAACTTTTTCTAAGATTTTTGACATGAATGGGAGGTTAGAAACAGGGCGGTAGTTTTATTTAATATCGTTAGGGTCGAGCGTTGGTTTCTTCAACAGAGGCTTTACAATGGCAGTTGTGAAAAATGATGGAAATTCCCCCGATGAGAGAAAAGTATTAATAACATCGGTCAGTGAAGGTAATATTGAATCTAAGCACTCAAGCAGCAGTGATGTCGGAATCGGATAAAGTTCACATGACTTTGGGACACTCTTCATCAGGATTGTACGTAAGAAATACGTAGAGACAATCTCAAATGCTGTTAAAGGTTGCCTTTTTAATTCTGTATCACAACTGTGTGGTGACGATGAGTCGTTTGAAATTGTGTTGTCCAGCTGATCTCAAATGGTTTGCACTTTGTTACTGAAGAAATTTGCAAACAGGTCTGGAAGTTCGACCGGCGAGAATGTAGCTGGAAGTGGTGTACATTTTTGTTCCTCAACATTAGCATGTTAGTAATATCGAAGAGCTCTTTGTGACTCGAGCTTTCAGTGGTCTTAGTACTGAAATAGGTTGAATTCGCTGCATGAACTCTGTGTGTGACATTCTTCTTAGCCGCTTCATAGATTTGCTTATGAATAGGTAGACCTGATGAAAGCCAAAGCCTCTCAGCCTTACGGTGTTCTCTTTTAGCAGTGCAAAGCTTGTCCCTAACACTACTGTACCATTGAGAACACTTCTGAATGGATACTCTGCACTTGGTTGCTGGGGCATGTTTATCAAGCAATGAACGTAAGCACGTATCAAGCTGTTCTGCTGTAGGAGGTAACAACATTTTTAGGTTTTCTTGGATGTCATGCATTAGTTGGGTTCTATTTATCATACGGAGGTTTTTCTTAGTAGCAAACAAAGATGGAGGATTAGGAACTGATACGTCAAGATGGCACATGACACAGAGATGATCTGATGCGAGTTCGTTAGACACCAATGAAGACTGTAGAATATTATCATCAGGTCTATGAAGAATTCAGTAAAAAATATGATGTATGGGTGGGTTGGTTAACTGACTGTTTGAGGTCGAAAACGTGAATGGAATCTATGAGTTTTTATGTGTATGGGTTTCTAGGACAGTCAAAGTAAAAGTTCAAATCTCCAAGAATAATCAGTTTGCCACCTATCGAATATTCATATTCTAGGAGGTTAGGAAACTGTTCCAAAAAGAGAGATTCATTGAGCTTGTTTTTTCGGCTAGGAGGAGGACAGCAGAGGCAGAAAAAATGGACTAACCTTTGTTCCATTGTGATGGTGGCTTGGACCAGTTCAAACTATGTGTGGTCGAAATTGAAGATTACAGCGTATTTAAGACTGTGAAGTATGGAGTTCTTTGCGATGACATCAATTCCACCTCCGCGGGAGTGGCGGGGGTGGGGGGTGGGGGTGGGAATGACTTGATGGAGTAACCGGGGGGGGGGGGGGTTAGATTCCCGCACTTTGGCTCATCGCCTTTTGTTTTTAGACATGTTTCTTTCAGGAAAAAGATGTTGATCTCCTGACCATTGACAAAGTTGACTATTTCTTTCTTTGCGCTTTTCCAGTGGTCCAACAAACTGGGCCTTGAATAATGCGATGTGCAGTGGTTCCTCAGACTTAAAGGTTGATGACTGAAGAGGAATTTGAATTAAATAGTTAAAATTAACGGTTGAGTTTTCAAATCGCTGTGAATGAAACGGCGAAAGGGAGATAACTGGAATTGTTCTTCCTGTTAAACGCTGGCCGGCTTTGAAACGTTTCTTTTTCTCTGCCGTTTACATTTAAGCGAAAATGAATGTAGTCCAAGGTCATTTAGTCTAGTGCACAATGCAGTATGGCGCGCCAAGGAGTGGTTATTTAATGGAATTAATGAGACTCCATCATAACATAAACGGGTGGACTGACCGGTATCACGTGATGGCGGTATGTTCAACAACAAAGGCGGTTGTAGCAGTGGGACAAGACGACTGAGAAAAAATATAATAGTTCTCGTTTCCAAAAGAAATAGATGGAGAAACACATTCTAACAGAATGATTACTCAACATTTTAAATTTACAATTACACTAGAAAATGCATCTGTAGTAGAAGGATATAGACAAGGGTATAAAATGAATCAACAGTTTACAGAAGCAACGAAATATTTATTTTACGAGGGCAAACACACACCAAAATTAGTACCATTAGTCTTAATAATTTGTATGCAGGTCACACACCATTATTTATGACTAGATTTAAGAAGTACACATGATAATATATCACATGGAACAGTACATAAATTAGCTAATGTTGAACTAGAAATACACATACAGATAAACCGAAAAGAAAACGTACGATGCTCATGAAATGTATATTATTGTTCTGTCTGATGCTTAGGTCAAAATTCAGAACAGTTAGATAGAATCTAAAAGGTTTTAAAACAATTACAATTTAGATCAATGGATGAATTTGAAATTTCAAGTATGATGTTTGGAAAGTGTACCAGATGTACAAAAATGTTGCAGTTGATCAAGAAGGTTGTGTTGTATGTAGTTTTGAAATAAAAATAAAAAATATTTTTAAAAAATGACAAAATATCAAGAACAAATTAATTCACTTTTAAAATATAATAAGATTAGAAATCAAGCAATGTTCGGAGGAAATAATTAATTACATTTCTAATTTTGAAAGATAACTATAACATAAAAAGATATAAATAAGTGTACTAAATACTGAACAAAACATGAAACATGTTATTTGCCTTTGAGGACTAAGAAAATGATGAAATTTTTAAATGTGGTAGAAATAATAGATATTCGTGTTGGCCTGCTATTATCACCTCAATATGAATTGTAAGATTATGAATTGTCAGATATTAAATATTAATTTATTTATCCCATGTAATATATATGAATTTATTTATTGTATTTTCCGCCATTTTCATGACCTTTGACATTTTAACATGTGACCTAACGTAACGTCATTTTTTAGCTTTTGCCCATGTTCTTTGTCTAGGATGATGATTCTAGCATGGCATTATATTGCTGACCTCTGATTCTATTCGTTTTACCTTTAACCTTGAAGATTCACCTTTTACCTTTGTTGTCATAGACATTCTATGATGCAAAATAACAACCCTGTGGTAGGATTAAAACGTACATTTTCATCGTATTGACTACAGAGCCTTAATTATTAAGGTCTTAACAAAAGACTTGAAGGTAAACTTTAGTTAGGTAAATTAGATCTGGTAAATAAATTATTGTTATTTTTTATGATTAATATATAATATCACCATAAAATTGTATAATTTGATTACCTCAGTTGCACATTTTATGAAATTAGTCTATATAATTATAATGTTATAAGCATTGTGTCATTCGCTATGATTGGTTTATTAGTACCTATTTTTAGTTTACCTGTGATAAAAGTCGGTGTGCATAATGCATTTATCTAGTTTCAATGTATAGTTCCCCGTTCACCTATAGTGATTTAATTAGCATTAATAGTTACTTGTTTACCTGAATACATGATTAATTGATCAGCTCTTCTAGCCTTACCGTATTTGTTTTTATATGCGCTCTTGAATGTTAAAATTTGAAAATATAAAATAATGGCTGGTAGACATTTGTGGCGGATACGGATCCTCGTTACAGGGGGGTACGATTTGGTTGGTTATCGTTATCTAGATGATGAGCGACCTCGGTGTTATTGCCCGGATGGAGTGAATAGTGGAATAAAATATGAAATTTTATATATGGGATAAATAGAGATCTGAGCAGATATACAGAACAGAATAACTCGAGCCCCCGTACATGAAATATAACAATTTAATCAATTACATAAAACAAATTGAGATAATACATAAAATTAGAAAGATACACTTGAAATCATTTACCGAATTTCAACACAAATATACTTATGTAATTAGCCGATCTGTTTTAAAAGATAGACTTAGTTCATCATAGAATCGAGTGAACAATCGAAGTCATTGCCCAGCATGCCTGCATAACCTGGTTATCACTGGTCACTCCAAATTCAATGTTGCTGTCCGGTCAAGGTTGATGTTCTCCCCTTTTTTCCTTCTCACTCTCTCTTATCTAGCCTCTTTCGGCCCTCAAACTTTGTGTGGGTAGGTAGGTATGTGGATAGGTGGATATGTGGATAGGTGGGTAGGTGGATGGAGCTATTTCCACTTTCAAGATAAACAGAGAAGCAACCTAAATCGTCTGTCAAATATCCTTCTGGGAGTAGAGCAAAATCCACTCTCGTTACGTCAGATATCGTCCTATCGGAATTCAAACAGATACCAAAGGCTATTTGGTCAGGCCAAACCTGACAGACCATAAACAAACCTAGTTTCAGAAGATTAATGTATTTCCTAACGGATAATTCATCACTAACTCACATTAACATCACACGAGACGTAACAGTTTCAGTTCAAGTCTTAATTATACTAATGAATCAATGAAATTCACTTCATGGCTTAACTACATTAATTTCAGTGAATACTCACTCAATTCTTTATCATACATGAAATCATCCAAGATCTGTAAGTTCACACAGATTCTCGCAACTCATATCAAATAAAGTAATGCATGAAATTCTTAGAATACATGATTCCTATAACAATCAAGACAACAAAATCAAACAATTCATCAAACTCATATAAAGAAGATTATTGTACTAATTCAGAAAAATAAACTCAAACTAATAGTTATACTCATATCAAGAAAATTGATGTACGAATTTAAACAAATAAATTCAAAAACAAATAATTATACTGATATAAACGAATTACATGAGATTGATGCAAATACCTTGTGCTTTCGAGACTCCCTCGCTTCTACCGCCAGAATTGTGTCCCTCAACTTCCAGACACCTGTCCCTTGAACAATTGTTTATACGAGAAAATTTCTCCTAATGCCATCTCGGAGTCAAGATTTCACCAGCCTCTCGCAGGAACTTGGACTGATTAAATTTTGCGATGTGGAATATTTAAAACATGAAATTTCGTCTGGGAAACACACCTCTTATTTAGCGTAGCCAATCAGATTAAACGTATCTACTGCCTTTTATAAATACACGCCTATCGTGGTTAGCGTACCCTCTTGATTTTCGTGCGCCATTTAAATACCTGATTCTGGAGATTTTCAAAAGATAATACTACCTACACTTGCTTTACATCTAGTCTCTGCCTCCTCTCAACTTTGACATTTTTGATACCTAGACCTCCAGTTAACCTTCCCCTTTCAATCGGTCTGACCGTTAACAATGAAGGCTTAATTAAGAATCAATCTCGACCCCAAACAGGGACATTAAAACCATTGCAGTCTAGCGATTTCATGCGGTACCTTTCCTCATAAATCTAATTAATTGTTATCTGCCAAACTAATGTGCTCTTTATCTACCAACTAATGTGCTCTACCGAAATCGACCGAAATTTGCATCCTGACAAGATTCATCTTTTGTTCTAGCATATGGATCAAAACCATAGGCTAATCTGACTTAAAGAGCCACAGGTTACGCTCGTTACGCAGAGATGACGTTAGGGCTTGTATATAGTAGGGTTTATAACCTCTTGTTTTTAAAACTTTATTGTGGTGTTCTTAGCTAGGACGCATACAGAAACAGTTTTAATGTTTCATGTGGTTGTTTTTTTTTTTTAAAAAACATATTTTGTGGCTGAGACAGGAGGCATACAATTTAAAAATAAATTTATCGTGGGGGTAGGGTGTTGGTTTCTTACAATTAAAATAAAGTTATTTGTGGGTATGTCACCTAAACTAGGAGACTAAGGGTCATATACTACTTATTTTTATCAACCAAACATGGACTTGTCCAGAAATAGGTGGTTCGATGGCATATGTTCAAACCATCATCATGCACGATGTTAAGATGCACTGTAAACCTCGATCAGAGCCATTATCCTACTACAGAGTGCGCACACAGCTCGTAAATGCAACTGTATTGTTATGAATGAGAGTTTCTACTTACATTTTGTCTATAACCCGAGTCTCCTATTGATAAAACTTAGACTCACTATATTATAGGACGCCATCATATCTGTGTAGGACTATACATAGCTGCACATATTGTATTATCAGACGGCAAAGCAAAAAAAAAAAAAAAAAAAAATCCTGCTATATTGCAACCGTATTTTCTGTATTTTTTAGAACTTTAAATAAGCAATATACAGAAATACCAGAAGTGATTTGTTTATCGAGAAACAAAGTACAACGACTCATTTTGATTCTGACCGGTTAATAAGGCAGTGAAAGGGAAAAGTAATAATATCTTTACACAGAATTCGAACTCGAGACCTCTGGCATGCACATCGATCTCTTGACTAACTGAGCTAACATGATTGTGTGGTTAGTTTTGGTGACATTATCTATGTCTCTAAGCAATATAGGTATGAAAGTCTATGTTTAAGATATTTTGAAAAGTATATTTTTTTGTAATAAAGCGCAATCGAGTATCCATGATTTATAATTAAAATGACAGAGTTTTGTTCAAGAATCTTTGGAGCAAAATTTACAAAAGGTACTCCCTGGCGCTGTAGTGTAAATATTCTTTTAACGTTCAATTACAAAATATAAAAAAATGTATTTTTAATTCTTTTTCTTAGCTGAAAATAAAACAGTACATTCATTTTGGGGTATTTTCAAGAACTCTGGAGTTGATTTGTGCAAAATATATCCAAAATATTTTGTCATGTTGAAATTTAACTTTGTTGGTTTACCAAATCTCACATAAAAATCGACATCGTCCTTTTAAAATTCAGAAGTACAGACACTCAGGGATTCTAATGAAAACAGTTCTCTTTGTTGTTTTTTTTAATTATTATTCTTTGGATATCAGGACAAAATAAACATGAAATTACAGAGAAGAATTAAAGCCCAGAACATACTTTTATGGAAAATTCTGTCAGTTTCCATCTTTATTAATCTTGTTTCATGTACCCACGACAGGACGAAGCTGGCAGGACAAAATCAATGACATGCACGCGAAGATGGCAGAAAAAGATGTGGATCTGATGATTATTACAGGACTTGATGAAACTGCATGTAAATATCCTCCATTTTCTCACATGTTCATTCTAAGTTTTGTGAAACATATGAAAAAAGTTTTAATATTTATCCCCGCTTGTTCTGAAGAAACGGCCGAAATTATGTAATCATGGCTGTCCTGATGTGCCTTAGTTTGTATTGTCGCACAACTCCTCTTATACCATTTTAACATAGATACTTGAAACGTTGTGGTATGACTAGGAATGGTCTTTTGAAGAGCACGTTTTTAAAACTTTGATCAATCCCCATGGGGACAGATTGTGGGGGTGGGGACACAGAGGAAAGCTATGTTGCAGAATGCTAGTTCTAATTTGAAGGACGCACTGGTGAAGATTTTGCTCGACATTACTGGCGCATGTATTGACGAATTCATCGCATGGGCGGCGTAATATGTCTTCACGGTTTCTTTCAAAAACACGTGGGGACAAATATTAAACTGAGGAGAAATTTTGAGAAGCTTGCTAAAATTGCGCTAATATTACTTTGAAGTTATTGACCACAGGTAAGTTGTGCATATCTTTTTCTCCTCATATTATTTACTATTTCAGTTTTTAAATATTTTATAATAATTTGTAGTTTTATCCTAATTTCTTATAATTTCGCATTCCAATCTTCTGTCTCAGGAGAACGAGTAAAAAAAAATACATTTTGCTTCTGTGCACGTAAATCAAACCAAATTTGTCTCGCATCTTTATATTTGATTTTCAACGTGTTTATTCTTAAATAATTTCTGAAATAAAAGAATTTACTAACATTTTACTTTTTTCCCTTTTTTCTAGTTTATCCAGAAAAGGTGTTATGTATGTTTTTGTAAACGCTCACATTTTAATCACTTCATGAGAATAACAAATTAGTCAGTAAAATTATTTCTTACGATTTCAGGGCTATTCAACCTCAGGGCGTCAGACATATCATTCAATCCATTCTTTATGTCATATGCCATTACTGACCGGGCCTCAAACAGGACAAGGTAGTATTGTTGATCATTATTCTTTATGTCATATGCCATTATTGACCGGGCCTCAGACAGGACAAGGTAGTATTGTTGATCATTATTCTTTATATCATATGCCATTATTGACCGGGCCTCAATCAGGACAAGGTAGTATTGTTGATCATTATTCTTTATGTCATATGCCATTATTGACCGGGCCTCAATCAGGACAAGGTAGTAGTGTTGATCATCATATTTGAGGTCTTATAAGACGGGTGGCCTTTCTAGAGGGGGATCACACAGTTGTGAGAAATAACTACATATAAAGTATAAAAGATGTAACTATTTTTTTTATATATTTTATATTTTCATTTAAAAATCACAGGAATATTATCTGGTTAAGGACTCAATATGATAAAACTAATATCAATGAAATTTTTAAAAAATATGAATAATCATGAATCGTGGTGCAAAACTACAATGTCGGTAAATTCTGGGCACAAACATTTGGTTGTAACTATCCCTGTACGTCCGTCGATTCCGTCTTCCCACTCAATGCAGTTGAATGTATATTGAGGATGTTTATTTGAATCTTTCCGACATAAAATTTCTCCGTAGTTATCAAAAGGCTCTCCCTCTTTTCGTTTAATTTAATTGCTTTCACTTTTTGTTCTAAACTGAGAATGTCTGACGATATTTTGCGACAACTTAAACTTCGCGGGCATTCACGCGTCAGGCACAGTGTTTACAACGGAAGTGAGTCTGTCACATGATCGACTTTTTTTTCTTCTTCCCCAGTCTGGTACTTGGTTATGTACATTTCATAATCTATTAGAGAGAAGCCGTAAAGGCTAACATACCATTTTACTATCTGGCGACCGGATGTCACGCTGACTTGAGCTGAACAATGCTGTGCTTCTCAGCGGTTAGCTTTTGTCCTCTTGATAATTATCGGTGGTATTAATAGCCAGTAATTATCAAAGTGACAAAAGCTAACATCTAAGGAACACATGGCAGTAATTGGATTACTTAACTCTTTGTAAGGATAAAAGTTACTTTATTGGCATGTTGGAACAAAATGTCAATGTGTTGAATTGACAAATTAAAAAATATTATCGAGATTTTACTCTGTAAACAACCATTATGTGGCCGCTTGCGGGGGTAAATTTGACCGTTTTTGCACTAAAATGCTGGCTGCTGGTCGCGTTAGAGGGGTGGCCGTCCTTGAGGGGTACTTTTGAACACAAACTCGTCGGTGCCAAGGGATTGTGGCCGTATAAAGCGGGTGGCCGCTGGTCAGGGGGGCCGTTCAAGAGGGGGACCACTGTATGACATTATTGACCGGGCCTCAATCAGGACAAGGTAGTATTGTTAATCATCATGCTTTATGTCAGGGGTGTCAAACTCATTTGTTATGGCGGGCCAGATTTGATATAAATAATAATAAATAATAATGAATAATAATAATAAATAATGAGTCTTGCGGGCCGTATGTTTGACACCTCTGCTTTGTGTCATATGCCATTATTGACCGGGCCTCAAACAGTACAAGGTAGTATTGTTGATCATCGTACTAAGTTTGAAATTAAAGTTTAAAAATGTAGATATCATAAACCTTCATAAAGTTGCTATCACAAAGTTTTATTCATGAAAAGACTTGGTATCTTTTCAGCGATATGAACTCTAATTCCTTAGTTATCAAAGTCTAAAAACCAGACCATATATTCATAATGTAACGACTGGGGAATGGTGTGGTCTGAGATACTTGCAATTCCGTCTCCATTTAGATGTAATAGAGATATTTGTGATTCTTTGTTTGATTATGAGGCCCGGTCAATAATGGCATATGACATAAAAGAATAATGATCAACAATACTACCTTGTCCTGTCTGAGGCCCGGTCAATAATTGCATATGACATATTGCATATGATTATGGTGTAGAGAAATATTGTTCAAACTGAGTGATCGGCTAATCTATCGGTATCAGTGGTCATACTATGTCATTCTCATAGGAATCGTTATACATATAAAAAGTGGAATAATTCAAGTGAGATAATTGTCCGCTTATTGTGATCCCTTGAACACCATTTTGGAAGTTGTGTGGAACCCCGTGCCAAAGAAGTCGATGTTAAAATCTGCATTGCATAGAGTGGGTTATTTTGCACTAAGTTGGATCTTACAAGAGCAGACAGTTGGTTTTATGAGAATCGTGGTAAGGATGTAGACAGTTCTATAGGAAACATTCACAAGCAGTATAAAACCCAGAGAAACAATAGTTTTAGAGTGTAACTTTTTGATGGAACCGTCGAGTCTACTGAGGTGGTAAATGCTGATATATCATTGGTTAGAGTACTGGACTCTTACGCAGGCGTACCTGGTTCGATTCCCAGACCAAGCCGGCAAAATTCTTTAAAGCGAGCTTAGCCCAACCAAACAATTTATTATTGTGCGTCTCTGATGTACACCTCTAAATTGCGTAATGTCAGGACTGTGACGTGGAAACTCCAGTCTAATTTTTGTTTTCATTTTTTTAAAGAGAAAAACCCAATATATGAATAAAACATGAAGGGAGGCGGGGGGGAGGGGGGGGGGTGGCAGGTAATACCAGACATAAAAACTTTTGGCATTTCGGAAAATTTTGTGTTTGTGTATAGATGGGCGGGAATCTAGAAAGTTCTAACCAGTGTCATCGGTTATTGAGGAAATCAGATGCGTTTTCTGTGAATCATCATCGCCAAGAGGCATTTTGGGAGATCGGTAATACTGACTTTTCCAGTATGCAGTTACAGGAAGCTCATTATCGTGATATTAGCCGGGCATCGTAGATGCGTGGCCACTATTATAGTATACCATATCTGACTTTCTTTAGATTGTGAATAATTTGTCAGTAGCATTGGCTCAATGCCAGATTTGCATCAGCAGGGAATAATTAGTCATTCCTTAGAGATGGTTGGGCTTGTGAAGTGCCATAATAAATCAAATCGGTTCGACTCACATGAAGTCTACAGGCCGTATGAATTAGTCAAGCCATCCAGCTATGTCGTAATAATGGTTTGATTATCTATCAAGTCTTTACTATCGCGATAGGGTATATATATATATATATATATATATATATATATATATATATATATATATATATATATATATATATATATAATATGATAAGAGAACGATTACTTTCTTCACAAGTGTACATGGTGTTAGGTTGTATTTAGATAGGATAAAACCATTTAGTGATAGTGACTGCTATCTAGGGACGCTGAATTCATAAACAGCTACTCGAAGGCAACTCACGCACGATTTAAGCAATTTCTTCGCTCGGTCCTGGTGTGAATTTGGGGTCCTCTTTCCATGTTACCGGCCATCATCACACTCTTAAGACCCCTGGTTGGTAACAAGAAAAGGCTTTCTTGGTAGTATGGGTAGGGGGATTCCGTTTGACGTATGTTCATAAGCTCTGTATGCCATGCTGGTATATGAGGCAGATATTGATCTCTGTTCTCTGTCCTTCAAACTGCTGGCCTTGGTCAAACATGAACGTAGCGGGCACACCAGATATACAGGTAAAATTCTCAAGCAATGCTCTTGCGACCGTGGTGACTTCGATGTTAGTCAAAAGCACCGCTTCTATCCACCTGGTGAAATGATCACTAGTCACAAAAATACAAGAGTTTCTTGGTTCTGACGTAGTAAGAGGTCCCAGGATATCGAGAGCCCTCATCATTCTCTGTAAAGGCCCATGACTGGTAACAATAATATCCGTTGAATTCATTTTCAAAACACTTTTTACATGTATTTAAATTATATCAAAGCCGTGTTTCTGGTTTCCTTTTTCCGTATTTATCTATGACATAAAAATGAACAAGTTACCTCCCCACTAATAAAAAAAAAAGAAAAAAAAAAAAAAAAAAAAAAAAAAAATGACAGCGTGATAAGTGGGACGAAACAGAAGGGAAGCAATATCATCTAACCACACTTTAATATATGATAATTTAAGCAAAATCAAATTCAAAATAATATTGATGCACATAGTAACTTATTTTTGCAGTTTATACATTATCGATAAAGATAAAAAACTGACGCAAAACCCGAACGACACTGCGACAAACATTACGGTTCATGTACATCTGAACACAGGGCCGACCGGAAGTTGCACAGGACTTAGTGGACGGTGTATAGAGGTTCGTAATATTTGTGTAATTTTATATTTTTGTATCATAACTTTATAATTTTTTTAAACAAATGGTATTTCCAGTAAAGATTTTCATGAAAAGGGAAGGTCATAGATTTTCTTGTATGGATTGCTTAGCCTCATTCAGGATTTAAATAAAGCAAATGCCCAATCAGGAACGTTTTATTTTGATAAATATTGTAAATCAATATATCAATATACTTGTCTCGATGTTATATATATATAAATGCAACAAAATGACAACAAACAGTGAAAAACTAGTTTTTAACTAGCCTAAGCGCTTTCGACTCTCATTTATTCTTTGTCAAAGGCAAACACAAAACAGAGATAAGACAAACAATAATCACAGAAATGCGTTGAAATTACAAAAGTTGACATGATTATTTCTAATATAATTAAAGCTTGAAAATGTTTCGCCGAGTTGGGCGCGATTTTATTTTTTTTTATGTAAAGGGGTGTAGCCGCAAATTATAGCCCGGATATTTCATTGTTGCTGTAATGATAATAATGACCAAAGTAATAATAACACCAGGACGAACTACAAAAAACAAAGCAAAAAAAAAAAAAAAAAAAAAAACCGTTGTAATTATAGGTGAGTGAGTGAGTAATGAGCAAAATGAATGAATTATTCAACTGAAAAAAATGTTGTGGTTGTAAACAGATGATGATTTTTGGAGCCTTCTTGGTTTAAGCCGCTTGGTTTCAGTGTTCTAAGGCGGAATATCCAGTAAGATTTCTTTTCTTTCCTGGTTTCGGAATTCCAGTTGGGGTTGTGAGCAATTGCAGTCAGTATTACATCACTGAAAGTGTGGCGAGGGGAAGAGAAGTGTTCTGCAACTCGACTTATGTCCAGCTTCTTTATCATCAAATCAGATCTGTGAAGATTGACCCTTTTGTGCAACTTTTCGTTTCTCTCACATACTGTTTGTTGCATTCATCTTAATCAATCCCTAACACACACGATCCCTTGCTGGATCCACTTGAAAAGACTACTGTTCGCCATATGATTTGTATTCTCTCTCTCTGTCTCTCTCTCTCTCTGTCTCTCTCTCTCTCTCTCTCTCTCTCTCTCTCTCTCTCTATATATATATATATATATATATAATATATATATATATATATATATATATATATATATATATATATATATATATATATGTATGTATATGAAATTTTAATGGTGTTATCTCTCATGTTTAGAAGTAATCTTTGTATTTAAAGAAGTAGAAACTGATAGAAACAAGTGTTGTTGATTCAACAGGTGAAAGAATACAGCAACACTGTTATAGAGAGCGACGTAAGGTCAGCCGTAAATACAGCAAAAAAAGTGTGGGTCTCCTCCAGTTGTAACTACGCCATCTTCTCACTGATTCCAGAGGTATTACATACTTTTTTAAGGCCTGAATTCAGAATATTCAAACAAATTAACGTAGATATAAAATATTATAAAATAGCCATACAGACGTTTATTAATAAGATTGTAACTTTATGTCAAGTTTAGAATACCGTATAGCAATATTTAGAATACCGTATAGCAATAATTTAGAACACCGTATAGCAATATTTAGAATACCGTATAGCAATATTTAGAATACCGTATAGCAATAATTTAGAATACCGTATAGCAATATTTAGAATACCGTATAGCAATATTTAGAATACCGTATATCAATATTTAGAATACCGTATAGCAATAATTTAGCGATTAATAGGTCTCAGAATGAGATTGCTAAAGAAATCCAGTCAAAATTTGTAACCCTATTCATTATAACTTTTTCTAGATCTGCAATAGGTGAAATATAGTTCGTTACATTTTAAAATAGTGGTCTAAGGCGCTCGCCTTTACAGATCACTGACATCTCACCACAGTCCGCGTGGGTTCGAGTCTCGGGCTCGGCCAGCGTGGGTATGTGAGAAAGCTTGCCAGTAGCTACCCGTGGGTCGGTGGTTCTTACCGGGGGTTTACTCGGGTTCTTCCTCCAATAAAATATACTGGCCGCCATGTATAGCCTATCATGTGCTGAAAAATGGCGTTTAACCCATAACAAGCAACCAACCAACATTTTAAAATACCCCACTTAGGCCAAAATCGTAACATTTTAGGATCGCGAAAAATACCCATTAAACTGTTTTTAAAATAAACGCACTCCTTGACAGGAGGAGATAACCTAAGTGATATTGTCTTGATAGAAATGTGTGTAAGTGTTGTAGGAGTTTAATATCCATGCAACAATATTTAGAAACCTATTTCAGAGCGATAAGTCGACTTTTGTATACGACCTGTATGATGAATTTAAAGTTGTTATCCATATACACGTATTCATAATGTAGCAGGCACAAAAATGTATTAACCAACGCCACAACTGTTTTGCTTTTTTTTTCGAAACAAAGCTGAAAACAGTTTATGTGGATTTTTACGCTTTATCTTTACTCTACGATAATAGGTAAACTCATGACAAATATGCTTTTTATGGTTACTTAGACAATAGTCCACCAGGCCAATACACCAGCAGCTCTGATGAAGGCGAAGAAAAATAAGGTTGAATTTGAAGGAATGAAAAACGCACATGTGAGTCTTGAAGTGGGAGTATTTGCTTATTTTTATGTGAATGAAAGGATGACGAAATTTATCTTTTTCTCCATTCTTATGTTTAAGAAGTTTGTTTTTTAATCATATTTTTCCATTTTTTTCTAAACAAAACTCCAATAAGGCCGTAAATTTGTCCTTAAATTTCCTGTGTACAGGACCAAAATAACCTGGAGACAATGGAGACTCAGTTCCTTGGATACATCTCTTTCGGCAAATTAAAGTCAATGCGTTTTATCTATGGCCGGTTGATTAAAAATTATGTACATTTCACTTTTCTTGTGATTCACCCTGATATTAACCATTACTAAGAATACCATTGGTTCTCATTCCCTTTCCTATCATTGGACTTATTTTCTCATTTGCATATCTGAATCTGGACCTATCTATACTTCAAGTGACATTTTTGCAATTCTTTTATTACAGTTTACTTCCGTTCATCCCTTACACCCTTTGCGTGCCAGCGCTGCAACTACAATTTGAATTTCTTTTCAGACCCGAGATTCTGTCGCTATATTTATGTTACTATTAATTCATTTATACTATTCTGGCTGACCAACACCTACTCTGACTGACCAAAACCCATTCTGACTACCTATTGTGACTGAACAGCACATATTCTGACTTACCTAGCACCTGTTCTAACTGACCAAGACCTATTCGGACTGACCAACACCTATTCTGACTGATCAACAAATATTGTGATTGAACAACAATATTGTGACTCTACCTAATGCCTATTTCTGACTGACCAATACCTATTCAGACTCTTCTGACTGACCAATATCTATTCTGACTGACCATCACCTATTATGACTGACCAATGCCTATTATGACTGACCGACATCTATTCGGACTTTACTAACACCTATTCTAACTGACCAACACCTATTTTGACAGACTATTACCTATTCTGACTGACCAACACCTAGTGTGAATGACCAACACCTTTTCTGACTGACCCACACCTTCCTATTGCTCAATAGAAATATAATCGGAATTTCCATCTATTGAGTATGGGAGACTGTGACATTTTAAAAACTGCATCGTTTTTTTCCTGGACATTGTCAAAATAGACATTGGTCAGTCACAATTGGTGTTGGTCAGTCAGGATCGGTGATGGTCAGTCAAATAGAAGTTGGTCAATTAGAATAGGTGTTGGTAAAGTCAGAATAGGTATTGGTCAGTCAGAATAGTCAAAATAGATTTTATTCAGTCAGAACAGTGTTAAGGCATTATGTATTATCTTTAAATTAATAGTTTAAATTTGGGTTTATAATCATTGTATTATAATTCCTTAGTTCAACAGTCTATGCTATTTGTAAAGTATAATGTACTTCAAAATGTTTACATGAGTCATGCTAAGTCCGGGGAAAATCAAATATTATGTCGGTCAGCTTAACCCACAATGCTGAACCACGTGGAAGCGCGCGACCTTGAATCCTATATCAACATCTTGTTGATTTGAAATAAGGTATTGTAATTGTAGTGCAAAGGCACTTTTAGACCTAGCATGCGCGACCTTGTTTCTGATTATTTAAAGAAGGTTGTTGACAAAACTCATTCTAAGTCGTAGTTTAGAGTTTTAGATTCTTTTTTAAGCCGTTAGAGACTATATAATGCCAATATAGCCACTGAATAGACATTCTTTGGCAGTTCACCACAATCAGACTATTGAGGAAGATTATTATTGTTTGTAAAATCAGCTGGTGCAATTCTATTATCTAAATAGGACATTTTGGATTTAAGTACTATTCTTCAAGGAACTTAACAAAATTCTACATTCACAGGAGTTTACCTGGGATTAATAACATTTGGGTTTCAAACTGTGTTTCTTGTGGCATATCAACACATTAGTGACTTCATTGGTCAGTAGAAATAAGTGTTGGTCAGTCAAAATAGGTGTTGGTCATTAAAAAGGTGTTGGTCAGCCAGAACAGATGTTGGTTAGCCAGAATTAGCAGAATATATGTTAATCAATTAGAATAGGTATTTGTAGGTCAGAATAGGCGTTGTTAAATCACAGTTAGTATTTTCAGTCAAAATAGGTACTGGTCAGTCACAGTAAGTCCTTATCTGTTATTAGGCGTGTCTGAACCACTATGTTCAAATTTCACAAACCCTAGAGTGTCCCGTCATGTTAAATTACCATCATCCCCATATTGTCATACGTAATGTTAAGGGTTCCATAAGCCCCATAGTGTCCCCGAAAGTTAAATTCCCATAACCCCCATAGTATTATACGTAATGTTAAATTCCCATAGGGGTTCATAGTTTCATCCGTAATGTTAAATTCCCATAGGTGGAGAACATAGTGCCATGAGTAATGTTAATTCCCATAGGGGGCCATATTGTAAACCGCTGATGTTAAATTCCCATAGGGGGCTATAAACCACTAATGTTAAATTTCCATATGACCCCATAAACCGCAATGTTAAATTCCCATCGGGGGCTTTAAAACACAAATGTTACATTCCCATAGGTGGCTATAAATCGCTAATGTTCAATTCCCATAGGCGGCTTTAAACCGCTAATGTTAAATTTCCTTAGGGGACCATGTGGGGAACATAGTCCCCATACACACTAATGTTTAATTCCCATAGGTGGCTGGAAAAAACCGCTAATGTTCAATTCCTATATGCGGTTTTAAAGCACTAATGTTAAATTCTCATAGGAGCCCACAAACAAGTAATGTTAAATTTCCACAGGGGACCATTATCCATAGATCGTTATAAACCGCTATTGTTAAAATATCACAGGGGGCATACCATCCCAAAGTTGCCGTAATATTGTTTCCCATAGGGAGCTTTACTACATCCCTTAACTACTCTAAGTTGAAATCATGCTCAAAATACTCCAACAGTTATCGTTTAAAAACCGAGGCCTGCGTTTCATTGTATGTTTATAACTGTTTGTTTGTTTGTTTTTGAAGTCTTCGTATCCACTATCTTTGATTAGAAGAGTAAATTGAAAATTAATTCTTGTTCGGATTAAGTCGAATATCGCATAATTCGAGATGAAACAGCCTATCGCTTTAATTTAAAAGGTTTTATCCCCAGTTGATTATAAATCAATGAATACTCATGAGACTCGTCACATACATTTAAAGTAAAAAATGATTCATAGCATGATCTTTACGGACAAAATTAAAAATGTTTGAATTCATAGCAAAACGGACTAAGAATGAAATCATGGTGAAAACGCAACCATGATTATGCCATATTGTTACAGTGGGATTATGTAGAAAACTTCCAGTAATAGATTTATCGCTCTTTTAGAAGATAGAGACAGGAATATTAACTGCAGATATCTTTGCAATTTGAATTTCTTTTCAGGTCCGAGATGCTGTTGCTCTGATTTCATTTTTGGCGAAGCTGGAAAAAGAGGTAATTGTATAAAGCCTAAAAATGCATATGGCCGTATCCACTTTTCATTCGTATTAAACGATGATCTTCAAAAATTATTGGATTAGGTAAATCTCTGGCTTGTTAATTTTAATCCATCCAAAACACAGTGCATCCTTTTCACCAATTGGAAGCTTGAATACATAACCAACCTTGAATTTCAGGGTGAAAAGATTCATTTTGTTACATCACATGGACATCTGGGAATTATTTTATCATCCAACGGTTTGTGGGGCAACCATATCGATTCTGTAATTCATTCTGCATCTATGCGTATTGGACAACTGAAGAAGTTTAAATATGTGTTATGAAAACATAATCCGGATAACATTTATTTAACCTACAGTAGCCCAATTCTGGAATATGCATCTGAAATTTGGTCTTCTTGTGCTAACTCTGATTCCCAAAAAATTGAAAAGTTACGACTTGAAGCAGCCAGATTAGTCTCTGGACTACCAAAAATTGCAAGCAGAGAAGCAATTGTTTTAGAAAATGGATGGCCTACTATCGCAGAAAGGCGAAACGTAGAAAGAAATCTATGTAGTTTTTATAAAATTATCGAGAACCAGTTTCCGGATTATGCAACTGATTTACTCCACCTTGTTCATGAGACACAGTGTCTTAACAATCTGAGAAACTCAAACAATATCATTCAATATCGATGTGGAACGTCTCTGTTAAACAGATAGTATATACCAACACTTATTGACTCATGGGACGATCTGCCACAATCCACGAGAAACTGTTCATCTATACTAACCTTCAAAAAAGAAATTAGCGTGCACTAAGTTTATGCTCCCCAATTATTTTGCAATTGGTAATAGGCGAGCGTCTGTGCTATTAGGCCGATTAAGACACAAATGCTGCTCGCTTAATTATAATTCATTTAGATGAAATCTTATCACTGATCCTTCGGGTTCTTGCAAATTTCCAACAGAAAACGACCATCATTTTATTTTTGAATGCAGATTGTTTAATAAAGCAAGAAATGAGCTTTTGCAGAGACTATCAGTAATGAATAATAGTATTGATTGTGATACACTTTCACCTGTCATTGAACTTTACACAGCAGAAGAAAACATTTTGCTACAAACGGAAATGCAGAAATTTGTAACTAACACCTGTCATTGAACTTTACACAGCAGAACAAAACATTTTGCTACAAACGGAAATGCAGAAATTTGTAACTAACACAAAAAGATTAATAAACATATGATTACTTTTTGTTCCCTTATATCTACAGTTAAAATTTTACCGTACGTCACCTTTGTTGACTTTTTCCAGTACACTTGTCCGCATGCTCATTAATTAATTAATTAGGTTCATAATGTAGAGGAACTTGTAAGTTGAAAAACTTGTTTCCAGTCCTTTTGCTTTGTATACTTATTTGTGATCTTCTTCGCACTAAAATATATTTGAACTGAACTAATTTAGAACTGGAACAAATACAGGCCTGGTGACTTTTCCCTTGATGGTAAAATTAGTGCATATCATGATAAAGCATGTGAGTGAAACTTTAAGCAGACGTTTACGGGTACAAGTGTAAATCTGTGGTTCCTTACTAGGCAGGTTTTCATAGCCTCCATGTCAGGCATTTATCTAACCCATTTTGACATGTTTACCAGAGGAGTTTGTTGAATAAGTAGAATTTGTGTCTGCCCTATTTACTATTTAGAGTCAGGTAGAAAATTATGAGTTAGATACTTGTAATTTGAGAATATATTCTTGAATGGTATTCGGATATTTTACATTTTGACCTTTTGTTTACTATATTTATATAAAAAAAGTAAGTAAGATCAATGTTTGTCCATATATTCTTTGCTGCACTGCTTAAGGTCATCTAACAATTGTGCCTCAGGTAAAAACGGGCGTGTCCTGGACAGAACTTTCAGCTTCTGATGATTTGGAACGATACAGAAGGTAAGCATGATTTTGCATAAAGATTGCCGGTCTAATCGGAGAAAACGCTTGAAATGTGTGTCACGCTGTCTTAAAAAATCAAATAGAACTATGTCCAGAATAAAATAGAATTGGCCTTAAATTCTCTTTCATGCCAAATTGCACATATTGGATTATCAAAACTTGTACTTAAACATTTCATAAAATGTCGTAGGCCACAGATCGTCAACATTTACATAATGGATTCATAATTTTACCATTGAAATACTCTCTGGTATTAACCAATCAGAAATTGGCATTGGTTCATTTGAGAAGTGATTTACTCAGTAGCATGCCTATAACACAGAAACAATGTTTTTTTTTTTTTTGCTTTATGTGAAATCTGTGCTATGAAAGGCATAATAACGTTTATTTCCCCGATTTACTTAGCTTGATTTTAAATAGTTCAGAAAATACCCATATTGAGAAATTAAGACAGAAATGAGGATAATATCCTTATAAACCGACTGATTTCACTTTCGGGAAATTTGGTTCTGATCCATATGTTCATTTTATGGATGTTGTCTGTGAGTCTTTATATATATGTATGTTATCTGATATATAAGTAATAAATGCTTAATAAGTATCTTTGTAGATGAACATGACACCTACTAGAAGCGTTAGTATGTACAAACCAGCTTGGCCAGAACTTTCAATAATGAATGCAAAATCTTATTGAATTCTGTATTGTAAAAGCACTTCGGATTAAGTCCACAGTCTCTCTCTCTCTCTCACACAAAACTGGAGCATTGGATATAGTATAATAATTTGTTCTCATGGTCTGTTTATATATATATATATATATATATATATATATATATATATATATATATCCTATTTTAAGTAGCCGCTAAGAAAAAAATCATGGTTACAGAACAACCTAAAACATGACGCAGAGTCTTTCAACAAGTTTTTGGGAACGTTTTGATAATTTAGATCCGACTTTACTGTGATTCCTTTCAACTGATGGTACATACTTTATCTTGCCAAACTCTGACGAATGTGGCAGAGAGTCGAAAGTCTACTTTATCTTGCCAAACTCTAATTAATATGGCAGAGAGGCGAAAGTCTACTTTTTTGCCAAACTCTAATTAATATGGCAGAGAGGCGAAAGTCTACTTTTTTGCCAAACTCTGACTAATGTGGCAAAGAGGCGAAAGTCTACTTTATCTTGCCAAACTCTGACTAATGTGGCAGAGATGCGAAAGTCTACTCTATTTTGCCAAACTTTGACTAATGTGGCAGAGAGGCAAAAGTCTACTTTCTTTTGCCAAACTCTTACAAATGTGGCAGAGAGGCGATAGTCTACTTTATCTTGCCAAACTCTGACGAATCTGCCAGAGAGGCGAAAGTCTACTTTATTTTGCCAAACTCTGACGAATGTGGCAGAAAGGCCAAAGTCTACTTTATCTTGCCAAACTTTGACTAATCTGCCAGAGAGGCGAACGTCTAATTTATTTTGCCAAACTCTGACGAATGTGCAGAGAGGCGAAAGTCTACTTTATCTTGCCAAAACTTTGACTAATGTAGAAGAGAGGCGAAAGTCTATTTTATCTTGCCAAACTTTGATTAATGTGGCAGAGAGGCAAAAGTCTACTTTACCTTGCCAGCTTTGACTAAAGTGGCAGAGAAGCGAAAGTCTACTTTATTTTGCCAAACTCTGACTAATGTGGCAGAGACATGAAACTCTATTTTTTCCTGCCAAACTGATGAATGTGGGAGATAGACGAAAGTCTACTTTATCTTGCCAAACTTTGAAAAATGTGGCAGAAAGACGAAAGTCTACTTTTTCTTACCAAACATTGACATATGTAGCGGAGAGGCGAAAGTCTACTTTATCTTGCCAAACTTTGACAGATGTGGCGGAGAGGCGAAAGTCCACTTTATCTTGCCAAACTTTGACAGATATGACAGAGAGGCGAAAGTCTAATTTATCTTGCCAAACTTTGACAGATGTGACAGAGAGGCGAAAGTCTAATTTATCTTGCCAAACTTTGACTAATGTGGTAGAGAGGCTAAAGTCTACTTTATCTTGCCACACTCTGACTAATGTTACAGAGAGCCGAAAGTCTACTTTTGTTGCCAAATCTGACTAATGTGGCAGTGAGGCCAAAGTCTACTTTATCTTGCCAACTTTTACTAATATGGCAGAAAGGCGAAAGTCTACTTTATTTTGCCAAATCTGACTAAAGTGGTAGAAAGGCGAATGTCTAATTTATTTTGTTAAACTCTGACTAATGTGGTAGAGAGGCGAAAGCCTAAATATCTTGCCAAACTCTGACTAATGTAGCAGAGAGGCGAAAGTCTACTTTTTTGCCAAATCTGACTAATGTGGCAGAGAGGCGAAAGTCTACTGTATCTTGCCAACTTTGACTAATATGGCAGAAAGGCGAAATTCTACTTTATTTTGCAAAACTCTGACTAATGTGGGAGAGAGGCGACAGTCTACTTTATATTGACGAACGTGGCAGAGAGAAGACAGTAACAATAAAAGGAAAATCGATTTCACCCATAAACAAATATTTGAAAAAGATATATATCAAAGTTATGTTGAAAAGGGAAGACCTGCAGCTAAGAGATCGATCAACGTTTATGCTTAGCATGATTTTGTTTTGTTTGGCTCAACCCATCGCAGAGGGTTTTACATTTGCCAAGCCTTTATTGATGGGCTGAAACAATTAATCTCAGACTAAGGCTCAAAAATCATCTGGCTTGGTGACCATAAAACTCCGAGCTAGAATCTGAGATTGAGTTTCCACTATATCAGACGGGACTTTTCAAACATAACGAGATTTGTGATTGGTTGAAACAAAATTTCAAGATAAAACTCAAGCTCAGACATTTTACGATTATCTGACCTGGTCTTGATATTATTTACATGGTATTAATGCAAGAAACGAGGAATTAAAAGGAAATGAAATAAAGTTGATTTGTAATATGGGATACATAAACAATTATTATTATTCCTAAATAGCTATGTATTTTTCTGCTAATGGTAAGATAAGTTTTGAAAACATTGAATCAAATCCTAAATAGAATTTCGGGTCTTTTGCAGATTTATGACCGAAAGTAGTTTATGAAGTATATACCAATGAAATGTACTTCCTACCATAGGTATTTATTTTAAAAAAAAAAGTATGCAGAAAATCCATATGTTGAATTTGATTGCAGACAACAGGATTACAACCGTGGACTAAGTTTTGATTCGATATCAGGCAGTGGATCCAATGGGGCGATAATTCATTATGGAGTGACTAATGCAACAAACAAAGCAATCACAACCAGAGAAATGTATTTACTTGACTCTGGAGGCCAGTATTTGTAAGTTATAGGAAACAGTAATGTTTTACAGTTGAAATTAGGTATTGGTATCATGAATCGCTTAAAGTTCTAGAAGCCAGACAAGAATACAATATTTTGTTGAGAATTTTACAGAATCCATTAATAGCAGTCATTATAATGGCTCAATCAACGATAAGTTTAACTGACCTAGACATTATCAGCCTGGTTTTTAAATTCAACGACTTCCTTGCTATTGGTTCTAATGAATATATTGTCTTAATGTCTTTCTTTAAATTTATTGGTTCCTATTGGGTGCCCATATTTATCATTTTGCAACAAACCAATGATAAAGAAGTGGATTAATTCGAAAATCAGGCTCATAAAGTGAGAGTCAGTAAATAATGTTGTTGAACAATTAAATACTACATATTATTTAAAGCATCATAAACTATCTGTTCATATAACACAATCTGATAATCTCGCAATTTTTACTTGGAAATATGCTGGCGTTGTCGAATTTTTGGAGGTGGGACTAAATCTATCAGGATGCAACCAAAATACAATTTTCTAAACTGGCTTCTAGAATTAGGTCCCGGGATCATGAAACTTTCGCGTATATCCAAAAGATTTGGTAAGTCATTAATTGCGTCCAACAAAATTCCTAAAACAGCTTGTATTCAAAATATAAAGCTTGAGATGACCTTTTGGTATTACGTTAGTTACGTGATTCTGGGATAATTTAACATGATAAAAATTGCCTATAATTGTTTAGGGGCGTATTCAAACAGAAGTCTCATTCCAATATCAAAGGGTGTCATGAATTTTCAGACAACAGGACCATAATCGAGGTTTGAGTTTCCCAACAATTGCTGGAAGTGGGCCAAATGGGGCGATAATTCATTACCGACCTAGTAGTGACACAGATAAAAGAATAACCACTTCAGCTATGTTTCTTTTGGATTCAGGAGGGCAGTATTTGTAAGTCTGGCTCCGGTTTCACTAAACATCTTACATTTTCTTCCTGAAGTTGAGATTTTTAAAAATATCATTAATATTGCAAATTGACAAGGATCAGTTGTTGTTCACTGAACTTTCAGCAGGGGTAAAGAAAGAAAAGAAAAAAATAAAAAATAAAAAAAAATACAAATTAAAAAAAAAATACAGTTATAATATCTTCAATTATTCTGGAAACAAACCCTGTATTTATTCTGAGGAAAATGAATTTTAATAATAATAATAATAAAGATTTCCATGTGTACAATTTCTAAACTAAAGAGTTGTTTTTCATTCTTTGTTTGATCTCTGCTTCTGAGGAATATTCCAATATTGCCATAAGTACAATACAAAATATAGTAAATTCTGAAAATTTCAGGAAGAAAATTTAAAAAAGTGTATCAGAGGCCTGAGAACAAAATATTACGAGTTTCGCATGCATGACCCAGGTTGCTTCCATGACATGCTTGTCTTTGCATGTGTCTGTATTCGGATTTCTGGGATATATGGTTACGTCATCCATGTTGTGGCCTAACCTTTCTGCTTGGATAACATGGTACAATGTTGATGCTTAACCATTTCTAATAGCATGGTATGTACCGTCCATGTCCCACCACTAAAATGGCACCGTACAGTCTACGATCTTAAATGTTTATGAGAAGATACATGGACTAAATTGCACCAACATAAATCTTAATTTAAGTTTAGACTTAAGACATTTGACTGGTTAATTTCAATCAGACTTAAATTTCAGTCAATCAGATTGATAGATGCTAAATTTAAATTTAAGTCCAGACTTAAGTTTAATAGGAACAACCTCGGCCTTTTCCATCGCATGCTAGAAAAAACTTCGGGAGTAAATAATGGCCATATTGAACTGCCCTCAAAGCAGTGGTTGTTATTACGTCATAATAACTTCATTGACGTCACAATGATGAGATTACGTGTCATCACTAACAGTCACGTAAGCAATAGTTTCAGGCTATCAAAACTGAACGATTTCTTAAATGTTTTCATTCCAAAGTTGCAGGAGTAACATTAGAAATTACAAATGCAGGTGTTTCATTGATTGGCGAATCGTCGTCGAGTGGTATTTTCAACACCTATCATTTTATAAGAATCTGTTCTTCGCACATCTAGCCGGATGTTCATCCGCCAAAAACTTATAATTTGGGAGAATCACTATGATTACATCCGAGTCTGCTTCAGACAGTCGAAGTTATTGGTCTCGTGTTGGAAATAGACGATGATGTTTCAAGTAGATTTTAATTCTGTTGGTTAAATTCAGTTTTGAGCTTAATTTCACCAACATCAGTCGTAAATGAAGTCCAGACTTATGACAAATAATTGGTCAATTTTAAATCAGACTTTTATTTAAGCCAATCAGATCACTGGATTCTAGACTTAAATTTAACTATAGACTTATGTTCTGTTGGTAAAATTCAGGCCTGATCTCATATATGACATGCAAATAAAGATAGGAAACACAAATATATATAGATTGAATTATGCAGCTTGAGGTCCAGATTCGACAAACGGCAAACGAATGGAATTTGTTTGAGGCGTTCTCTCAATGTTGCCCTATATAATGAACTGTTCAATTTAGGCACGTGCTATTTACTTTGATGCAAGAATAATTGTCACTATGTCCTTGAACATATTTAAAACTGGTGCACGTTTACATGTGAACAGCTGGAGTCATTAAGCTTGCACCTATGTGATGGCCGTCCTACCCCCAATAAAACGTTCCTGTGCTAAATTAGCGAGAAGATTGTTTAAAATCAATGAGTGATCATAATACGCACAAACTTTAAATATGATTCGTAAAAAGCTACATTTTGGTTGGGTCAACCTTGGTATGACTATGTGAGAAATCAATGTCAGGCAGACTAATCTAAATAAAGAATGTTATGTTTTTCAACTAATGATCACCATTGAGTCGTCTTTGTAAAAATACCGGTGGTATTATAACAACTTGCCAACGTCTGACCAACGTTAAGCAACCCAACGCCAAAGAAGAACCAACAATACGATCAAATGCCAGTGCTTGGCCAACGTGTGTGTGTGCTATTTGGAGCTATCTTGTAATAAAGGCTTGGATTTCTGGACGCATCATTAAATGCAGAGGATATAGAGGATATCTACTTTTTTCAGTGAAGTGGGAAACATTGTATTGTCACGAATGGCGAAGCCACGAGTGACAATACAAAATGTTTCCACTTCACGAGTGAAATATTTCCTTATATCTACTAAAAAAACGTAGATTTGTTTTTATTATATACATTTGAAGGCAAAAACCGTCGATTTGCATGGATTTTTTCTCTCCATTCTGTGCCAATGCGATTAACGGCTACATTACCACATCGATAAAAAGAGGTTCCGAAATTGCACAGTAATTTAGTTTGTACATAATGCTTCAAATTGTATATTTTGTCAAATTAATGACTGTTTTCAAACGAAAATGAAGAGATTTTTATTTTTGTTAACACATTTCTTGCGCGGATTGGTACAGTGAACATTGTTGTGGTGGTGATGTTGTAGAAACATCACAGAGCGGTAGCATCCGACAAATTTCAGAGCGGAACATCTTTAAAGAAAAGAGTTTAAAGATTGTAAGTTTACTTGCATGGATTTTGGTTCGTTATTTTGTTTATTTCTGCATTCAGACATGAATGTTTGTCCTTGGCTAACCTGCAGCCAGACGCTGCACCCAAATTTCTATTGTCACTTAATTTCAGTTTGCAATCAACAATGCCCGATTTCTCCATCGTTTTCAAACATGATTATAGTTGTGTTGATAGTTCAAATCACTACTTAAACAATTTTATTACTATATTTAACCAAGAGTTTTTCCTAAAAATGTGTCCGTTTGTCGTACAGTGTAAAAGGTACACGATACTGTATGGCTGACGCCGAATATCGAATAGCAACAGATCATGTAAGTTCAGTCAGTAATAATTTGCATGATTCATGTGGAATACTAAATAATAAAAGATGATACTTGACGCCTACTTTTTGTTGTTTGATGTTTGTTGTTAAGCATTTTTTATGGGGCCTCCTTATTGATTACATAAATATATACTAGAGGGTCTACAGTCTTGACATATTTTAAAATCTGTTAATCCTGGTGGGGAGAGAGATGGGGGGGGGGAGATAAGGAGCAGAACAAGAAGAAAAATGTAATAGGTCTAAATATGGAAATACAGGTTTTAATAACACATAAGGGCAGATATATTTCCTAAATAGGAAAATAAATCAGTTCCAAAAGAGATATCGCCTCTGTGGTGATAAAAGTGGTATCGCCACTGTGGCGATATCCTTTTTTCTCCCACTAATATATTTTAATATCTCATTATGAAATATATAATAAAAGCGTTTATCTTAAGGAATTGATTGTAAAATTAATACTTATATTATGGAATCTATTGCCATTTTCTGAATGTTCTAAACTGAAACTCTTTAATATCAAATCTGAGTTTATATGGTTTACACTGAAGATAACAACTTCTAATTCTCTGAGAATTTTCACTCCGAATTCTCGATTTGAATTGGTCGTTGAGGTTTTAATCTTCTAATATCTTTAGCCCAGATGTATTTTGTGTGTGTGTGGTTTATTATAAATTAACAAATTTCCTTCTTTAATATGTATGGATTTATTAAAAGTGGTTTCATTTGTATTCCAATATTTTGATATGCGCCTTACAATGTTCTCGATTTCAGGTAATAAGTAAATCTTCTTGCTGGTATTTTTGTGTCAGTCCTAAATTTCCCTTAGTGAACGTGTAATGTACAAATTGTCGAAAGATTATAATTGCGACAAAGTTCAACCATTTATTGCTTTCATGTGTCACTGGAAATTTCGCATAACATTTTTTTTTAATTCGGTCTTAGTCAAGAAATAGAGCTAATAAGAATTTCTATCGAGAAGATAGTGTAACAGTCTTCATATAACTAATTAAATGCTTTCAAAGCAAATGGACTTAGCAAATGACTATTATGAATGATGTATTCCCATACTGATTCTCATCTAAATGTAAGCGTAACCTGGAGAATGAGTTGAGATTAAATGTGTTTGAATGGAATTAAATTTTTGTTTTACAATATTTGCAAAGTAAATCCCATCATTCTATATACAGAGATGGCACAACAGATGTAACAAGAACATTCCATTTTGGAACCCCAACGGCCTATGAAAAGGTAAAGCAACGTTAAATATGATAATACCATCATCTGTTCTATTCAACACTTGGAAAGATTTACTCTCTTTACAGTCTATTTGATAACACTTGGAAAACTGTACTCACTGTACACTCTATTTGATAACACTTGGAAAAATTTATTCTCTGTGCAATCTATTTGATAACGCTTGGAATAAATTTACTCTCAGTACAATCTATTTCATAACACTTGGAAAAAATTATTCTCTGTACAGTCAATTTGATAACTCGTGGACAAATGTACTCTATGTACAATCTATTTGAAAACATAGGTATGAATGTAATATGAATATCAGTCTTGTTCTAATCGACATATAACAAATCTAATGTATTTAAAGTGTAATGAAATGGTCATTATAGTTAAATAATTGACTTTTCTTCTGTCGGTAACAAAATCCTCAGCTAAGATAAATCGATGTTGTCGTGCAAGTCAATGTTGTCGTGTTGTCGTGCAAATCGATGTTGTCGTGTTGTCGTGTAAATCAATGTTGTCGTGTTGGGCAAGTGCTCTATGTCATCAGAATAGAACAAAACAAAACAAAATAATAATAATAATAATAATAATAATAATAATAATAATAATAAATATAAATATAAAACAACCATAGAGATCTACTAAATTTGATGTGCTAAATATCTTGATTTGTCTGTTAATTCATATAATAAAATGTGTAAATTCGAAGCTATATCTCTATAACGTAATTACTATAATTAGCAACATATTTCAAGCTATATCTCTATAACGTAATTACTACCATTAGCAATAGATTTCAAGCTATATCTCTATAACGTAATTACTATCATTAACAACAGATTTCAAGCTATATCTCTATAACGTTATTAGAATCATTAGCAACATATTTCAAGCTATATCTCCATAACGTATTTACTATCATTAGCAACAGATTTCAAGCTCTAACTTGTTGCTAGCTCATCTCCTTGCCTTAATATGTAAATACTGGTATTTTGATGAATTTGTTGTTACGTGAGCAAGTGTCAGTATATATATATATATATATATATATATATATATATATATATATATATATAATTCCAGTTGTCATGAATTGACTGAGATTTCTGGAATGTGGTTGGATATAAACGGTCACGTGGTACTGATCTGGAATCGGTAAATTCTGGGGACTACTTTCGGTTGCCAATCAGTTTCCAGTGCATTTTAAGACTTTATTTCTTTTGTGAGTGATTAGGTAAAATGTACACTTCGATAAATACCCAACCATGATCATTTAATACTATTATATATATATATATATATATATATATATATATATATATATATATATATATATATAGTCTTGAAACGCATGCATATATGATTCTTATATAATTCTCCTTATCATAATTTTTTTTACAATTAAGGAATGCTACACGAGGGTTCTGATGGGTCATATTGATCTCTTCCTCGCCAAGTGGCCGAAAGGACTATATGGTATTTGCTACGAGATAATGATGATGATGATGGTGGTGGTGTATTAGACGTCCTCAGTTAATTGGGAACTAACTTCTTTCTTATGTATATACTTTTTGAAGAGTTTCCTTCAGTGCAAGTACTTTACTTCAATTGGTCATATTCCTTCAGTCAAGTTTAGCTCACTATTTAATGTCATTGTAGCGAAGGTTGTGATCTATTTGCAAACTGCTTTGCTTGTTTAGCCGTCATTTTGGAAAAATTTAAACAAGGAATTCCTGTTTAAAGTCTGTAAAAAAGTGTAATGTTATTTTAAAAAAATATAATTTATACATATTTTGTGCAAAATAAGCCTCCTGTATTAAAAGTAGTTTGTTTGCCCTTACTTGTCTGATAAATATTCAGACAATCCATCTAAATATCAAATACAGATTGCAATCCCTTTGCAATGCAAGTCAAACAACTTACTGCTGGTTGGAAACTATTAAGTCTTATTGGTCAAAGATCACATATAGGTATATTGGTTACCAATAAAGAGCCAAACACAAATTCCTGAATATTAAATCTCATATTTTTGCAGGACGAGAAATAGATGCATTTGCCAGAGGACCGCTGTGGGATGTAGGTCTGGTGTACCGGCACGGAACTGGCCATGGCATCGGAATGTACCTCAGCGTGCATGAAGGTCAGTGTTACAATACTGCGAACTCCGCATATAAAGATGTCGGCTACAAAGCTATATAACTTATTCAAATGCACATCGCACGGTCCGTTTTGGTTCCATATATACTACTGTATATGCATAGTTTGTGATAACGCTATTTGTATATAACGATGTAATGTTAGGATTCCAGCTGGCATAGTTATATCCACAGTTTACTGTATGCCCTATATGGTTCAATTATTTTTATACTCATTTTTAAAATTTGTTGTTCCCTGAAAAGTAACATACAAAGAATAATGAGTAAGTAGAAAAAAGGAGTCAGTGACAAATGGGTACATAAATGAGCCTCCATTGAATTGCATGACGTAAAACTCTGCACACTTCATCCGAACTATTTCTTGTTGGCTTATTGATAACAGTAGTTCTGCAATCATTTGCAAATTTTTGAGACATAAATATTGAAATATAGAATAAAGCCTTTTAATTCGGTTAGCTCTTACATCATCTTTGATCTGTATTTTACTTATCAAAATCTCATATATAGAGGATATAACATGAAATTTATGAAATGAGTTGAATAATTTATATTTTGCTAGCCTTGGGGAGCAACACATTCAAATTAATCAACGAGTTTCATAAATTTCATTTTAAATCAGCGTACATGTAGATTTTGTTTTATCACATGACAGCAATACTGATATTATTCAGTAAAATCGCATGAGAAGGTTACTACAATGACCTTGCAGTACATCTGGATACCTCAAAGATTACACACTTATGTTAAATGATGCCATGACTTCATTTGTGACATATTGGGTGTTGTTTTAAGTGTGTAATACGAAAAAGAAAAAAAAAAGATTACATGTATATTTATCACATGACAAAAATACTGATTTCTTTTGGCAAAATCATGTAAGAAGGTTACTAAAATGACTTGGAAGTAGACTCAGATGCCTTGGACATTATGCATTTCCTTACACGATGCTATAACTTCATTTCACATCATGAGGTGTTTTATAAGTGTGTAATATAAAAAAATACAATATATGTTCATTAATTTAAATAATACACGAGTCATGTGCCAAATTTGTCTATAATATATGAGTTTCGAACTTTGATTTGATTTTCTATCGACTATGTAGGAATCATTTAATATAGTAATTATTAGCCACTGAAAATTTCAGGTCCAGGCCGAATCTCGCTGTCACACAGTGCATTCACTAGTGATGAACCACTTGACGAGTTCCACTTTTTCTCTGATGGTAAGGATGGAGAGGTCATAAACAAGTTAATCTATGTAGGTGTAAATACAAAATAAATTCATATTGCAGCTTATTACAAGATATCATTCACAGTATGTTCCATAACCCATTTCATATTTTTGGCATTATATTGTGTGACATCAGATCAAAACGTTACATAAGAGAAAGGGTAACTTGAAGGCATCGGATGTAATTTATGTTATACCACTGAAATGTATGAGTAATTTATTGAACCACAGATGTAGGCCTACATGGCAAATATCTCTCTGGATGAACAGAACAATAGCTTAATTTATTACACGAAGGACAGAACCAGCATAGTATTGCTAACTGCATTGACATTTTTGAAACTTTTTGAATTATTTCAATGTATAGCCTTGCAATGCTTGCCATACATAGTCATTATTCGACTCTTCTAATAACTTTCGTATGCAATCATCGTCGCAAGCAATGGGCGACAATCCACTACTCTCCTGATGTGTAGGAGATTGTTATATTGTGCTCTTGATGACGTATTTTTGTTAAAGAGTACTTATGAAGAACGAGGAAATCTCAGCACAGGCAGCCACGTGTGATCAAGGACTGTAGCCTATTGTAGCCCGTGGCTTGCGATGATGGTATGAAATCAACATTCATGCAATACCTTATATTGATGATGGGACACAGACTTAGTAGCAAAGTCAGACATGCCAAAGTTTATACTTGCAGAAAAAGCCCCTCTCATCATGATACATAAAAAAAATGTCTGTTCTAATTGGAAAAGTAAATGTTTTGTTTGCATTCTAAATCTTCCGCACTGAACTGAAACATTCCTCTCACGGTTTTCTCGCCAAAGATATTTGCGGTGCATGAGAGAGATTGTTATGACTAGGGGTAATGTAACAAAAGAAAGAATTACTCAAACAAGCTTTCAAGATTTACAAACACAAATTTAATTTCTTGAAATATAAAAAAATTCTAAACAAACAAAGTGAAAGAATTAAAAATAACTTACAGTGTAGAATTTACTTAAATAGTCCTAAATTGTTCTATTGTTCACTGATCCAGAAGTTATCCAAAATATTCCAAATGAAGAATGTTCTGCATGAAAACACCAATGTGCTGATGTACTAACAAGAATCAGTTATATCCAAATATTATTAATTCCAAATAAATCCTTGTGAATGTTGAATGTCACACAAGTTCTAGAAATGTTTCCAATAATTCCAACGGAGCTGAATAATTCTTAAATCTTTAAATGTCAGTACTAAATCCCAAAAATGTAGTCTGGAAATATTTCTGAAATAGATAATCACACACAATGAACCAATCTCGTTTATGACCTCTCAAGCTGAAGTAATTATGAAGAATCATGAATGCAGTGATTACATTTCTTTTATAGTATTCTATACTGCGTCTTTAAAACAAATAAAACTCATTCTTATTTCGTTGTAAATAAACATCTTATTATTACGATCTTACAAACTAACTTCTGGTCAACAAAATGAATCATTCTTTGAATTGCGAAATCTAGGTCAGAACATTCTCATGCGCCAAAATCACGTGACATGACTCCTGCTTAACCGACAATATTATTGATTTTTCCCAGGACAGAAGCACTAGTTAGCACTGAGATAGCGTATATGTATACTATACAAAATGACTGCTATTAGACTATAATAGAAAGGTCATAAACCAAATAAAACTATATTATAATTTAAAAAGATGATACATAATTCCGTAACACCGTGTATTATGTAGTCTTGTTCTGGTTGAAAGATATAGTAGCATTAAAGAACGTTCAGTTGATAGCTACAAACGCTACTCTATTCCATAAATGATAGGCGCTATAAAAGAAGGTTACCACAGTTTGGTTTTCAAAACATTGAAATCCAGGAGAGAAAGAGCTGACTTGATGCGTATCAAACACAGTGAAGATCATGAACACTGATCCACGCTGGCATGAACTGTCTGCCATGTATAATTGTTGTAACAATGCATAAACCAGATATGTGCATACAGAAGCAATTGTAAGCTCTTATCATACGCATTCAACTTGACTAGTTCTTACATGATCCCCATTTTTTTTTTATCAAGCTAAATTCAATTGTAGATTTTGTTCTGACCTTGTCAAATAAAACAATATAACTTTCAATAAATAGAAAATAAAATAAATATTGGGCTCTACTAACGTTGAAGCAACGATCATGCTTATCTTATTTCTCATCAAAGTCCTTGATTAAAACTCATCTTTAAATTTGATTCCGTCCATTAGATGGTAACAATAATAATAATAATAATAATAATAATAATAATAATAATAATAATAATTATTATTATTATTATTATTATTATTATTATTTCTCTTCCACAACCTTTAATATTATTTGTAGCTGGTCTTTTCTTCTAAGATTGGACCTTTTCCCGTGGCCTTAACTCTCAAGAACCTTTCACAGTATTCTTGCTCTTCCAAGGAATGTCTGTAGTAGTCCACCCTTTAGTGCTATTCATGGCGTCTTCAGGCTATTACTCTAGCTAGTGGAGTATTACTTTTATAATCCACACCATAATTGGTACTATCTCTGTATTAGTATTCCCAATCTTTCAAGATTCTCTTGAAAGGTCACCATTGTTTATTACTTTTTCTTGTCCTTCCGTCACACGAGTTTCTCCAGGTACTGCTATCTCAATGATATAGATAAAGTTTCTTTCCTTGTCAACCAGTACTGCCTGGCTTCCTGTCCTGCATCCTGTGGTTGTTCTGGATCTTCAAATCCCACAAGATTTTTGCCTTGCTGATCCCTACCATTTTCTCTTCCATGTGATCTTGAGTGCTTCTCGGTGGAATATTGTCCCTTATTTCCTAGGCAGACTTTTGGAGTATTGTCATGTTCATTTCTGTATTCACACTGGACTAGCATGCAACATTCTTTGTTCATGTGATTGCCTCATTCTTACGTCTGAACAGTTTACATCACTGTTGGTGTTGTTGTTGTTGTTGTTATTATTATTATTATTACATGTATTATTATTATTATTATTATTATTACATGTATTATTATTATTATTATTATTACATGTATTATTATTATTATTTTTAGAGCCTGGCTATTATGAACCAAACAAGTTTGGAATTCGACTTGAAAATATAGTCATGGTGAAGAATGCAACCACCAAGGTGAGCAAAAATGGGATAACTTTCAAGCAATTTGTGCCCACTTATATACATTGCTTGGATTCTTACTTTTGCCAGAATTTTACTTGATTTAAAGGGAAATTCCATGTTGCATTTTATTTTTAATAAATATTGTATGTATGAAACAAGTTTATATACTTTTTTTTTACACTATAACAGATTATTTTTGGTTGTATTTCTACAAAATAAGTTCTTGCAAGTACCGCATTTCACTGTAATTGTCAGCCACCATTAGAGACTGCAAGTGACGTCTCAAGGGTAGGTTTGTTTACAATGGCTATATGTACTATGCTGCTAAAACTCGTGATTACAGTACTTCCATGCCGAACTATTTATGTACTAGTCAGATATTTCTGAAATCGGAACATCCTCCTTTCTTAGATTAGTCTTGGCCTGCCCAGACTGAATTTTTGCATAGAGATTTTGAAGATATCAGACTGGGGTAAAAACGACAGAAAACTGCCCCTCCACCCCGTTTCGGATTGTTTAAATGAAGCAAATACATTTTGATCTCCTTGCATGAGGAAGTGTTAACATCATCAAAATTATAACTTCATAATATGCATGACGTCAAAAATGACGTTAGACTAATACACAACTAAATTGATCTTGCACAAATCTTCTCGACTGATATAAATTTTACTTCTGTGAAGAGATAGCAAGGGCTATAATGAAAATATAATTTAGCAGGTGACTTTAATCGTACCATGAACCCTACTGTGGACACTTATAATTATTTTAATATCAATAATCCCAAGGCAAGGGAAAAAGTCCTTGATCTATGTTATGAATCTGATCTGATTGATATTTGGAATGAATTAAACATGGATACTCACAGGTATACTTGGAGAAAAACAAACCCTTTAAAACAAGCTAGGTTAGATTTTTTTTATATCAGAGCATCTATTAGTGGATGTTGAGGAAGCTTTGATTGAATATGGGTACAGAACGGATCACTCTATGGTGATTATTAAATTTGAATTCCAAAAATTTCCCAAGGGAAAAATGTTTTTGGAAGTTTAATAATTCTTTATTAAAAGATGCAGAATACGTACAACTAGTTAAACAAACTGTACATGATGTTGTAGAACAATATGCAGAATATGTACAACTAGTTAAATAAACTGTACATGATGTTGTAGAACAGTATGCAGAATATGTACAACTAGTTAAACAAACTGTACATGATGTTGTAGAACAGTATGCAGAATATGTACAACTAGTTAAATAAACTGTACGTGATGTTGTAGAACAGTATGCAGAATATGTACAACTAGTTAAATAAACTGTACGTGATGTTGTAGAACAGTATGCAGAATATGTACAACTAGTTAAATAAACTGTACGTGATGTTGTAGAACAATATGCTGAAATCCCACTTGAGATTTCACATGAGGAATGTCAAATACCACTTGTGATAAATGATCAGTTATTTTTTGAAACATTATTATTAGAAATAAGGGGTAAAATTATTTATTATGCCACATACAAGAAAAAGGAGAACATTAACAAAGAAGCCTAATTATTAGAGGAAATTAAGGAACTAGAAAAAGATTGTAAAACTTTGGAAAATTCACTAGAACTGAGCAGGATAAAGGAAGAGTTGATGGAATACGGTAGGAAATAAATGAAAGGGGTTATGACCCATTCTAGAACCAAATGGGTTAATGAAGGAGAAAAGGTTGCAAAGTATTTCTGCACCCTTGAGAAAAGAAATTATGTTAGTAAAAATGATGCCTGTGTTAATAAGGGACGATGGGTCACAGGCAATAACTCAAAAGGGAACTTCACAAGAAAATATGAACTATTTTGAGCATTTGTTTAAATACAGGAAAGTAGACCCCATCAATATAAATTAACTTTTTAATAATATGAATGTGGATATTCCAAAACTAGATAACTTGCAAAAACTATCATTAAAATGTCCTATATCTTGTAAGGAAGCATTAAGATGCTTGAAACAGATGGCAGACAATACAAGTCTAGGTTTAGATGGTTATACTACTGAGTTTTTTTAAAAGTTTTTTTGGAGAGATTTATGTCTTTTTCTTGTCAGATCCATAAACTATGGTTACAGTATAGGGGAACTTTCATCAACACAGAAAGAGGTAATAATACTTGTATAAGGAAAGGTGACAAACCAAAGCAGCATCTTAAGAACTGGAGACCAATAACATTGCTGAATGTCTCATATAAAATAACCTCTGCTTGTATATCTTATAGAGTGAAAAGCATCTTACCTCACCTTATAAATGAGGATCAGACTGGTTTTATTAAAGGCAGATATATTGGGGAAAACATCAGAACATTGTATGATTTAATGTTTTACATAGAAAAACACAAAATTCCGGGTTTATTACTATTGATCGACTTTGAGAAGACCTTTGATTCATTTGCTTGGTCCTACATTAAGAACGTCTTATCTTTCTTTAATTCTGGAGATTCTATTATAAACTGGATATCAACTTTTTATACAAAAATATAAAATCATGTGTTACAGTAAATAGCTACAACTCTTCTTGGTTTTACATACAAAGAGGATGTAGGCAAGGAGACTCCTTATCTCCATATATATTTGTTATTTGTTCAGAGATACCGGCACACATGGCAAGAGGAAGTCCAAATATTAAAGAAATACAAATTAATAACAGAGAATATTTGATCTCTCAATATGCAGATGATACCTTGTATTACCCTGGATGGGAATAGTAAATTCTTGAAAGTCTGCTCTTGATCTTTTATTTTAGTATTCTAAATTTTCTGGACTTAGCGTCAATATTGATATAACTAATGTTATCTGGTTTGGAAGTAAAGTCGGAAGTGAGGATTGATTTTGTCAGAGTTATCAGATAAAGTGGGGACACAGTGAGTTTACATTACTAAGTGTCAAGTTTTCAACTAAGCTTGACAAAATGGTAGAAATAAATTATGAAAATAAAATTAAAGAAATTTAAAAAAATATTAAACCAGTGATCAAAAAGACCCCTTACACCATTTGGTAGAATCACAGGTGTAAAAAAAGTTTTGCCATTATCTAAAATAAGCCATCTACATCTATCCTTTCCATCGCCATAAAAAATTCTAATCAAAATTTAAAATATATTTGATAAATTTATGTGGAATAATTCAGTTGATAAAATCAGATGAAAAGTTGTTGTTAATGATTATGATTTGGGAGGTTTGTGAATGATAGACATATTTGCATTTGTAGAAGAATTCATCATCACATGGATTAGACGACTTACAACTACATCAACTAAATGGAAACACATTTCAGAGGCATCTTGGCCCAAATATCACTAATTTTCACTTGTTTGGGGTAGACCATCTAAAGAAAAAAAATCTGGTTACTTAATACGTTTTGGAGAGAAGTTTTTTTTTTACACATGGATCAATTTTGAAAATACTTTTTCAGTTGATACACCTGCTTATATTTTAGACAGTCCCATATGGCACACTTACAGTATTAGAGTAGTCCCATATGTCACACCCATATGTCACACTAACAATATTAGAGTAGTCCCATATGTCACACTTACAATATTAGAGTAGTCCCATATGGCACACTTACAATATTAGAGTAGTCCCATATGGCACACTTACAATATTAGAGTAGTCCCATATGGCACACTTACAATATTAGAGTAGTCCCATATGGCACACTTACAATATTAAAGTACATGTAGGTGATCAATCTGTTTTTGTTTTTTTAATAAGAATTGGTTTGAGCATGGAATTAGAAGAATTAACAACTTAGTGCATGCTAGTTGACAGTGGTTTAGTATGAATCAGTTTCAGATTTTTTTCAATTGAAACAAATAGTCTAGTATACCAAGGCATAATAAGAACAATAACTGAATATCAGACAAAAGTTGGAATTAGACAAACAGAAAAAGTCGCACATCCGGGTATCAGCTCTAAACTACTTTATTCTATAGCGGACAAAAAGGGTTGCAAAATTATTTACAAGAAACTGATCAAAATGGGAAAATTCCTACCTCAAGAGGCAAGTGTCACATAGAATTTGGTCAAATATAAGATGACGATTGGCAACAAATTTTCTCTCTTACATTCAGATTAACAAAGAGTCCACAAATAAGGTGTTTCAGATAAAGATTCTACACAGAATTATTGCTGCAAATATATTTTTATTTAAAATTGGTAGAATAGATACTAATACATGTTTTTTTTTTGGGCAGCTTCCTGAATCCATATGCCATCTTTTTTGGGAATGTAATATAGTTGAGAGGTCTTGGGCAGACTTTGTGTCAATGAATAATACTAAATCTACTCATATACAAAATTGTAATTTATCGAAATAAAAGGTGGGGTTTTTTTTGTATATACAGTAGGCAAGAGGCAGATGATGTATTCAGTTGTATCCTATTGCATGCAAAGTATTACATTCATAAGTGCAAGTGTTCTAATTCCCATCCTCATATATCACATTTTAAACAAGCTTTAAACAGCTTTTATTTAGTAGAAAAATACAATGCTTTTAAGCGTTTTGATTGCGAAACATTTCTGAAGAAGTGGACGACTTACATAAATGTTCTTCAGTAGAGCAAGTTGTCTCGAGAGAAAGTTATGATCAGTATATTATGTAAAGACATCATGTAATGTTGCTATGACCATGTACCAGAAAATAATTTTTACTTAATCTTTTGCTTTCTTCTCTCTTAATCTGATCAGCTAAACCTATGCATTGGGAATGATTATGCATGTATTTTCATATTAAACCACACAGTCCACACAGTACATTCTCTCTCTCTCTATTTATTTATCTAGTGATACTTTTGTCCAAACTTTGTGAAGAGGTGAATCCAGGGCCCCAACCTGGGCATCTCTACCTGTGTGTCTCGGATAATAATAATAACAAAGTAGTATAAAAATAAACATTTTTTACTTCTGTGTACCCTTACCTTAAATATGTGAATTGGTATGCTTTGTTTTCATTATTAATTTGATTTACTTTAGTCAAACTCTACAGCGTTGTCCTGCGGCCAGACATTTTATATATATATACATGTGTGTGCATAATTAAAATACAAGATCTGTCTGCTTTTGTGCATAGACTTTTTGAGTTATGGACATGCATATTCAATATTGCAGCATACTGTGTGTGTATATATATATATATATATACATGTGTGTGCATAATTAAAATACAAGATCTGTCTGCTTTTGTGCATAGACTTTTTGAGTTATGGACATGCATATTCAATATTGCAGCATACTGTGTGTGTGTATATATATATATATATATATATATATATATATATATATATATATATATATATATATATACACACATGTGTGTGCATAATTAAAATACAAGATTAAATATGAAGATATATGTCTTACTGAGACAGAGAGCATATTTCAGTGGAATACTAGTATTACAAATGTATGTACATATGTCAAACAACCTGATGAGCAAGTTAACAGTGCAAAGTAAATTTGTCCAAAAACTGTTTATTATACTTTTGTTTTCTTTCACATATACCAAACATACATGTATTTACATGAATCACAGTATTAAAAAAAGCAAAAAAAAAGAAAAGAAAGCAAAGCAAACCCCCTCTCCCCCAAAATACCCCCCACTCATAAAATACCCCTAAAACATATATGGGATATGTCTTAGATTCTCGAAACACATATTGTTCAATTCTCTTTTTTCAGTATTCAATGGAAGGACAGCATTTTCTAGGGTTTGAACATATTACGTTGGTACCTTATGAACCAAATCTTATTGAATTCTCCATGCTTTATGACAAACATGTAAGTATAATATGTTTTCTTATATGGTTTTGCTTAATTTGGAACTCTAACTGTATTGAATAAATGGTATTTTGTTATAATAGATAGTAGAATATGTAGCATCGATCAGTATGGGTGTTATGAATACAATATATTTATCATTTAAAGTTTCCAACGGGTCAAACTATTTAGGAATCATACGCGGCTTGCTGTGTACCAACTTTTGCCGGAGCATACAAAAAAGTTTTCAAGAGCTGTAAGGTGTTTACAGGTAATCGGTGCAATAAATTGATCCGGATGATTGTACTGCATTGAGTTTGATAGCGAATGGACATTGGATCTTGTGAGACCCGAAAGGTCGAGCGTGATCCGATGTACTTGCGCTATCAAACGAGATGCGATACAAGCACCCAGGAGTGATGAGGAGTTTATTATCTGCTCTTAACAATTATTTCAAAATATATTTATGTTTTTGTTGTTATCCTTTACTTTGATTCCATCAATCTACTCACATTGTACATTGCACCTAATATAGCGTAACTGTAATAGTCCTTTCACATGACTGTTGTTAGGTGACGTCATCCTAAATCTAAATCTGTATGAGATGCACAGCTAATACAAGGTTTCAGATCAGGCTCGGGATTGTTGTTGAAAGGGTCATTGATGGACAAGGTACTATATCAATGTACATCAGCTGCATAGTGTGTACACCAATGTTCACTAGGTATACTCATTATATACAGGTGTACCCTTCTTTCTAGAAATGTACCCAAGTGTTCAATCTCGCGAGATTTAGCTTACCTCTATTGACAAGCATTCACCATATGTACCTATTAAGACTTGAAAAGTTTAATTAAAAAAAACCCTTTACCTGCGAATTTGAACATTATAATAGTGGTGTGATTCGTTAACAATAATAAATACTTTCCCTGATTGTAAGCAATAAAAGCCAATGAATTTGTTAACTGCATAGTAGGAGCTATCAAAGTGTAGTATACTCCTTGGACTTATCACAGAAAAATGTGAAAGCAGCACTCAGTAGGGGAAATTTATCTGCCAATATTACTACCGAAAGGAAGCAAAGATGGCGATTGTCCATCCTGGTCTTTATCATATACAGGGTATGCTTTAAAAAAAATGTAAACACCATCTAATGTTAAGCTCCTGTGTGATCTGGGTACATTTATGCAAATCAGAACAACTGTGGTACATTGATATATATATATAGATATATATATATATATATATATATATATATATATATATATATATATATATATATATATATATATATATATCAATGCTATCATAAAACTTCTAGGCAAAACTTATCAATTGCTATGTACTTTCACAATAGCAAACTGGCACTAAATTGGGTCAAGATAAGCGGACATGGGGTCTCATCATTACAAGTACATGGGGTAGTTCAAATATTTTCCAATACGCGGAATTTTCGTTGTGACATTATAGTACACGACATTCAATCCTGTATACACTGGATCATGCCTTTTGCTTGGCCTTCTCTAAAAATATTGATGTACTTTAACATTGAGTTTGTATGTATTTCTCGGGTCGTTTACATAATGATCTTCCAAGGAATATTAATGACGAGTAATGAAATAAAATGAAAAATCACCATTTAAAGGTATGTGTTATCAAATTCTAAAAAATTACACGTATAGCTGAAATAGCCGGTACCGAACGACTGTTTGACCTGTATGACTTGCATTTTATCAAAGCTCTCTCTCTCTCTCTCTGGTAGAACAATATCAGCAACCAGTGATCACTACAGTCTATTTTAAATATTTTTATAAATCACAGTTTTGTTTTTGTGGTCTCCTTGCAATTGTGTCTTTTGATGTATTCAGATTTTCTTTATTTAATTTGGATGATAGGGTTTTTTCTTTCATTGAGAACTAAAGTAGATCTATTGTATATAAATAGCATTACCAAACATCATCTTAATTAAGACAGTCAATTCTCCAGCATTGGTGTCAGACAGAAAAGTCTGATGTCCTTTTTGTCCACTGGTCGGTGTCAGATTTATGACATGATCAGCCTTCGACGTTTACATCGCCATTTTTTATTTATCCGTATCCAAAAGTAGCAATGCGGGCACGCGTTTACCATATAAGGAAGCGGTGAATATTTTTACTTAACTACTGTCAATACCACTGGTTATTGACCAGTAGCAACAACATTAAACTAATGCGACTGTTTCTAAAGTATATAATAACTTTAGTTATTCGGATATCACAATTTCCGACCTCAACAATTACCTCATAATATAATTTTGTCACATTTGAATGGATTTATTAAAGTTTGATTTAATGTACTTTAATTTGCTTTAATGTTATTTGAATTTATTGTTATATAGATCGAGTATCTTAACAACTACCATAAGATGATCCAGGATAAAGTGGGTGCAGAGTTAAAGCGTCAAGGAAAGAATGAGGCCTATGATTGGATGATGCAGAAGACTGCGACCGTTAGTTCTCATTTGACCTCTGGAAATCGACAGCCAGTCAATGGTGCCATTCAGATTCTTATTTTGTTACCATTAGTTTTCATTTTTTAATGTGTTTATTTGTAGAAAAGTTATTACTCAGAATCCAAAAATGTGTCCCGATAGTAGGTTTTGTTAAATATGTTAAGCTTGTTATTTTGTAAATATTTATGAATGATAATTCATATGTAATTTACATGATCTGAATATTTATCCCATGCAAGTAATGGAAAGTAAAATTAAAAAATATTTTGCTTGTTTTTATTTGATCTATTCAAATTATCAGTGGTTACATAGCTTATTTCAAAGCCACTATCAATTGTGTAGAATGGATATGCTAAAGAAATCGATAAGATACTGAAATCTATTGCGGCATTGTTTTTAGTTGACCAGCCTGTATGGAGCCGATTGTTCAGTTGTTAAGGTCCATGTTCCAATTCTAAAAATCAAAGGAATTGATATCTACTGTACATTGCAATGTAATGTGCTGTATGTTGAGTAGATATCCAGTGTACACTGTGCCATACTGTATGTCGAGTTAATATCACCTGTACACTGTGCTGTACTGTATGTTGAGTTGATATCCACTATATAATGTGCTACACTGTGCTGTACTGTATGTTGAGTTGACATCCAATGTACACTGTGCTGTACTGTATGTTGAGTTGATATCCACTGTACACTGTGCTGTACTGCATGTTCGATTATATCGCTGATGATAATGATCAAATATATATATATATATATATATATATATATATATATATATATATATATATATATATATATATGTATCTGTGTGTGTGTGTGTGTGAGTATGTGTTCTATTATCACTGTCAAAGGAATAAAATAACCACTTTTGATGGTATTTTACCATGTTTACAAAGATCCCCAAAAATCAAGAGGTATCGGTAGACTTGACTGTAGAAACGCGCAATTTGCTTGTTGCAAACAAAATACAAATGATAACACTAGTGATCAGAATCTTCAGTTTTGTTGTAAATTTGAGATTTCTGATGACTTTTGCATATTCAAAACTTGTCAGAAGTTGTCTTATCTGTTCAAAAATGATGTTTATATATGGCATGTGGGAGTTGGATATTTTCAGATTTTTTTGTAAGAAAGTCATTCTCATCCCTGTAATATATACTTTTTAAGTGTGTTTTTTTCTAGGTGTGCATTGTGTCTGACTGATATTTTTTCTGGGCGATGAAATGTGATACAAAACTGCTTCTTTTGTAAAACAAGTTGCAAAATGAAAATATAAGTAAACTCATTCTAAATAAATCCGTGTCCATGTTTGCAGTTGAGTCCATGCATTATGAAGTACATGGTGTAAAATATGTAGAAAGGATACAGACCTACTTTGTAGTGGATATAACCTCATTAAATTTTCAAAGCATTTTAATTGTCATACTTGCCAGTGTCCAACTAACCTCACAATATACACACTTTTATCCTGTTGTCATACAGATCCAACAAAACCTCACAATATACAAACTTTATATCCTGTTGTCATACTTGCCAGTGTCCAACAAACCTCACAATATATACACTTTATATCCTGTTGTCATACAGATCCAACAAACCTCACAATATATACACTTTATATCCTGTTGTCATACTTGCCAGTGTCCAACACACCTCACAATATATACACTTAATATTCTGTTGTCATACTTGCCAGTGTCCAACAAACCCCACAATATACATCCTTTATATCCTGTTGCTGTGGTGAATTGAAAGTATAGTTTGTATCTATTTTTATGTTAGAATTTTTAGTTTTTAACACTTTCTACTGTTTTGTGTTATATTATATATTTTCAATATTTAGCCATTTGATGCAGAAAAATAATTGTTCTGAAAATATTTGTAATGTGCTCATATCAAGAGTTTTAATACAAGACTTGATTTTTATTCACCCTTCATCTCAATATTTCTCTGTATCACTTGTTGAAATGTTCTTTTATATATCTGCCTTGCATTTTGAATACATACTTTTTGTGTGATTGAATGATTAAAATGACTTTCCAAAATTGTATTTTGTTTCTAATGAAATAGCAATATTTATTTTAGGGGAATAAAACTAGATACAAACTGATTAGACTTTGACGCTACAATTAAAAGATATTGTGACTTATTAGCAGATATTATGTATAAATACGAGTCCAGGGGAGGGAAGTATTAGATATCAACGCAATGAATAGTTTAGTAGAAAACATATCAGAAATGGCAGAAGGGACCTCTGGGATTTAGGAGAATCCTCCATCCACTAATTGGCATAGTTATTTCTTTAAAATATTTTTTTTCTCCTTGAAAAAATGTCAGGGTGATTGACAGAGGACTTTAAATACGTGGTGAAACTTTTAATGAAAATTAGACAAGAGATGTTGAAGTTATCAAGATTTAAAGTTGTGTATGTCATATGGTACAATTTGTACACGTGATCCACTGGACTCCTGACCAACTCGCGTATGGAGAAAAACTGTTAGGTAAACACAAAGATCTTTGATTAGATTGGTCAGGTGATCCACTGGGCTCCTGACCAACTCATCTGTGGAAAAAAACTGTTAGGTAAATGCAAAGATGTTTGATTATATTGGTCAGGTGATCCACTGGGCTCCTGACCAACTCGCATGTGGAAAAAAACTGTTAGGTAAATGCAAAGATGGTTGATTAGATTGGACAGGTGATCCACAGATCTCCGTGGAGACAAAACAGTTAGATATCACACAAAGATGAGCGATTAGATTGGTGTGGTAATCCACCAGGCTCCTGACCAACTAGCTTGTGGAGACAATACTGTTAGGTAAACACAAAAATGGGTGATTAGAGTGGTCAGGTGATCCACTGGGCTCCTGATCATCTCGTGTGTGGAGACAAAACTGTTAGGTAAAAGCAAAGATGGGTGATTAGATTGGAAATGTGATCCATTGGGATCCTGACCAACTCGCATGTGGAGACAAAACTGTTGGGTAAAAGAAAAGATAGATTAATAAATTAATCAGTGGTCTATTGGAAATTTAGGATGAGAGATCAATTCTTGACTTGCTCATCAAATGACATCTGGTGCCATTGAAAAACATGTATATTGTTGCACTCTTTTACTTCGCTATTATGGTTTCGGCTGCACATAGATGTAAAAGTTGCTTGGTATAAAATTAAACAGCAATTATTCTCATCAAATGTGAAGATTGTAATCTCAAAACTTTCAAGTAGATTTAAATTAATTTGGCGAGGAAACTCTCTCATAGAGACAGTTTAGTATATACAAAAGTTGTGATAATTAAATATTAATATCTCAACATAAATATATTTACTTCTTGAAGAATATAACATCTTTTGATACAGTAAATTGAACTGCATTTCCAAATTATTGCATATGTAGTTGAAATGTTTCCAAAATAATTAATAGATATGTGCCATGCTTTAATAAATTTAAATAGCAAATTGTTTTGATATATTATTCACTCCACAGATCCTTTTATTTCAATCAGCAATTTTATTTAAACAGAACAATAGTGTAATGTGTGTTTTCTGTTTACTGATGAATTATGCTAAATAAGCCTTAATTTCAATGACTGGTCAGAAATATATATATATATATATATATATATATATATATATATATATATATATATATATATATATATATATATATATATATATATATATATATATATATATATATATATATATATATATATGTATGCTATATTACACAGCTGAAAATATGTACTGCCAAAGACTAACTGTTGAGGGTCCAGAAAGTCCAGGTCCAGGTCCCGAATTAATACACTTTTAAAACTGAGACTGAGAATTTACTCGAAAATTTGAGATATAAGCTTATAATAATAATTTAATTAAATTTTCAGCATTTTCTATTTTTCTTTTTCAAAGTATTGCTGCAAAGTTTGAAAACTTTTGCTTGGATAATACTATGGTTTTAAAGATTGAGTTTTAGTAAATGCTTGCATCTTTAACTTCAAAGGTTGTATGAGTCACAGGCAAGAGTTGTGTAGTATGTGACGGTCCAGGAGGAAGAGGAAATGATAAGCCACATGATAAACTAGAGGTCTGCTATTGTTAAGAATTTGAAAGAAATAAATAAAAAAACAATAAAAAAAAATCAAACACAGAAGATCAAAATATTATATTGAAAGGAAATTGAAGAGTCCATTCATTTTCTAATGTTTAATTGAAAAATTTTCCACAGTTTTTGAGAAAATTCTCAATTAATTGTAGCTCTACATATACTATTTACCGAAGTACAATTTTACTGGACATCAGATTTTTAATATACATCCACAACAATGAAAAATTTTAAAAACAAAATATTCTAGAATTAAGTAGTGTAATACAAGCGCTGACTGCATTATGGAATATCTATAAGAGTAAATTATATCCAATATTCATAATAAATTGTGCTGAACAAGATAATTGGCACTTCGATGACAACAAAACAATTTTTCTGGCTATATACACATAAATGAAAACTTTGATCACGGGAACCATATGTGCAAAATACAAGACATGTAAATAAAACAATAAATTTGATGATTAGCTAATTTTTCTGAATATTTCTGCATATATATGAGGCCAACTAAAACTAAAGTTGGCTTCAAACAGTATTGCAAGTGGCAGCCAGTTTTGCATCTTCAAGTGTATTAGTACAAAACATCCTGAAAAATAGATATAAAGTTTCTTTCATATGAGCTTAAACTATTTCATATCATTTTTCTCCATTAATGTGAACAGTATGCATATGATTCACTCCAAAAAATCAAAGGCTCTCTGTAATGTTAATTTTGGCACCTGATATGAGTGGCCTAACATTTGTATACAATGCAGGAGTGGTTGTCCTTGAGCAATCACATGCTATTGTTACCTGTATCACAATTTCCAATCAAATATATTTTTAAAATAATTGATACAATCCTTTTGTAAAAGCGAGCATTTTCTTTTATATATAAAACCAAAAAAATGTTTAAACAAATTTCTGATATTGTAATTGACCGTAAATAGCTCGAAAGTTGGAGCCTGCACACCAAGCAAGGGGAAACCTTAAAACAACATTGTGGCAGTTTGAATATTATGAGCGCTTTGACCATTAGAGTATTAGTTGATTGGACATTTTTGGCATTAACAAAGTCAAGAATGGTATGGAATTATATGTAATTGGAACTTTCTTTATCCATTTTTCAGACTGTTTGCATTAATATATTTTTAGATACAATGCCAGATACCATTCGTGATGACATTTTAAAACAACTTTAATAAATATTACAAAGAAAATCATAGTCATTGTAACATGTTAACTGTAAGCTGAAGCATAACATCAAAGACAATAGAAACTCTAGGAATTATTGGGGCCCCGGGTGACTGAGTGGTCTAAGGCACTCGCCTTTACAGATCACTGACATCTCACCTATGTACGCTCGGCTCGGCCAAAGTGGGTATGTGAGAAAGCTTGCCAGTAGCTTCCCGGGGGTCGATGGTTCTTCCTGAGGTTTTCCTGGGTTCTTCCTCCACCAAATATACTAGCTGCAATGTATAGCCTATTATGTGCTGAAAAATGAGTGGTTAGTGAACAATAAAAGTGCATGACTTGTAATGAAATGGGTCTGTAATGTTAATAACTCCAAATGCCCAGTAATTAAAGAGGAACAGTCAAACTGCCTGACTTGTAATGAAATGGGTCTGTAACGTTAATAACTCCAAATGCCAGTAATTAAAGAGGAACAGTCAAACTGCCCGACTTGTAATGAAACGGGTCTGTAATGTTAATAACTCCAAATGCCAGTAACTAAAGAGGAACGACGTATTTAATATTAAAAATATAAATTTATCAGCAAAATAAGAAAAATGCATAAACCTTTACACATTTGGGGCAAGATAGATATAATTTGAACCTGTAATTGTTAATTTTATGAGCAAAGACATTATAATTAAACCACCTGTAAATAAATATCATTAGGAGTTCTAGCTTGCATACAGGAATGAGTTTCAATTCAGTTATCTTTTAAGGATAATGATATAAATTCGTGATCAATTCTTTCAAACCTTGAAACTTTAACGTTTACCATTAAGTTTGCTAAAAGGAAAATCATTATCGAGTACACCCTTCGTACATGACATATTACACAATCCAATAGATACATAGATATATTTAATAAAATATACAACTGCTTATATTGCATTTAGAATGTTCAAGAGAATACTTATTTAAACAGTGTTGCAAGCAACATTTATATAGATCATAATCAACAGCACATTAGAAGTTTATCATATTTATGTAATTCTTGAAAATATGATATAAGGATACATTAAATTAATGAGGAAACAAAATAGGACAAAAGAAAAACAAGGAAAGGAAGCACAAAGAATCGGCATAAATAATGGCAGATACAGGATTTTCATAAGTGGGTTATAATTAAAAAGGGTTGGTTAGTTTTGGATACAAATGGCCAAATTTCTTCATTTTTACACTAAAAAGTGTATCTGTTGCTGGAAGAAGGGAGATAACTATTTTTAAAATCTGCCCATGATAAAGATAACAGAGTGATTGTAACAAAAAGAATTTAAACAAGTCTTCTTAATTACTTTATTTACCTATAAATGTATCAAGGTAGGTTTTCTAGATCAAGGGCCGGCTTATAATATTACATCATTTATTATTTTAAAACATTTTTATGCAAATTTGGTTCTCTTTAAACCAGGAGGATCTTGGTTTAAAAAAAAGGTTTAAATTTTTTAAATTGCAGGCATTAATGAAAGTCAACATTTTTTCTTCTTCTGTCTTTTACAAAACTTTAAACAAATCAAAATCTGTGTTAGAAATCTGTTAAATACTTTCAGTCCTCAGTTTTTCAAGGTTAACAAACAGAAATCATTCATTTTATAAATTTCACTGAAATGAACAGTCAATAAAGATCACGAAGCAGTCAATAAAGATTACAAAGCAGAAACTATTTCTACCTATACACTCCTGACACATCACATCTAAATACAAATATTACCGTATATAGTAGCTTGTAAGTTAAGTCCAACTGCAAACTCCATAGACCCAGATCTGCCGTTGTGCCAGCAGATCTAGGTCTATGCAGTTTGTAAGGAGTAATCAGTAGAACAAACAACATAGATCCTGATCTGCCGGCGCATTATGCAAAGGCAGATCACGGTCTATCTTGCTTGCAGTTAAAATCAACTTATAAGCGAGTATATATGGTAGACAATCTGCTGCATTTAATAACCTTTGTGACAAGGATGTAAAATAGTCAATTATATAAAAAGTGACCCTTTCTAAATTTTGTGCCCACTTCCTACAACATTTTTTGTAACTATGGATATTGGTTAAATATTCGAGTAAAACAATGAAATTAATCGGAAGACACCTAGGCAAGATAGGAGTGCCGTTGTCTTATAGTTTATGTAGTGCTAAGATTAGGGACATAGATATTCAAGGACATACTTTGTAAATCCAGTAGGCTTCTTGTCCTGGACATCACCTTGCCAATTACCCTCTCTATCCCCTACCTTGTGGTACGGTACCTGTGAATCTGTGAAATGTGGTATAGTATAATATGTAGAACATTTAAAAATGGTTCAAGGAATGATCCTGGAAACTACATTTATAAATGTATTATGTGAAATATTTACAGGAGTACCGGTATTAAGTACTATATGGAATATTTGAGTCGATGACTGTCAAGTGCGAGATTAATCTCAGGCCGACTTTAGACTATAGTATTCAACGTCTGATCATATATTTAACTTTCAAGCTTTGGTTCAGAAAGTTGTATCCAAACAATATGGATGATTTTATTACATTTTTATTTACTCCAGTATAGCCTCTGACTCTCTTTCCCATGAAAAACTATTTCAACTTTTACATTACAGGGGAATAAACATATCAAATGGACTTACAGACTACACTAGTTTAGCAGGCTGACATGGCCTCTAATGGGAATTAACCTTGTGCCGTTTTATGGTCTCTAATGGGAATTTAACATTGTGGCTGTAAGGTCTACATCTATGCCGTCGAGAGCGCATTGTATACATTGTATACACTGTTAGAAGTTGTTGACTTCAAATGGGAACCTTTGGCCTCTAATGGGAATTTAACACTGGTGCTATAAAGTTTACATTTATGCCGTTGAGAGCACATTATGTACATTGTTAGAAGTTGTTGACCTCAAATCGGACCCTATGGCCTCTAACGGGAATTTAACATTGAGGCTATAATGTTTGGTTTATACGGCCTCAAATGGGATGATATGGTGTCTAACGGAAATTAACATTACGCCGTTTTATGGGGTTTAATGAGAATTTAACATTACGTCTTTATGAAATGGGACTGTATGGGGTCTAACTGGAATTTAACATTACCCCATTATTGAATGGGTCTCTATGAGATCTAAAGGGAATTAACATTAAGCCATAGGTTTAACATGTGTGGGCCTGTATAGCAACTAACAGAAATTAAATATTACACCTTTAGTCCATAGGTTTAACATTTGTGGGCCTGTATGGGATCTAATGGAAATTTTATTTTCAGTTTTTGAAGTTTCATTTTTCAATTTTTTTCAAATTTAATTTTTGAATTTTCATTTTATTTCATTTGCAAATTTGTCTTCTGCTTCAATTTTATATCTTAATTTTAATGTTCAATTTTAATTTTAATTTTTGTTTTTAAATTTTCATTTTCATTTTAATATTATCAATTTTCATTTTCCAGATTTGGTTTTTAAATTTTCATTCTAAAAGTTTTGGTTTTCTGTTTTCATTTTTTAACTTTAATTTTAAATTTTCATTTTTTAAAAATTTTCATTTTTGATTTTTATTTTAAATTTTTATTGTTTAATTTTCAGTTACATTTTTTGATTTTCATTTTCAAATTTCAGTTTTCAATTTTTTTTTTCTTCAAATTTTCATTTTAAATTTTCAATTTCAATTTTTGGGTGGGAATGTTGCATTGGATATAATTTTGTGCGCAAAGATTGAGAGAGAAAGTACAATTTTCTGTTCGAGATTGAAAACGGCAAAAATTAAGTAACATGTGCTTCTATAGACATTAAACCGGATGGAGAGAAAGGAAGTTATGCATCATACATAGTTGTTTGTACTTGTTAAGAAAAGAATCTTTTGTCCATCTGTAAAAATGCAAATGGTAGTAGTCCTTACACATGCTATAAACATACTTATGGTTTAAGTTTAAGTTTTATGGAAGACACAAGAGATACTACTCAAATGATTGAAAAATGAAACAAAAGCCAAATTCCTCCATTAGGAAGTATATAAGTATGTTTGTGGGTATAGTGTATTTGGGCAATGCGATTGTTTTGAGCGTCTGAGGCATCATCGAAGAAGAAAAATATTTAACTTAGGAGATTTGGTTGACATTGACAAAACTATATATTGGACGATACGAACAGAGAAGTGTTAAAAAGAACGTTTTACTTGCTTGAGTTACAACCTGTGACTAAGAAAGAAGACGACGTGTACGCCATCGAAAGCATTCTCGATCGAAGAACACGTAAAGTGGGAAAACATCGACTCCAAGAAGTGAAAGTTCGTTCGAAAGGATATTCATCCAGTATCAATTATTTGATTGCTGCTCCACAGCTACATATTCTTCTCAGAGTTCATCTTTTCAAGAACTACAACGACAGCAACAACAGAAACTACTGAGGGTGAGGTGTGGAGAACGTGTCCATAAATATAAAATCATCTTTTTCTGCCAAATCTTTGTGGTATTTTGCATCATTGGAGCAGCCATTGGAAATATGAGTTTGCAACGAGGAGATAAACAACTGTGGATTATTTTACTCAGCAGTTGTATTGCTTATTTTCTTCACAGTCCTTCGTTGAAAGATACCGACAGTAACAACAACATCGGTACTTTCAACAATGTCAGTCACTTCTCTTCCAATCGCATTAGCAGTTCCCTTCTGGAATCATCTTTGGAAAATCCTCTTCCTTTGACAACGACTGACTCTTCGGAAACCAGAACCATCGAATCGAACTATGCATAATCAATTTTATTTAACATTACCCATTGACAGTTCTATCGATGTGTTTCCAACAACAATTATGTTGTTTAACCACCAAAGTAATTCAGGCTATACAATTGGACTACGAAGCTCACTGGAAAGTAATTTTGGTAGAAATCAATTATCAAATCAATAATTTGGTTGGAGATCAAACAACTTTCCCCGTCGAAATATTGAACGAACAAGTTCAAGAACACTTGGACAAAAGTAGCCAGCGAATACCATGAGAATTAATATGGGATATTACTTTAATGCTCAACATCTCGTCGATAGGATTTGAGCTATTTTCAACGATCAGCGTGGCAAAGCACTGGAGAAAACTAACCGAAGTGTACTGATCAAGGACCATGCCATTTCTCATTGCCTTAAAATGGATTTTTCCGATGGCAAAACGCTGTCTGTCAGACTTTTACCTGGTTTGTTTGGTATTATGGGTGGAAACACGAACATAGCACCACAGTTAAAAGACATTCACAACAACGATCGATTCTACTGGTATTTTCGTAACCCTATCGAATTAAACGAAGGACTGAATATGATGTCTGTGTACTTTAATGCCATTGAGTACAGCGTCGTAGGAAACACAACTGTTCCATTACCGACAATCATTCCTTTCAAAGGTGATTCTGCCATACCTGATTACAATGATAGAGGAAGCACGTATCATGTTCGCGGAGAATTTACACATCCTCATTATCTTCCTGTCAGTAAATCGTATTTTGACAGTGTCAACATTAGTATAAAAGGAGATCTGGGACAAAATATTCTATTCTCCAAAGGAAAAGTCACTGTGAAACTACATTTTCGAAAATGATTCTCTAGCGAATTGTAACAGAGACATCCTGCGTACCGAGGAGTTGCATGTCAACGAGGACATAGCTTAGGAGATATGTTAAAATCAGCTTTTCGTACGGTGGCACTGATCTTAAAAGCGATGTTGACTCGAGGATTGCATGCTTTAAAAGATGCTGCTTTGAAGCAAGGAAAAGAATTTCTCCAAAACGTGCTCATCGACCAACAAAGTCGTAAAGAACCCTTGATGAAAGCAGGGAAAAATGTGATGATTCGAAAACAGTAAAAGACTTTTTGAGTCGTCGAGACACCTATAAATTCACTGCACACTTCTGGCGAAGGCATTAATTCCTCCTCTACGCCACAGCAAGGACAAGCGAGAAAGAGATGTCAAAAACCTTTCAGATCGCATAGACACCATTAGAAAAAGAATAATAATAAAAAAAGAACAGCTGTCGGAGAATATGATGTTTATCATTACTGACTGAAAAAAAAAGAAAAATGATGCACCGAGATTATTCCGAATGTTCCAAGTGAGAACTCGTTCTGTTTGCCATGCCACCGACGATGGCATGAATTCCAATGGGTAGAATTTCATTCTATGTCGTCTCTGACCACTTCGTCACCTATCAAATTTGAAATCAAAGGACAAACCGAAGATTACATTGATCTAAATAACAGTTATTTGTATCTGAGAGTCATAATTCTCAAAACGGACAACAACAATCCAGGAGCCAATGCCAGAGTAGCTCCCGTCAAAAATTTCATGCATTCGTTTTTCAGCGAAGAAGATTTGTACTTGAATAACAAACTGGTGAGTAGTAGCATGGACATATACTCTTACCGAGCCTATCTGGAAAATCTCTTCACGTACGGAAAAGAAGCCAAGAAGATAAGAACACATTTTTTTTCTTGTTTTTACTCTTGAAGGATACATTCTTTTCAGGATATAGTTTCTGATTACGAGAACTTCTCTTGCATCCATCCTGCTGTCAAGTTAGACAGTAAACTGTGAACTAAATGCATTCTTCTAGAAAAGAATGTCGTCATTGATGCAACATTTCTTACACAGTCTTCAAAAATGTCTCTGACTTGTTAATGTGTTTTTCAGTTCTGAAGGATACATTCTTTTCAGGATATACTTTCTGAGTTCCAGAACATCTCTGGCGTCCATCCTGTCGTCAAGTTACACAATGAAATGAACGCATTTTCCTAACATCCCTTATATATGCCGTCATCGTCTCTTTAATTTACACCCACAAAGAGTGTCTCGCGCGGATGACAATTTTGTTTGGGTTAATGGCAGCGAGTGGCGCGGGAAAACTGATACACCAAGGTCATTTTCCGTCTCTCTGACCCTAATTAGCACCTATGTAGGACATGAGACCCATAGATAATACAATATATTTTAGAGATTCATAATTACTAAAAATAGATCCCCCTTTGAAAAACTATTAAAAACAAATTTTCCTTATAACAGTTATTAACAAGGAATGCTTAATGCACCATTAATCCGCCCCTGACCATTGCCTGTGGTCCTATCCTGGGAGTTATTTCAGAGTTTTAGTAGTATCATTATAGGCATTTTTGAACGAGCTCACTGATATTGGTCAAAGCCTTCTATACCAAATGTCTTTCCCTTAAATCATACACTCGCGTGTAATTTAAGTAAGTGCACACGAACCTTTGATAAGCCTCCCTTCGTGGGCTTACTCAGCGAAGTTACTCAGTTGTCAGGCCAATACACTGGCAATTATGCTTGCAGACGGATCAATATACACGAGCAACCAGTTACTCGATTTCGCTGTCTGTAACTCAATTACCTGTTTTTGGTTGCTAACGCTTTGGTTTCATATTTTGCTCGGAGTCGCTGGTGGTTTTCCATTTCCGCCAATACAGTCTCTAACTTCGCCATGCTAATTATTTTATCCTCGATAGGCACCGAGTACAGTTTACTAATTGTATTGAGACTACTTTGTGCTACCGCGAGAAGTTTCGAATAAACATGTATTCGTGAATGCAGCCGATTCAAAATTATTTTACCGGCACCGCCAGCGACACAGGTTGCTATCGATATACCTCAGACAACTAATTCAAGCGGTGTACCCATGATAGTTGTTGTGGTCAGAATGCCAGCAACACCAAGCCAACAGTGGTTGCAGCGGCAATTCCACAAATAGCATCAACAGCCACCCACACGCGTTGTATTTCATGAGCAACGCGGCTCTTTTGGCGATTTAATCTCGTAGTTGTTGTTCCGCTTCGACTATTTTTTCACATCAGTAATATTGAGGGTCTATCATAGTTCTTCTATTAATATTATCATCGTGTAGACTAATTACTCGACAGGCTGGCCTTGTTCAGGTGCAATACGCGCATGCACTTCCTACCAAGCATTTTTCTTCACTGCTATAACCGTCATACAATCATAGAAAATATCTTCCGGGGGAATCTTTAAGTCTCCGGCGATTGGACGTTCCTTGAGCCTGGCACTACCTTCATATAAAAGCACACCGATTACGCCTTTGTTTTTTTACCTCTAATGATGGTTTGTGTTAAGGACTGTTATGCGGACAAGTGCATCTTTGTTGAATAATAGTCGAGATCTTTCTCTTCTTGGCTGAGTCAATGTTGGTTTAACATATTCGTTGGGGAATGTAACTGGAGTGGATTCAGCGGTGAATTTTACTTCATCGTTACAGAAACAGTCTTTGGCTGATGTTATGCCTGATGGTGGCATCTCATTTTGTCAGTCGTTTTCACATGATAATGCTACGACTCCAAGCTGGCGTCGAGTTGGTAGTGGTACATCAGGGTATTTTCAAGGGTCTATTTCTATCTTGCCTTTGCGTAAATTATATTTGAGCATATACGAGGGTCTGGTAACACCACTCTAAAGCAGATATTCGTTGACAAGTGGAACATAATTGCTATCGATGTTAGCATCCGCTGTCAGCTGATTCAACACCCCATCGGTAAATTTCGCAGTATCATCACCGCATGGGTCTTCAAACTCCTTTATGTACTTGTAATGATAAGTCTAATCTTAAACACAAAGGCCAAAGACGGTTAAGTACCCTTCGGAAGGATAGAAGTTGAGTCCTTTGAACTGAATTTCATCTCCGGAAACAAATGGTCTTAGTACTGCATATGTGAACAATTTTTGAAACCGGGGGTCTGTAATGGCACGTGTTAGTGATGTAACAACACGCAGCTTATCATTGTCCAATATTGTCATTGTACCCCACTCGCCTCTATATTCACATAAGATGAATAAATACGATCCAGACTCGCGCACCTTTAAGATGTGAGGTACAGGTCTATAAAAGTAATTCCCGTCCATAACACCGAAAGTAAATTGATCACTTGTTATAACATTAACTTTTGTCTCTCCTTCGCTGCTCAATATTCCTTTGATATATCCCCATGAAGTTACTATGCGTGGTGGTGGGGGCAATTTTGCAATCTTTGCATCCATGTATTGTTTCACTTCAGCCTATGCTACATCAGTATAATTTTTGATAAACGCAACCGACATACCAAAGTCCTTGATTCCACTGATTTCACTAATTTCGGCCAGGTTTTTCGCGACTGAGTAGCGTCCTTAAATGTTAATAAAATATGCATTTCGTATACCATTAAGCGTATGTACTCTTCACCGAATATAAAGGGCTGTAGAAATAATCTCAATGGATAATATTTGATTGTACGACAATTCGCTGTAAAGTACTTTTCATCTATAATAGTAATTTCCAAACTCTGGACAGTGCTCTGTAAACAAAGTTTTACACCAGGCCGCATCAACAGAGGATCATCGTCAAATAGACTTTTATGTTTGAATATAATTTTCTTTAATTCAGTATTTGGCCAAATAACTGCATGCTGATCATTGCAAAGTATTATACCAACTTGTTAATGACCGCCGCTTGTACAAATCATCCGATGACGTAAAACGTCTTACACTGCTTGTATATTCACTAAATAGTTTCTGTGTCTTTGCATGTGGATATCTTTTCGCAAAACTCTTGACTTTGCATTAATCGCTTAGACTCTTCATATTGTAGATATTTCACATTTTTACGAAAAATTGTCTTTGGTGATTGCATATATTATAATGCTGAAGGTATCTCTCTAATTCATTTATTCTTGGTGATCTTCGCTACTGCTACTATATTCGCTAATTGTTTCAATGTCATCATTAGAGTATTCATTCTTTTCACTACCTACACTAGGTGGTCTAGTCCACGTCAGCGACTTCATTTTTTGTTGCACAATATCATCTAATGACTTTTCACGTTTTTTCTCATAAGATTGGCCAAGTTTACATCGTTGCTGTTCCAAGATAATTCCTAAGTCGATTAATTTATCGAGATGCTCCTCATACATATTTGAAAAATCATACATCTGTTGAGCCTCTTTCATAAATCTGTGTGATGCATTTTAGCAAAACAGCGATTTAATCTTCAGAAAGGTAAAGAAACCTCTAGAACAGATATATAGATTAACAAGGTTGTAGCAAATCAGTCAGAAAATAAAAGCTATAAATTTCGATTGACCTTTGTATTTTCCACAGAGTCAATATTCGGATGATCTTAGTAATATTCTTTTCTAACTGCGGGAAATGTGGGTACAAAGGTAATATCTCGCTGACAGTTTGTAAAGAAGAAAATACAGTTTCATTTAGACATCTTATAAACTGTAAAGTAACAATAAATATGGGCTTGACGTTTAACAGCGGCCACATGTCACTAGTTTCCTTGACGTAGTTTTTATGTAATTTCTTGTCTCTATTATATTTTGTATACAAGTACCCATAATCATCTCGACCAGTATAGCTGAAGAGATTCTGTTATTTATACTGACTGTGTGAAGAGGACACCTGGTGAACCGTTAGATGTAATTGAGTGAAAGTCGATAAATTTATAAAGATTGGGACAAGAAGGAAATTACTACATTTTATTGCTTTTTGTCGGCATCTTTTGTGTTATTCATTTGATGAACCTTAATAATAAAATGGCACCAAGAGCTACCTCGTTTGACGGTCAACACTAAGAACTTCCTTGGGCTGGACAGGCAGTGGGCAAGATAAGAAACTTGCAAGAGTAGGTTTAAGACACTCCCGCCTCCACGAGTCTTCCTACCTATGAGAGAAACAGGGTGGTGGTTAAATGACATCACTGGGTGGAAGTCTTCCAAGTTGAAGTAAACGGCCAGGGCGGAAGGGTTCCAAAGATGAACTTAATGGCCACATGTTCGAGACCAGGGCGAACCATATAGTAACATGGATATCGGCTGTGGTCTACAGCCTGGAGAGGGATGGGTTCAACCAGGTTGAAACGGCTCATGATACGTCAATGATGACGAAATGACAATAAATAGATTTCACATACTGGATCGGTCGCAGCCCGGGTTACCAATGACCGCGCCATCCGCTGGACACCAGGACGGAGGTGACAAGTATGTGACTGGTGCAACTACCATCAAAGTACGGGCAAGAGATAACATCACCATTGGAACATGGAATGTCAGGACATTAAGACCAGCTGGGAAACTTGAGGAGCTAACTCATGAAGGAGCAAAAAAATACAATGAGATTAACAACAGGATTAAAAAGAGCACAAAGAAAGCAAAAGAAAGCTAGTTAGAGGACTAATGCAAGGAAGTCGAGAAAAGCCTGAACCAGAATGACAGTAAAAAGGCATACCAGTTGGTGAAAGACTTGACAATAGAGAAACAGGGGAGATCTAATATGATTCAGGACAAGGCTGGTAAGAGTCTGACAGAAAACCAAGACATTCTTAACAGATGGACGGAATACTGTTCGGAGCTTTACAACCAGGAGACTTCTGGAGACCAAGCTGTACTAAACGTACCACTGACCACAACAGAAGTTGACCACCCGATCCTCAGGAACGAAGTAGAGGCTGCAGTAAAGGCGCTAAAGAAGGGGACGTCAGCTGGGGTAGACAATATACCAGCAGAACTTGTTAAAGCATGAGGAACTTCCATGATAGATGTCTTCACAACAATCTGCAACCAAATCTGGCAAACAGGAGAATGGCCCACCCTATGATCATGAATCTACAACTGTGCCAGAACTACCGAACAATCAGTCTCATCAGTCACCCAAGCAAGGTTATGCTTAAGATCATCCTCAATAGACTGAAACCTCAAGCAGAGCACATCATTGCGGAAGAACAGGCAGGTTTCAGAGCAGGACGTAGCACTACAGAACAGATCTTCAATCTTAGAATCCTCTGTGAAAAATATCTCTAGCATCAACAGAACCTCTGTCATGTCTTCATTGACTTCAAGAAGGCTTTCGACAAGGTATGGCATGCAGCCTTGTGGGCCACCATGCGGATATACAACATAAATGCAAAACTAATCCGCATATAGAAACCCTGTATGACAAAGTGACAAGTACAGTTCTCGTCAATGGCAACATAGGAGACTTGTTCAGAACCACAGTCGGAGTCAGACAGGGGTGCCTTCTCCCACCCACTCTCTTCAATATCTACCTGGAAAGGATCATGTCCGACGCCTTGGAATACCATGAGGGCAGTGTCAGTGTTGGAGGCTGAACAATCACCAACCTGCGCTTCGCTGATGATATCGATGGCTTAGCAGGAGATGAAAAAGAAATGGAAAACTTAGTGAAACATCTCAGTCAAGCATCACTAAGATATGGGATGGAGATCAACACTGAAAAAACAAACCTAATGACAAACAACCCGAGTGGCATCCAAAAGGAAATAAGAGTGAATGGACAGAAGCTGGGCACAGTAACAAGCTTCAAGTACCTGAGTGCTATCGCGTCTGATGAAGGTTCAAAACCTGAGGTTTTTTCCAGGATTGTGCATACAACAGCTGCTCTGGCTAGGCTGAAGCATATTTGGAATGACAGCAACATCACACTTGGGTCCAAGATCAAGCTTATGCGCTCCCTCGTCATGTCCATATTCCTATATGCATGTGAGACATGGACCCTAACCGCAGAATTAGAGAGAATAATCCATGCCTTAGAGATGAGATGTTATCGAAGGATCCTGAAAATCTCATACTTAGACCATGTCTCTAATGCGGAGGTTCGCACTAAAATCCAAGGTGCAGTTGGACCTTATGAAGATCTGCTCACCACTGTAAAGAAACGCAAACTAAGATGGTAAGGTCACGCCTCACGCTCAACTGGTCTGTCAAAGACAATCCTACAGGGCACAGTGAGAGGAAAGAGAAAACGAGGCAGACAGAAGAAGAGATGGGAAGACAATATTAAAGAGTGGACAGGCATGGACTTTGCAAAGTCCCAAAGAGCAGTGGAGAACAGGGCAAAATGGAGAGAGATTGTCCCAAAGTCATCAGTGGTGCCCCTATGATCAGCAAGGTTATGGGAGAAATGAAAAAATGAAAATAATATTGCGCGTTTCATATGTCATTACAATGTAGCCTTCATCTAACAGCACATTTCGGTTTTAATCGCCATTCAATCAAAAACGTCTATATACATATGCTATGAGAGACGGAGTAGAATCCCCTCTGAAAATCAAATACCGTTACACTATTGTGCACACAGTGCACAAAAGAAAGCATTTTCAGTGAGTGAAGTACTGGAACAGTTCCGGGCGAGTTTGAAACCGTGTGCCCACCTCTCGTTACGTGCGGAAAATTAACTCATGCTTTATCAAAGTTTCGCTCTTTGTTTCTATAAATTTTATATAACGTTGCATGCAATGAGGAATTCATTTATTAGCAGGGAGTCTAAAGAATATTTCCAAGGAGCTTAAGATCTAAACTACCACTACTACTCCTGCTACTACTACTACTAAAAATAATATAGCCTACTTTGTTTTACCTAGATCACTATAAACATTGCCGATACCGCAAATAAAAGCTCTTAAGGTCACACTAAGCAGGATCAATGAGGTAACCAATGTAAAGAAGAAATTTTACAGCGAACACATAATTTAACACTGGTGAAAATGCATGTCTTGCTATGTTCATTTACACTGGCGACACCCCACAATACCATTTCCCGATTGAGACAAATCCTTTTGGAAAACAAGCGCATTAACAATGTTTACAGATCGATACAACATAGTAGCTTAGCAAGAACGATATTTCAATGAAGTCTCCCGTTTTATAGAAATATATTTAATTATAATGTGTGCTTGTATGCATAAAGTCAGGATCTACCTAATGCAAATATAACAAAGCGCTTGTTTGAAGAATAAACAATCTTTTTATATATATTTATACATGTTGAAATTTCTCTCTAACATAATGCTCATTTCTCTCTAACATAATGCTCATTAGCTGCACAAATACATCATTAGGAAGATCGATGGGTTAGTAGGTAGGGTGGTGAGATGGTGGGTAAATCCATACATACGTGCAGAGACTTCGCCAAGATTATCCGTTAAATATTTCATCTTTGGACATATGAAGGTATTGTCTGTGTTCGGCGTGCCGAGAATTGACATAACAAAACTTCCCGAATTCATTCAAAATTAATATTATCGATACTGCAAAATAGTCAAAGCATTACACCGGGAATATTAATCATTATATTTCTACTAAAATTACACAAGTACATTTTTGTCTAGGGAAAGCTCTGAATTTCATATCACTTCAATTATTTATAAGTTATCGATGTTTCAAGAGAAAATGATTCTTGTAGAGTACATATATTAGCTTTTGAAAAAGTCAGTATTCCGATAGTTTCAGTAATAATGATTTCTAAATGCTGTGGAAAAATATCAAAATTTGGGTAAAAACGTAAATAAGTCTCTGAATTTTTGTAAAGAAAACAATACTTTCTAATTTAGAAATGTTATAAATTGTCTTGAAACTGTAAGTTAGGTTTTAATATTGACAGAGATGCCACTAGTTACCTTGACGTAGATTTGATGTATAATTTCTAGATTCTATTATATTTTGCATGTAGCCATAATCATCTTGACCAGCATAATGGAAGGGCTTCTCTTTTTATTCCTGTCTGTATAAAAGGAAGTACGTTATGCAGCGTTAGATGCAATGGAATGAAAGTTGATAAATTTATAAAGGGTGCAACAAGAAGGAAATCATGACATTTTAGAGCTTACCATTTTGTTTTTACTGTCCTTGACTTATGTATCATCAAGTGCCCTACTGCTAGCTCCTTTTTTTAAGTACGGCTTAATCTGCATCTCAGCATGCGTTTTAGTTCTAAATTAATGCTTTTGCTTTTAATTTAGTTTAAATTTCGATTTTAAGCAATATTTTAAGTTAGATTTTTTGTGTGTGCATGCTACAGGTCCTAACCTGCGGTATTTTAGTCACCTAAATACTAAATTCGCTTTTAATTACTGCCTTTTTAAAAAGCTTTGCTTGCTTATATTTTAAGTTATGCACTCTGTGTTTTGTCCCCTTGTATCTATGTATTATGCTATGTTGTTATGTCTTGCAAGTCATGCTTAATATAATGTCTTGATTGTTTTTATGTCATGTCAGTGAAAAGATCATTAGAGCTTATACTGAGTTGTTGTTTTAAATCAAGTCGACTATAAATAAATCTAATCTTATCTTAAGGAGTCAGGGATATAAGGTACCGGTAACTGTATTTACGGTAGTAAACAAGTGCTGACCCTTTAGCTGGTTGGTTAAGAGCGACAATTTTGTCAGCAATGGGTTTTTATAAGTCAAAAATATGTGATAGCATTTACTCAATAATATAAAGCCAGGTGATAAAGATATTTGAGGATACATTGCGACACTGTTCCACAGATCTGCATCAGATACTTCATTGTCATCAGACAGAGAAGTGAGGTTTTTGCTTATGTTTAGACCCTAGATACTGTCCTAAAACTTTGGATATGACCCTTAAAATCATAATTAGCCAGTCACCATTCTTCCAATCACAACAGTAGCACCCCTCTTTTGGAACATTTGAAAAACCATTCTCCTTTGACAACAAGTGACTCTTTGGAGACCAGAAACTCGTTTGCCAAAAATTACTGAAGATCTGGACAAAAAGGCGCTGGCTGCTTGACCTCCTCTTCCTGGCCTGAATGAAGGAGTGGGTCGCTGGACCTTTTCCTCTTGTAGTACTGAACAGGAAGTATCAGGCTGCTTGACCTCCTCTTCCTCCTGGTGGCCCCAACAAGAGGGAGCTGCTGCTCAACTTAATCGTCCTGGTGGCCCAGAGAATAGTGTGGTAGATGCTTGACCTCTTCCTATGGTGGTGCTGACTGGAGATAGTTGGATGCTCAACTTCAACTTATTCCTCCTGGTAGCACCAACAGGTGCTAGCTAACTGTTCAACTGCCTCTTCCTCATGGTGGCTCCAACAAGAGGGAGCTGGCTGTTCAACCTCATCTTCAAGGTGGCGCAGATAATAGGGTGGCAGCTGTTTGACCTCTTCCTCCTGGTGGTGCTGACTGGAGAGAGCTGGATGCTCAACATCAGCTTCTTCTTCCTGGTGGCCCTGACATGGGCCAGCTAACTGCTCAACTGCCTCTTCCTCCTGGTGGTGCTGACAGGAAAGCTGGATGCTCTGCCTCCTCATCCTCTTCCACCTGGTGCCCCTGACATGTGGGAGCTCACTGCTCAACCTCATTATCTACTTCATGAACACTATAAATACAAGAATAAGTCCTTGTCAATATAAGATTTAAACGAGTTAATGCATTTCTAAACTTTGTAAACTGAAGAGCTATGACAGGAAATAGTTATGGAGTACTTTAAGATCAAAGATAGAAACTAAAAGTCATACTTTAAGTGGAACTTAAATATGTCACAAACTTAAAAAAAAGCTAAAGTGGACCAGTGATCACCGACCTCACTGACATTAACCTAGCAACAAGCAAGAAATCAGTGTTAATAGGATGCTTATTATAGATATTTTCCAATGCTTTTGATTGTATATACTATGATAACAATTGCTTTTAGATAAAATTGCGTAAAGGTTATTCTATTTCTAGTAATGGCAGCCGTATCTGATCAAAGATCAGCATCACTTGTATAAATTTGAAGGAAACTCAATCCTAGGTTAATACTTTTGATAATCGTAATCAAAACAAACTGCTAAGTCGCCTACAAAATAGTCAACAATTAATTATAATTAAATTCACTTTTAGGATTAAAGACCTCAGTACTGTCGGCATCTTCTTTAATTGCAGACATCAATGAATAACCGTGTGATTAGTGGGAATGACCATTAGCAATGTGCTAATTATTGTTTTAAAAATGCACGAATTGGGGTCGAATTGTCCCATGGCTGGCGTTGAAATGACTTGGGGTTGAAATGTCTTGGGAATTTTCTTAGGGTCGAAATGTCTCGCTCCCTCGATATATATACAGAGCAATAAAATGAGTAAAAACAGTCAGTACAGAAACACCTGGCTCGGAAATGTCCTGTATTTGACCGTCACATGAAATGTGCTTCTTGTTAATAACATCAGTTTTAAAAACCCGACCAAAGGCACGTGGTGAATTGGATCCGACTTTGAGGGGACGGTGTATATGTACCTCTGGGGGATCACGGTCCCCGGAAGCTTTGGGAATTTTTGATCTCAATGTCCCCGATAGGTTCCATTCATACTAATATATATATATATATATATATATATATATATATATATATATATATATATATATATATATATATATATATATATATATATAAAAGTTATTATATAAGTTATTATATAATTCTAGAATAATGATAAAAACTAGTAAAGAAACTAAACTTTAAATTGTTTGAGTTGTGTATCCTAACTCTAACTCTTACCAGTAATTGTATATCAAGTTAGCCATAGTACAAGCAATTTGACAAACCCTATATATTTAGCAATGCACAGATAACTAACCCTGTAATATGGGCTAAAGATACAGGAAACAAAACAGCTTTAAAATTTATATTTGATTATTGTTCTAGGATCAAATAATAATTTGTTTAATTTTAGAGGTCTCTTAGACATCAATAAATACTGAGTTTACTGTATTTGAAATACATGACATTTGCACTAGATGGAGATTACATTTCCTTGTTGCAAAATTGATTTTCGAAAGTGTCAGTATCTTAGTGACACTTATATCATTATCACGATGGGAATTTGTTATAGAAAGCTCAGGAAATTGCTACACAGCAGGTCCTCTATTACTTTTAAATTCCTCTAATTTCTTGTACTATTTGATGGTTTCATTTCAAAATGGTGTTTTTCACAGCAGGTAACTTTGTGTGTGAAAAAGTGAATCATTTTGAAGACCAAACAATATATTATAAAACCATATTAATGTCATAGTAATAAAGCTATCATCTTGTAAGGATGATTTAACAATATAATAATAAAAATGTAATCTTGAATTGCAGTTATAATGAATTTTACATCATCGAATATCAGTAGATATATCAGTAATTATATTTCTAAATAGTATAATGTGAATTTATTTACATCATCAAATATCACTAGATATATCAGTAATTATATTTCTAAATAGTATAATGTGAATTTATTTACATCATCAAATATCACTAGATATATCAGTAAGATTTCTAAATAGTATAATGTGAATTTATTTACATCATCAAATATCACTAGATATATCAGTAAGATTTCTAAATAGTATAATGTGAATTTATTTACATCATCAAATATCACTAGATATATCAGTATGATTTCTAAATAGTATAATGTGAATTTATTTACATCATCAAATAACACTAGATATATCAGTAAGATTTCTAAATAGTATAATGTGAATTTATTTAATTTCATGAGTATCAATTTTCAGGGTTTTGCAAATAATTTATTTTCATCAGTAATTAAATTTGTGTTTAAGGGATGAGGGTCCGGCTATCGTCTTAGATAAATCATTATTTGTTGGGTTTCACATTTGTAGTTTGTAGCAGCCACAAAATCCACACACAAATTGGAACCCCACAAATAATAGTGAGCTGACACCAAGTTGATAGAATTTGTGGGCAAATCAGCAAAAGAAAAATGTTGAAAACTTTTTTAAACTGTATTTTTACATGTATAATGCATACCCAACAAAAAAATGAAAACAGATCTGCCTTCGTATAATTTATATACATATTTATAACTTAACTTTTCATTGACAGTATATTGCCAGGATGGTGCTAACAAGCCATTAAACACTTTACATACATCCATGCATATTCATATAAGTTGCCTGCAGATTGGTCCTGGCCCAGTATTCTCAAAACATTCTGAGCATGAAAGTCAACCTCAGGCTCGAGCTCAAAACCCAAAAATCATATATGATTATTTAAGGTACATCTATGTCATGGAAATTTGGCAATCTAAAAGAGGAATACACATTATGAAAAATCTGAAAGTTCTGTGATTCTAACTTTATTCCAGTTAAAGTTATAGGTTGTCAAAGTTCTGTGATTCTAGCTTTATTCCAGTTAAAGTTGTAGGCTGTCAAAGTTCTGTGATTTTAGTGTTATTTCAATTAAAGTTATAGGCTGTCACAGCTGTGCGACTAGCTTTATTCCCATTAAAGTTATAGGCTGTCAGAGCTATGTGATTCTAGCTTTATTCCAACTGAAGTTATAGGCTGTCAAAGTTCAATTATTTTCTTTATTCCAATTCAAGTTATAGGCTGTCAGAGTTCTTTGATTCTAGCTTTATTTCAATTAAGTTATAGGCTGTCAAAGTTCTGTGATTCTAGCTTTATTCCAATTAAGTTATAGGCTGTCAAAGTTCTGTGATTCTAGCTTTATTCCAATTAAAGTTATAGGCTGTCAGAGCTCTGCGACTAGCTTTATTCTGATTAAAGTTATAGGCTGTCAAAGTTCTGTGATTCTAGTTTTATTCTAATTGAAGTTATAGGCTGTCAGAGTTCTGTGATTCTAGCTTATTCCAATTTAAGTTATAGGCTGTCAGAGCTCTGCGACTAGCTTTATTCTGATTAAAGTTATAGGCTGTCAAAGTTCTGTGATTCTAGCTTTATTCCAATTAAGTTATAGGCTGTCAGAGTTCTGTGATTCTAGCTTTATTCCAGTTAAAGTTATAGGCTGTCAAAGTTCTGTGATTCTAGCTTTATTCCAATTAAAATCATAGACTGTCAGAGTTCTATGATTAGAGCTTTATTTCAATTAAGTTATAGGCTGCCAAAGTGACGTGATTCTAGCTTTATTCCAGTTAAAGTTATATGCTGTCAGAGTTCTGTGATTCTAGCTTTATTCCAATTAAAGTCATAGACTGTCAGAGTTCTGTTATTCTAGCCTCATTCCAGAGTTCTTTGATTCTAGTTTTATTCCAATTAAGTTATAGGCTGTCAAAGTTCTCTGATTCTAGCTTTATTCCAATTAAAGTTATAGGCTGTCAGAGCTCTGCGACTAGCTTTATTCTGATTAAAGTTATAGGCTGTCAAAGTTCTGTGATTCTAGTTTTATTCTAATTGAAGTTATAGGCTGTCAAAGTTCTGTGATTCTAGTTTTATTCCATTTAAAGTTATAGGCTGTCAGAGATCTGTGATCCTAGCTTTATTCCAGTTAAAGTTATAGGCTGTCAAAGTTCTGTGATTCTAGCTTTATTCCAATTTAAAATCATAGACTGTCAGAGTTCTGTGATGATAGCTTTATTTCAATTAAGTTATAGGCTGTCAAAGTGACATGATTCTAGCTTTATTCCAGTTAAAGTTATATGCTGCCAGAGTTCTGTGATTCTAGCTTTATTCCAATTAATGTCATAGACTGTCAGAGTTCTGTGATTCTAGCCTCATTCCAATTCAAGTTATAGGCTGTCAGAGTTCTTTGATTCTAGCTTTATTTCAATTAAGTTATAGGCTGTCAAAGTTCTGTGATTCTAGCTTTATTCCAATTAAGTTATAGGCTGTCAAAGTTCTCTGATTCTAGCTTTATTCCAATTAAAGTTATAGGCTGTCAGAGCTCTGCGACTAGCTTTATTCTGATTAAAGTTATAGGCTGTCAAAGTTCTGTGATTCTAGTTTTATTCTAATTGAAGTTATAGGCTGTCAGAGTTCTGTGATTCTAGCTTTATTCCAATTAAAGTTATAGGCTGTCAGAGCTCTGCGACTAGCTTTATTCCAATTGAAGTTATATGCTGTCAGAGTTCTGTGATTATAGCTTTATTCCAATTAAAGTTATAGGCTGTCAGAGCTCTGCGACTAGCTTTATTCCAATTGAAGTTATATGCTGTCAGAGTTCTGTGATTATAGCTTTATTCCAATTAAAGTTATAGGCTGTCAGAGCTCTGCGACTAGCTTTATTCCAATTGAAGTTATATGCTGTCAGAGTTCTGTGATTCTAGCTTTATTCCAATTGAAGTTATAGGCTGTCAGAGTTCTGTGATTCTAGCTTTATTCCAGTTAAAGTTATAGGCTGTCAAAGTTCTGTGATTCTAGCTTTATTCCAATTAAAGTCATAGACTGTCAGAGTTCTATGATTATAGCTTTATTTCAATTAAGTTATAGGCTGCCAAAGTTCTGTGATTCTAGCTTTATTCCAGTTAAAGTTATATGCTGTCAGAGTTCTGTGATTCTAGCTTTATTCCAATTAAAGTCATAGATTGTCAGAGTTCTGTGATTCTAGCCAAATTCCAGAGTTCTTTGATTCTAGTTTTATTCCAATTAAGTTATAGGCTGTCAAAGTTCTGTGATTCTAGCTTTATTCCAATTAAAGTTACAGGCTGTCAGAGCTCTGCGACTAGCTTTATTATGATTAAAGTTATAGGCTGTCAAAGTTCTGTGATTCTAGTTTTATTCTAATTGAAGTTATAGGCTGTCAGAGTTCTGTGATTCTAGTTTTATTCCAATTAAAGTTATAGGCTGTCAGATCTCTGCGACTAGCTTTATTCTGATTAAAGTTATAGGCTGTCAAAGTTCTGTGATTCTAGCTATATTCCAATTAAGTTATAGGCTGTCAAAGTTCTGTGATTCTAGCTTTATTCCAGTTAAAGTTATAGCCTGTCAGAGTTCTGTGATTCTAGCTTTATTCCAGTTAAAGTTATAGGCTGTCAAAGTTCTGTGATTCTAGCTTTATTCCAATTTAAAATCATAGACTGTCAGAGTTCTATGATTAGAGCTTTATTTCAATTAAGTTATAGGCTGCCAAAGTGACGTGATTCTAGCTTTATTCAAGTTAAAGTTATATGCTGTCAGAGTTCTGTGATTCTAGCTTTATTCCAATTAAAGTCATAGACTGTCAGAGTTCTGTGATTTTAGCCTCATTCCAATTCAAGTTATAGGCTGTCAGAGTTCTTTGATTCTAGCTTTATTTCAATTAAGTTATAGGCTGTCAAAGTTCTGTGATTCTAGCTTTATTCCAATTAAGTTATAGGCTGTCAAAGTTCTCTGATTCTAGCTTTATTCCAATTAAAGTTATAGGCTGTCAGAGCTCTGCGACTAGCTTTATTCTGATTAAAGTTATAGGCTGTCAAAGTTCTGTGATTCTAGCTTTATTCCAATTGAAGTTATAGGCTGTCAGAGTTCTGTGATTCTAGCTTTATTCCATTTAAAGTTATAGGCTGTCAAAGTTCTGTGATTCTAGCTGTATTCCAATTAAAGTTACAGGCTGGCATAATTCTGTGATTCTAGGTTTATTCCACTTAAAGTTATAGGCTGTCCAAATTTTCAGACTTTGAGTTTCTTGCTCAAAAAGTTTTGAGAATACAGGGCCTGGTTGTCACAAAACTCTTGAGCCTGAGTTTAAGTTTGAGATTTTGTTGGGCCAATCACAAACATTGTTACATTTGAAAGGTCATTTTTGATTGGCTGATAGTAGAAACTCAATCTCAAACTCAAGCTCAGTTTTATGATGCCATTTACTATAAATCTTGAGTAGAACAACAGTGTAGAACCCTTCTCTGTTGGTGCATTATGGGACAGCAGATCTGGATCATTGATGTTGCAGTAGTGTGCTCATTATACAGAAGTATGTAAATGTACAGTACAATTTGTGTTAATAATTTAGATTCAACAGAGATGGACTCATGAAGACAAAGTAGCAGAGGTTCTGAGACAGTGGTGGAAGTAATGTTTGAATGACGCATTCAGCAGAGATGGATCCATGAAGACAAAGTAGCAGAGGTTCTGAGACAGTGGTGGAAGTAATGTTTGAATGACACATTCAGCAGAGATGGATCCATGAAGACCAAGTAGCAGAGGTTCTGAGACAGTGGTGGAAGTAACGTTTGAATGACACATTCAGCAGAGATGGATCCATGAAGACCAAGTAGCAGAGGTTCTGAGACAGTGGTGGAAGTAATGTTTGAATGACACATTCAGCAGAGATGGATCCATTTAGACCAAGTAGCAGAGGTTCTGAGACAGTGGTGGATTAATGTTTGCAAGACACATTTATAATCGCCAGATTACCCTAGAGCTTTATTTACAAGATTTCTTGGCTACATCAAAAGTTGTGCTTATACAGCCTATAACTTGTTGCTTTTGTTTTCCTTTAACAATGCAGAAGTTAAATATGATGAACCATTATGGATTTTGTGTGTGCTTTTATGCATTTCTAGTCAGAATTCTGTCTCCAAAATGTTATTGTATGCCAAAATAATGATTTGTATTTATATATTCAAGACATGTACTTTCCATTGTTTATGTTATGTCAGTCACAGTGTGTGTGTGTCCATATTTCATTGTGCTTTGATGAAGCATTTGAGTAATTGAATGCATATAGCTACATTCATTTTTTGCACAAATATTTTAAAAATAATTAGTAATGAAGTTATTACCTGGCTTGCATAGAAAAAAAAAGGATTGTCATTATGAATGCCAAATATTTGTTACCTGCCAAAAGCTATTTTGCAACATTGTAGAAGTATAAATTCTGTTCAATTTCAATGAAACATTAGAAATATTGTCACTTTCAGTATAGTAGCAACACTGCAGCATCAAGCACAATGTAATTTAGGGCTTAGGGCACTTTACATAATGGGGTCAGTTTAGGGTTTATGGCACATTACATTATGGTGTCAATTTAGGGCTCTTAGGGTACATTACATTATGGGGTTAGTTTAGGGCTTAGGGCACATTACATTATGGAGTCAGTTTAGGGCTTAGGGCACATTACAGTATGGGGTCAGTTTTAATCCAGAAGACTGAAAACAATAGGAAATGGGATATCAAGCTAAAAGATAGTTGCAGTAGAACATTGATTATCCAAACTCATTGAAGGACACAAAAATGGTTTAGATTATTGGGATTTTTGGATAATACGAAATAGGCAAAGCCGAGGAGAAATAAGTGCACTGTTGGTCATTTGTGTATTGACAGATATATTGCATGTACTGAGTGCTTAGACCAGTGGTTCCCAACCTTTTCTTGCTGTGACCCTAAATTGGCCACCAACAGGACTTCGCGACCCTCAGGGCACTTTTCAGCAATAGAAAAGCAAAATGAATTTTTGTTCTGATGACCCTTTGCGACCCTACAGACCCCCTGCAACCCTGATTTGTGTCACAACCTGAGGTTGGGAACTGCTGGCATAGACAGTGGAGGAATAAATGCAGATAGCAACAATATTTTTGCATAGGGGTACATGTGTGTTCTTTCTAGAAGAAGGTACTGTCTGAAGGAATGTGGAGGCATTCCCTCCCATCTGCTGGAGTGGTCTAGTCATCCCCGGTCCTTGACTGGATTCTTTATCCTTGTAACTCATCAGAGGGAAAAGTTCAGGTTGATTCATAGGTTCAACTGATCACCATGTCTTGTTGGTGTGGGATTTATATACCCCCTTGCTGCCAGTGCAGCCGGTGCAGCTGCTTTTGGGGTAATGTGACATTAGCACCCCAGTTTATGGTGGGCCGTAGTATCATAACCTGATGTTTGCAGCCAGTGCACTATATTGGAATGACATTAAGGATTGAAAATGACATTATTGTTTAATGCAGCCAGGATTCGACTTAAGTAGTGGTTGAACTCAAAAACAAAAATAAGTTATGAAGTAAAAATGGGGTTAAAAGAAGAAGTGGCTAGATAACTTTCTCAAATTATTTATTAAATACTTAAAATGAATAATTATCCTGTTTTTTATAAACAAAAATAGCTAATCTTTGAATTATAAAATATACATTTAAATCAGTATGTACAATATTTGTATGTTGTTCCAGAAATTGGCAGTGTTTGTATTGTGCTTCACATATGACACATCAGCGGTCCATTTCTAATATGGAGTGGTCATTATAGAAAAAGATAACATAAGCCTCATAAAGTGAGGACAGTAATGGAAGGAATGTGTTTCCACAGAGAGAGAGAGGAAAATTCCAGCAAAAGACCGGGCCTAAACATCAGAGTTTTCATGAGAGGAAAAATGATAAATTCAGTTTAAAAATATGAAACACCCATTTAAATAGAGATGTTGATCCCTATCCGAATTGCAGAGTGTATTAAAGATGAATCCAAAAATATTCTCTATTTTACCACATTCAACCACAAAGCAAGTCCATTTGAGTAAACAGCACATGGGGTTTTTAATATTGTTGATAGGTAGTATTGGGAACATAACTTTCTAGAGAAACGAAAAGTGCCAAGTTGGTATCTTCCACCCAAACTAATTTCCATGCCTGAAAAAAAAATGCAGTTTCAATTTATTGCTGTAGCTCACACACTGCTCATTTTTCTTGCTGAAAGTATAACTTCTATCAGTGTACACAATCAAGCATTGCATGGCATGATGGGAAATCTTGTATTTTCGCATGAAAATATAAGGAAAAATATAAGGATATATTTTTCACATGTAAAATATAGGAATGAAAAAAAAAAAAAAAATATTTCACCAGTAATTTTCTGTATTTGACACTTAAGTATAAAATAAGGGAAATCAGTTGAATATATTTTTAAAAAAAATTGAATTTTGATGAATATTACATTGAAACTACATAATTATAGCAAATTATGTCACTTGAAGTGCAATTAGATTGGCCTGCATGTAAATTTAACATTGACTGTTAAGAATTTTTTATTTTATTTTAGCCCTCATCAAAGTCTGTTTAGTTATAAAAAATGTAACATGATCACTGCCAGAAAATTATAATTTTTATCGCATATTTTTTTTTCTCATACCTTAGGTTACAAAGTGTACAGAAAATGTTTTTAAATTATAATACCAGTAAACACCTTTTTAGATTTCACATGGAATTAGAAAAATTGAAAGAGTTATGGAGTCACATATTTCTTTTTTACAATGTAAATTACCAATTAAAGTGATGCAGTTTGACTAAGAAATATCATTGTATGCCAGCAACTTGTGTAGTATTGAAATTATGACTGATTTTTATCAATCTGATTAAAATAAAGATCTGCTTATAATAAGTAGATCTGACAGGCACCAATAAAGGTTGATGTTCTAGTGACCTTTGAGGCAGTGATACAGGTTGAGGTTTTAGTGACCTTTGGAATTCCCAGTCCTCTTATTTTAGTAACCTATCAAATAAAGCATTGCATTTCATATTAGGGAGTGTTATCTTCAGAAGTTATACGTACTGAATGACGTTTTTCATTTCATAAATGTGAAAGCTGTAATCTCATTGGTGAATCAAAAGGTAAAAAGAACATGACCTTGTATCAGTGTCCGTCAGATCACATTAATTCTTGTCAGTGATCTTGGTCATAATCAGATTGCATTTTTATGAAACACCATATCAGTGATGGTGTGTTGTGAACCATGTGATTCTCAAAATTCTTGTCTGTCTGTCAGAAATGATTTCTTCAAATTGTTATACTTTGTCAACAAAGTTTTACAGTAATTATACTGGTTAATTAAAAACAGTTGGATATTTTTCAGAATTCTTCATGTAATAAATGCAAGGTACAAATTTAAAAGAAAAATATAACACAGTAAAACATTGGTTTATTTTCTAATTATCACATTTTGATCTATATTTGCGTTATGCAGTATGCTGAAAAATTGATCTCTTAATCTTTGGAGGAATATTTTAATTGTCACTTGCAATGTATTTTTGATTCATTTTTAGATTGTAACTACAGCAGATCTGATAATGTAGCTGTGATAATTTCTTAACGATAATTTCCCGGACATGAGACTGAGTGGGATTATGGTATACACTGTATCTGCATCTAATGTCATGGTACAGACAATTATTTTCTATGCTTCACTCATTGGTAGATATTTTTTATACATCTATTCTAGACATGAAAAATAAAATTGGGAACACTTATATATCTATTGTATCACAATGTATATATCCTAGAAGAAATGAAGGTATCAAATTGACATAGGGTTTAAGCTCAGTAGCTTGAAATGTAGCAATAAGAGTATATGCAACCTGATTGGGAGGTTGGATGGGTTGGAATATGTAACAACTGAAAAGCAACTTTCATGACAGGACTGGATATTTTTCCCTTTCCTGATTAATTTGATGCATCTAACATGAGCTAACTTATATATATATATATACTTGAGTATTATCCAGGTCCAAAAGCAAACAACATAGACCCCGATCAGCTGTCGCATAATGTGCTGGCAGATCAGGGTCTATGTTGTTTGTTATACTGATTAATCCTTACAAACTGCATAGACCCAGATCTGCCGGCGCATAATGCACTGGGAGATCTGGGTCTATACAGTTTGCAGTTGGTATCGGCTTATATGTGAGTATATACGGTATATATATTCCCATGCTAATAATGAATCGAGCAATTTGGGCCTACTTGTGCTAAAGCGAACGTTCAGGCTAATTAATATCAAAAGTGTGCTAACCTACCTGACATGTTTATGAAATGAACAGAAACAGCACTATTCCACCAAAATGTATTCAGTGACACTTGACCGTGAAGCAGCATTCGACGTAAATGGCAGAATGGCCGCACACGTCATTAATTTAACTAACGAACGAACATGAAGCAGCAGCTCTTCACATAAGCATGAGTCTTACTGGTAACGATTCTATATACATACTTTTTTTACATGCTAAATGTAGTTGTGGACTTTTGGGGGAGGATCACATTGCTGACATTAGGTAGCTGCAAATGCACCCATTTTAGGAAATTGAGTAGTTACAGATTTTTAAAATACAATTGCTACAAAATTGTTTTACATCTAGACACATGAAATTTAGTGCCTGCAAAATGATGTATGTAACAGTAATAATTTGTCAGGATTGCCAGCAATAATTGTGGCAACAAATTCATTACTAATTAAACTCACATTGCCATATAATGAAATAGTAATTGTAAATAAATAAATAAACAAAATTGGAACAGAGACCAGAAGTTAATCATCAAAAGTTTTCAAAAATCTCATAGATGGACAGATATAGTTAGAATTTTTAAGATTAAAGCATTTGATATTATAGATACAAGGTCTGTTCCAGTAAAATATACTTGGGACCCAGGGAAGGCACTTTTAATGTGGAGTAGTTTCCATAGATGCAAGTTAGAATTTTGTATCATTTTCATATAAACTCTTTAAGTAATCAGAGCACCCTGGCATATATTTTTCAAAAAGTGCCTTCCCTGGGTACCAGGTATATTTAAATGGAACAGCCCTAAAACATAAATTGACATCCCTTTTGCTTTAAGTATGATAGTGTTTGACAGCTAATATGAACCAGATAAAAGATGCCAGGTCCATGTGAACCTCTTGTTTTTATCTATCTATTTATTTATTTATTTATGTTTGTTTATTCCATGCTACAAATGGGGCTCCTGTAGTTTTTACTTTTGAGTCCTGTCAGACATGCATTACAATTAACTTTTGTGTTGAAGTCAGTTTTTTGTATAATGTTGGTCATATGCATGCACCAATATAAGTGGATACATCTTGACGAGTGCAACAGCACCTGCCCAATATAGGTCACTGTGTTGTTTATCTCACATATCATTGGCTTAAGAATGGCAGGGCCATGCAGCGTTGCACCTTGATCATAGGATCACAGATTTTACCCAACATCTTCTCCTATGTCCCCCAAATCTTTACCCCTGTGCACCAGTTAGGCATGCTTTTCCATCATGAGAAAATTGAAAATTACACCTACTACTTTTCTTTAGTGCACAGCCATCCACGTCGGTGCTGACACTTGCAGTGGCCATAGTCGCTAAAGGCGATAAAACTGTAAGATGGCAATTAATATCCATTTTTAAACAATATATCTGGCAATCAAACTTTCAAGGTTTGTGATAGTCTGCCGAGTTGCAATGTAAAGTCTTTGAGGGCTGTTAGTGTAACATATTTTTGAGGCTGAATGCATGCCTACAAAAACGAAGATTTATTTTGACATTGAATAAAAGACAAAAGGAACTAAATTCATGCAAATAGACAATTTGTCATTTATTCAATGAATTATTAATTTGAAAAGAAAAGTAATTCAGAAAAATATGGGCATTATTATAGTTAGCAGAGGATATTTTTGTCAATTGACCCCTGGCAAATGTCTTAACTTAAGGCTAATGTGTGACCTTTTCAGCTTGCATTGTTTAATAATTCAAGGCAAGTAGAATATCTCAAGTATTGCCTGGATGGCAACTATTTTGAATTGCATCAAGCTGTTTAGTACACAATGTTTTTCAAAATTATCACATAGGGAAAGTGCTTACGTTTGCACTGTCAGCATCACTGTGTGTCCAAAATGACCTTAGGACATGAAAAATGCATTTGTGAATTTGATGCTGGTGTGCATAAACTTCTTTTTCTATGAGCTTCTGTTGACTTGTCAGGTCAAGTAAATGATATTCTTATGTTTTGATTTAGTATAACTATCCAAAAATATGGACCTTTTTGATCTCACTGGTGTACTTTCTTTTTTTTATGAATTTTTATATGTAGCTGGTTGATGCAGCATCAAATTTGTGCACAAAAACTATCCATTACACCCAATATAAATGGTGGTAGATAATGAGCGAACACTAAAGTTAAATGAGAGGAAGATCCAGAGTGGAAAATTCCATATTGCAGCTATTTTAGGTGAACCAGAAATTCAAATATGTTAATGATTTCATGAGTTACTTGAGTGCTTGATAAAATGTTCATTACAATAATGTAAGTATCCAAGATGACACTACAGTACAGATGGCAAAGTTAAGGTGGCAAAACTGTCAAAGCAAATAAGATTATGTAATTTTTGTTAGCACTGCTAGCGCATTAAGTTCTATATACCACTTTCTTCGTTCCTTTAAAATGTTGTGTGTCCCCAAAATTTGGAGGATGGTGGTCAGTGTCCCCTGACCATGGGATCATAGATGCAACACTGGCCATGTTCATCTTCTTTTAACACCTTTCTCATTTTTATGTGCAGATTGCTGCTATATAGAGATGACAGGTTTGATTGTACATGGGTTCAGTAAGGTCTGAAATCTTTTTTGGCTTCTTCTGTAATATGTATATAGTCAATAAATTTTCCATTAATTTATTGATTCAATGATTTGAAGTAAAAATGATTCTTGCTTAATTATATCTGTCATTTTTACATTGAAAAAATTGTATGTGAATGTACCTTTAGTGACATGATAATGGTTCTGTGTTGTGATTTTGGAACCTTATAATAATCACCTCATCTGTTCGTCTGCCTGTGTGCATCCTCAGTCTTTGTGAGTATAGTATAGCAACCATTTGATATTCTAATCCTTTTGGGTATGCAAATCTCTGTTAAATACAATTTTGTTAATTATCCCCACACTGTAGCATCAAGAACATTGCGATCCCTTCCATCTGTCTGAACATCAGTCTGTCCATTACCCTGTCATTTACCTCACCACCCTTTTTCCTTACTTTTCCACATGGTAACCATGTGCAACAGGGATATAATTTTTGGCTCCCTCCCCAGGAGACCATGAGAGTTTCAAAGGTCAAATGTACCAATATTTCAATTACAGTGACATTTTTTTCCCATGAATGGACTTGTTTAATGCACAAGTGCAAGACACAGTTTAATGAGTGGACTGTGGTATATCACTTGTAACAATGAATGGCTTTACTGACTGACAGTCAGTGTTGACCAATCATATTAAAGCATGTAGTTTTAACATGATTATTTTCCACTGCTTTGCTGGATTGATGCTAAATGCAGCATTTTAGCTCTGGGTGTCAATGTGAAAAATGGATGCATTTTTTAACATGCCAAAATTGGACGATAATCGTTTGTCACAAATGGCAGAGGAAATTGAACAGGAATACTTGGAAAATGGGGCATTGTGTCAAGCAGCTATGAAATTGAATTGGATCTGACATTATTACAGATGATAAAAACATACAAGATTTAAAAGTACAAAAATAATATGTAAAAAAATTAATTATCATTTTGGACAAGAGATCATGTACATAAAAATAAAGGATCCAACATTGAGGACCACAGAATATCTACATGATCGTCACTATTAAATTGACATGCATCCTACGTAATTGTGCTAAAGCATGCATCAGTACAATATGTTGCATGAATTTGCTTACATATGTATGTATTGGAATAGATAAATTCAAAAACAGATAAGTATAACACGGACATAGATATCATAGATATTACATCATCACATTTTTATTCTTATTATATACTCAGTTTTTTCTCCATTAAGTTTGCATTGTCAGAATCGTGCAGTATTTCTCCATACTGCACGGCTTAATACTGCGCGACACGTGTGTCTAAAAATAGTATCACATGTTAGGAACTACTTTGTATTGTAAACAAACAATGTACGCAAATGTAGCAGACACCGGAGCTTTTGCTTTATTAGATTTGTCTGTGGATGAACTAAACAAGCTGTTTGAGAGTACAGATGATAAAGCTGACGATGTGGATGAATTCACTGAGTCACAAAAGAATCTTTCAACCAAGCAAGTGAATGAACGTGATATTCACAATGTACAGCAGTAGCTTTATAACAACAAACGTGAGGCATACAGTATTGAAAATATCATTCTGATCATTTAAACACTTATTTAACCGATGGTTCAGACTATGAACCGTGCTCTTTAGAGTCTATAAAAAAATAGCATAAAAAGGCATCTTATGACCAAATGGAATCAGGGACGTTTTGGCCCAAGACATTTCGCCCCACTTCAATGGTCATTTCGCCCCACTTCAATAGACATTTCGCCCCACTTCAATGGACATTTTGCACCACTTAAAAAAAAAGAATGAACATTTCGCCTCACTTGAATGGTCGTTTCGGACCATGACATCGTTTAATAAATAATTATGTTCGTTTAAAACGGTGTTCTTTTTAAATTATAATTATGTTTGAAAGAAGTCTTTTCTCCATGTATCATGATGAAGAGTATAGAAAATAAGAGATAGTAAGACAAGTTATCCTCATATCAGAATAAGATAGTAATAATGATAATAATACTAAGAAGAAGAAGATGAAGAAGAATAGGCTTATACTTAGACTATTTGACAGACCCATTTCAATTTGTTAGATTTAGATTCGGCCTGTCATTATATCTGACAATATTTTCCCCTTTTCTTCGTTTATGTACTAAGACTGAACAGAAAATGAATCTATCGTTTACAGTGATCATTATTTTCTATACTGCGATATTTTTATTTTCGCAGTTACGAAAACTGATGAAAGTCCATTTTTGGTGATTGTCATTTGCAAAAAAGGAGTTCAATGTTTTCTTCTTTGTTTAATTTACAATTCTGATATTATTGTTTAAAATATGTCCAGAAGAGTTCAAAGGCATAATCTTTTATTCAAGAAAGAAACAAATGGCATGTACTTGGTGTGTAATAGAAAAAACATGACATCTCAGTCCAGCTTTAATGTTGGTCTAACATGGGCCATACATTCTGGCACAGCATTTCAGTAAGGTGTTGGTGCTGAATTTCAAAAACAAACTTCAAGGAAATGCCTGGTGCTTACGCGAGTAAGTTTCTCAACGAGCGACACGTTCTTTAATCTCGCCGACAGAAGTCTCAGAATAATTCAAGATGACAACGAGTATGAGCAAAGATCAAACGAAATGCCGCTTAACTACATGCACTTTAATATGAAGGGTAAACATATTTGTTGGGAATGATAGTTAAGAAATGTAGAAATGTACACTGCATGTGGGGCGAAATGTCTTGGGCCGAAACGTCCATTGAAGTGGGGCGAAATGTCTTGGGCCGAAACGTCCATGGGGCGAAACATCCAGGTACGTCCATGAAGTGGGGCGAAATGTCTTGGGCCGAAACGTCCATGGGGCGAAACGTCTCGGTACCACTTGGGAGGTATACTTTCACCAAGTACTCTGAGATCACTGGATCAAAACTGTACCTACCATCATTTCTATCAAAAGTATCCGGAAAACAGGAAACGTGTACTGGAAAGACAGGGATATATGATACAGGGTCATCTGAGGAACAGAACTCGGCCCGCAACAGTCATTCCAAGGGCGATCACTCCTACGCACAGGTTTACCAGGAGCCAAGGACAAAGCAGACAGAAAAGATGATCTTAGTCCATGTACAAAAGGACAGTGCCCAAAAAACACAATGAAAAACACATAATACAGAAAGGAAAACTGTTGTGGGGAAATCCGTAGGTAACACAACGCATGTTATGTGCAGTTGTGTTACCTACTACAACCTGATGAGACCTATGGAGAGGTCGAAACAGTTTTCTCAGAATATCAAGACATAAATAAAGAAATAAACTATCAAACACATATTTTAACATATTCTAAAATAACATGAACCGAATGGCTGACTGTCTGATTGAATGAATGAATTAATGAATGAATGTAGCATTGAATGAATGAATGAAATAGTGTATGTATGATTTAAGATAAAGCTGTCATACCAGCATAGTCAAATAAATAAAAGACCAGTTTTTCTTTCTTTCTTCTATACTCCTTACTTAAAACAAACAATCATCAATGCATAAATCTATTTATCAATCAATCAATCAATCAATCAATCAATCAATAAACTAATCCCATTTTATCCATGCAACCAGCAAGCCAGCCATGTCATGCTAATGTACATTTCTATATGGATGTAGGTGGGTGGGTGTGCAGGGCATATCATTATACCTGTAATTATTCCATATCACAATTTCAACTGCAACATGCAGTTTGGAAGTTCACCATGTCCAAAACAATTCCCATATCCTATGAAGTACTGCCTATTTGTTGTTGATATGATGGGGATCCTGGCTGAGGTGATCCGCATTCACACACAAACTATTGTGGCATAAATGCGATGCATCGAACGCTTTTGGAATGTTTACACTTCTCATCTTTATCATGAATGCCAGTCTATGGACATGTTTCTTTTTCCAAATGTTAGTCTCAGGGTCCCTATATGACAATAGCCAATTTAACCTATTTGATGTTACATTGCCTGTCCAAAGTATGCAAATACTGTTAGGTGCTGGCACAAAATTGAACAAGATTTTCTCTGACAGAATTTCAAAAATGTTCATGTTAAATTCCCCTTGTTCCCCAACCTCCCAATCACCTCTTTATCCTATGGACATTTTCACATAGAATTCCCGTTGACTCCAGACTCCCACTAACATGTTAATCCAATGAACATTTTAACATTATCTTTTCCCTTGACCCCAGAGTACCATTTTGTATCTAAACTAAAAACAATGTATTTGGTGAAGGGAAAATGTCATGCTAATTTTATAAGGTTTAATTCCCCTTGACCCCATACTCTCACTCTCATGTCGGAGGCGTAATGTTAAATCTTCAGTGACCCCAGACTCATACTCACATATTAAACCTATGGACATTTTACATGGAATTCCCGTTAACCCCAGATTCCCATACTTTGTATATGGCGACCGTACTGTTAATTCCCACCGATGGGCCCATTTAACCCCAGGGTATACCAATATACTATTTATGAACAAGGGAGACATTACTGGTTTTCCAGTATTTTTAATCTATGTTTAATATTGTAAACATTCCATTGCATAATATAGACCTTTACCAGAAAATGAATCACACTAAAATGTTCTTTAAACAAATTGTATATGACAAATATAAACAATGTTAACATTACAGGTATGATTCCAGGAATAAAAGTGGAAACTTTTCATCGTGAAGCCAGTATTTTGGGGAATTTTTAACGCATAGACTTATTGTTTATGACCTCCTAACCCTCGTCACTCATAATTTTTGTTGCAATTTATTTGTATATGTCTCTTTATGGCAGATTAAAAAAATAATATTGTAAACCAAAATTACTTATATAATTTGGTTCTCGTTTTGTAGAAAAGTTGCCTTTTTAAATAATAGCGGTAGTAGACATTTCTGTTGCTTTTGTGTTCTTGGTATAGAAGCAGGTTTTTTTTTTTTTTAAATAACAAGTCCTTAATATTGTAATAAATTTGGGTATGTTCCATTTGTATTTACGTCTCCATTTATAGGTTCGTTAGATTTTAGTGATTAGTTGTTTGATTATGGGAAGTCGGTGTTGGGAAATATTTCCCAGCCCGAGTAATTAGCCAATTTATAGGAACAGTTCTACGAAAGTTCCGTGCTATAGTAAATAGTCACGAGACCAGTTCCCGCCAAAAGTTACCAGCCCATGTATTTGATTCAATTGTACACAACGGAGGCGGACATCTTGGGAAATTTTTTTTTAGGGCTGTGGCAAGATTTTGTTACAAGTGAGTATCTTAAATGATTTATACATTGACTTGGAATTAGTATGCTGCCATTGAAGATATTGTCACGTTAGAAATTCGGTACAAATTTTTGGTAATGCAACTTTTTCTTATATTTGAATGATTGCACGTGCATTCACTGTATGATTGTGTCACACCAAATACAATAACTCAATAACGAGAAATTGCAGGCCCATTTCACACTAAATAGTATGAGCGTGTGTATCATGTCACTTTTTATTAGCTATTTACATGCATTTCCCATCCATTGAAGAATCCCAGCTAACCCTTTCATACTGAAGCCCAATCAGACGTGCAGTTGTGTAGAACTGGATTTTTTTTCTCAGTCAGTGGTATAGCAGCATGCAGTGATGTTGGTCAATCTGGCTTTACAGGACAATTTTTTCAAATATTTTTTCAAATTTTGTATACCATTTTAAAACATACAATTTTCTTTAAGGATATATATTTTTTTAACTGAAAATTTTCTGACGTAGGAACTGCAGTTGAAAGTAAAATTATGCAAGCAAACAAACGTGCTTGACAATTTTATTAAACTTACTTTAAATGCAATTTTCCTATCTGCAATATTCATTTGGTCTCACTGTATAGTTTAGTATTTTGACCCCCCCCCCCCCCCCCCCAATTTTTAAGGTAGAAGGCATGAGCCTAATTAGCATAAGCCTAGTGTTTATAAATTCACACAGAAGCTAAATCTGTAATAACGTTTACATTTACTTCCAGTTAGGCTTGAAAATGGGTTGGCTTGTTTGGTGACTCCATGTCATAGTTAGACTAGCATTGGAGATCAAATGCGTAACTTGGGCTGCAAATGAACAGCCAACTTGGTTTACGCATTTATGTATGTCTGCTACAGCGGTAAGTATCTCAAAATCGAGATGGTTAAGGGGTGATGAGAAGTATGTTAATTTGTTATGATACCAGTGAACTTTAATCATACAGAAGGCAAATACTGATTCTTTGAGCTTCCTTGTTGCAGGAAAATATTCAAAATAGCTCTTTGCTGTCAAAAATGAATGTAGACAAGAGGGGTTGGTGGTAGTGTCGGTTTAGTATAAAAGCCATCAGTTGAATACCTCAGTCAAAATCTTACAAACATGCTTTCCACAAAAATTATTGGCTAGTTTTTGTTTGTATCTTCCATGTAAAATTATTCTCATTTTTCTGCAATATGTCATTTTCAGATGAAAATTCACCAAAACAACTGTATCCTGGACTCCCCTATTTTGACGCACTTAAGAACTTACTTTCACCTTTTCAGAAATATACTCCTTTCATAGTGATACCTCTCATTAGTATAGAAACATTAGTTATTTTTGCAAAGCATGCATAAAAAATGACAATGATATATTACCTAATACTCTTCCTTGCATGCTTTCAACCAGACGACCCCTCGTTGGCAAGTTTGTGTATTATGTCACCCATTATGACGCACTTCACAGAAGTCTGTTCTATTAGTGACACCATTGTACATATGCGCGGGAAAAAACTATATTACAGAGGAACATCAATAGGACATAGAAAACTCAAGGTTATGGGAAAAATTACGGACAGAAATTTAACTTGGCATTCCTTAACTTTTCTTACATTTATCATTAATTTGGTTTTGGTACAGATTTTGTCTCGAAAGGAAAAAGAATCAAATTTGGAAAAATCGTGATGGTATTATTATAAAATTGTGTAGTTATAATTATAAAATAATTAGATTCAGCATGTGACCTTTTTCCCAATACTTAATTGGCATTGTGAACATGCAGAACCTCAATCTTTGAATGTACTGTTTTTGGAACATCTAAACTGTTTTGCATCCTTCACAACTTATTTATCCAGAATGCAAATAATCAAAGACAGAAGACATAAAATTACAGGAGAAGGTTTTATTTTCATTATTTATCATTCGTGCCATTATCAAACAAATCTTAAAAAAATAAATTGGTCAAAACAAGTTAAATATCAAGAATGTCTTAAAAGATTATTGAAAATTTACTGTTAAATTAAAATTGCTGAATTATCAGATAAAAAATCCTAATACTTTGATTTGAATAAGCAAAAATGTAAGGATACTAATTTAATTATGAAATATATCATAAAAGTATATGTTTCTTGTAAATTTCCACAAATTATAATAGGAAATAACCGCCTATGAAAATCAGTTGTGACAGATCCACATGAAACTATAACATTGTAGACCTTTCTAAACAGTGTTACTGATGCAGTTATTAGCTGCGAGTCACATTGTCAACACATGTTGAGTAGCAGACTGGATGCCTATTATGGCGGCAAGTTGATTTGCCCCGTCAGAATAGTTAGTAAGGATTTTTATGAGGACTTGCTGGTTTGAAAAAAAGAGAAATAGTGAAATGGCGTTTTTTTTAATGTTGTGTCTCTTTGTTTCATTTCACAACCGATAAGGATAGGATTTTCTACAAATTTTTCTGTCTGTGTGACTCGATGTTGATCAGTGATCATTAATGTTGTGCTTGTGACATCATTGAAAGATGCGTTCTCTCGAAAACTGGGAGTTTATGACACTGCGTCAAAATAGGGTAGCATCAAAATAGGGTGTGGGACGATAGTGAAACCTTAAGAACTGAAGCCATTTTTTAAATCTTGTCAAATCTTATTAGCTGTGCCAAAAATCATTTCCTTATTACCTCTGTGTCTTGAAACTGACACAGTAAGGTATTCCAAACACACACTCCCTATAGATTTGATATATAATACATCATAATAGAAAAAGGGAGCTAAGTCAGCACTGTCAGAGTTAACAGCTATCTCTTCTGATCCATTCTGGTAATGAACAAAACCTTATAACTTTCATATAAGGTGGTTTAATTGAAGTATTTCATTTCCTTATTCAGTTTATCAATATTTACAGTACATACTTTCTATATATTCTTAATTTAATGATGATTGCTTTAATTGCATGCCTTTATATTCTTATCTACTCATGATATAATATTTCAATACATAGATTTCATCTTATTTACAGACATTTCAGTTATAATAGCCTATATATACACCACCAATCTAACACTTGCTGACAAGCAGCAATTTCATGTTATTTTAAGCAGTAAAACTAAAAAATCGGACACATGTACAATTTGGCTTGGACCAAAACCTTCAACATGGTATGGAATGATTCGTACACATTTCAGAGGGAAGCGAATAAAACTTAGAACACATTGTCGGCTATTTTTCTTGCACCATCCTAATGTGTTCATCTACAAAATCTACATGTGTCCCATATTTGCCACAGTAAAACTTCAATAGAGATTTCACATTTATCTTTGGAAACAACATCGGTTAATAATAAATGACAAATTTGTTGCAACACCGGCAAGTGCACAGGACATTATAGCTTTCCAAAGTGCACAGTGTAAGGTAATAATTACAAATTATTTGCAGTGTTTCTATTTTAAGTACTGTTCTGTTTATGTTGTTGTATTTAAACTATATTCATGTTCCTCTGCAATCTCTTGAAATCTTTCAGAGAAAACAGAGTTCTTATAGATTGTTTGATTGTTTTTCTTCTTGCGAAGAAAGTATCTATTTCTTTTGTACTGAAAAGTCATTTGCCTCTAACTGTCATCTTTTGCCTTTGTATCAGTTTTGTTTAATTGCTGATAAAATGGATCATGAGATTTAACTTGAATTCTAATGTATTTTGCCAAATGAATGGTAGACTGACCAGATCTGAGTGAAGATGAATGAGTGGCTGAATTACACAAACCAGAAAAATTAATCACACATATGGGGTTGAAAAACTTCAAACAAATGTGATATTTTTTTAAAATTAATAATTAAATTTTCATCTGAGTCTTCTGATGACTGACTGCATTTTTAAAGTTCTGGGTTTTCTTTCCTTGTAGGCCTCAAGGTGTATGGTAGCACACCTGCCGAAGTGATACTGCTGGCCTGGACAACATCACAGATTTCTTCGGGTGTCTGCCGCACCAGTTGCTGTGGAGTTTTCACCGGAGTATCCACATCAACTTCATTGGAGCTTTGGTGAGTTGTGTGAAATGGATGTCCCTTTTTAAATTTTATTTTTCTCCTCTCCTGATTTTGTTTGCATGATTTTCTTTTTGCTTTGGATTTGATTCTAGGCAGGTTACAATCACTAGCAAAACAAACTTCTCTAAATAGCAGCTTCAGCAACAATATGAGCTGACCATTGTGAAAATGACCCAAATGTAACTTTCTTATTGTTCTTAAAACAATCATTTTCCAAAAGTATTGTCTTATCAGCAGTTGGGGTGATTCTGGGTATAGAATTTCATTGTTTAAGTTTCCCTAATGATGGGGTTAAGTTTATTAACATGGGTCCATATATTTTGGTTACCTGAGGAGTTTCCTCCCTTATACTTTGCCTCAGATTTCTTCATTGTAGCATAGATTTGACCTTCTTCATGAAATCAGTGAGAGAGCGCTGGTCAGTTTATATATGCTGTGCATCGTTCATACTTTTTAAGCACTTAGCATGCACATTTTGCAGTTACTTTACAAGAGAAGCAGCTTGACTTCTTTTACATCTTTTATTCACTACATTTTGAGAGTTCAGAAGAGTTGTACTACTTGTGCTGTGATATATCACCGAGAGCACCAGACACTAACACTGCAGGGTTTATCACCTATGAAAAATGATGAAACTGACATGTAAGGAAATTTTAGGTTTAAGTGGGGAAAGCAAAAGATGAAGTATGCTGTTGATGGATATGACGGGTTCTCTGTCATTGACAAATGCAATAAATCATGCCAAACAAACTGTTTTGAATTTTACCTATATTAATGTTGCATTTTATTCAGAATTGCCCAACATTTTGAAACTGAGAAGCTTTTCCCCTAATCAGACTGGTATGTGAATTCTTAAGGTCTCACTGTACAGTTTCGTATTTTGACCCCCCCCTAATTTTTAAGGTAGAAGGCATGAGCCTAATTAGCATAAGCCTAGTGTTTATAAATTCACACAGAAGCTAAATCTGTAATAAGGTTTACATTTACTTTGAGTTAGGCTTGAAAATGGGTTGGCTTGTTTGGTGACTCCATGTCATAGGTTGACTAGCATTGGAGATCAAATGCGTAACTTGGGCTGCAAATGAACAGCCAACTTGGCTTACGCATTTATGTATGTCTGCTACAGCGGTAAGTATCTCAAAATCGAGATGGTTAAGGGGTGATGAGAAGTATGTTAATTTGCTATAATACCAGTGAACTTTAATCATACAGAAGGCACATACTGATTCTTTGAGCCTCCTTGTCGCAGGAAAATATTCAAAATAGCTCTTTGCTGTCAAAAATGAATGTAGACAAGAGGGGTTGGTGGTAGTGTCGGTTTAGTATAAAAGCCATCAGTTGTACAAGGAATTAACCTGAATACCTCAGTCAAAATCTTACAAACATGCTTTCCACAAAAATTATTGGCTAGTTTTTATTTTTGTATCTTCCATGTAAAATTATTCTCATTTTTCTGCAATATGTCATTGTAGCATGAAAATTCACCAAAACAACTGTACAGTGAGACCTTTCACCTCCTATATGTAAGTGTTTGAAATGTGTACCTCCGATAAGTTGTGCTTTTTTGACGTTGTCAGTAAACCAGTCTCCAGACTGTAAACAAGGGAAATAACTGCTGTTATGGTCTCGATACTGAATTAGGTCGCTCTTGCGGAAAACCACATTTCATTGTATGTGATTGTATTATTTGTTTTATTTTAAAAGCATAATTGGTGTAGCATAATTCTTTATAGAATGCTGGCATAATGGAATGGGTTCTCTCTCTGTCTGTCTGTCTCTATCACACACACACGAAGAAAACAATAAGTATAGACATTTTAAGTTTTTATTCAGTATGAAAAGAACTGGCAATTTGTTTTTTCTTCTGGCAGCAGATAATAATAATGATAATAATGAAAATATTTCCCACTGTTCACAACAACACTTACAGTAATAACAACAGAGACAGGTATAACATACCTCTTGATAAGCAGCAAAGATTCAGAAGAATTGAATTTTATAAATTGATTTTTTCCCCTTTTTTGGGGGGTACAAAATACACATTATTTAAGCATTGATATTGTATGGAAATGTATAATACAGAAAATAAAATCACATTCATTTACTTTTCTTTAATTTATGAATAATGGAGTTTATTATTATTATTATTATTATTAAATGTTTTTATGTTTACTACATTAAAAAAATGTAGTATAAATCTGGTAATAATGTGGGGTATAACAAAACGGAATTACTGGAAATTAAAAGATAATCTTCAGTTGTTAAATATTAAGTGCATAAGATTAATGTGTTTTTGTATTAAGATTCTGATGATGACATGGTCGTGTGTTTGGGAGTTTTGAAACGTCTGTGGAAATAAATTAAACAAACTGACATGCATAGGGTTTCTTCGAAATTTATATGACTAAGTATTCATTATTCAACCTCATCTACACTGATATATTTGTACTCTAACTCCCACCAACTATTCTATTTGAATCAGATAGTTTATGTTAAGGAAAATTTGGACAATATTTTCCATAATATTATGATACAGGAGCCTGCTTTCCATATGGAAAATAGTACTCGTGGATAAAGCTGCAAATTTGGATCCATACGGAACTTTCACTTGTAGTGAAGTACTTGTGGAATAGATATGGAATAAATTGTCTGATTCCACAAGTTTTTCAGTCTATAATAGTTCCATATAGATTCCTGAAGTAATTTTGGTATGGGTATAAAAGTCTCTTTCAATGCATTAGTTCTTGGTCTTGGTCGTTTTAAACACGGGTTTGATGCTGATCTTAAAGAATACTCAGATGCCGTATTGCTGGTTTTGATGACCCTATCATTCAGGTAAAGAGGTGTTAAATTAAGAAGGGTTTACTAAACCATAATACATCTATGATATGAAATTCTTTTGTCAACCGGGACCCAGTTTAAAGACTTGAACATGTCAGCTGAGATGCTGTCCTTGGATCGACATCTAGTACAATTCTAGCTGCATGCTTTTGAGGTTTGATTTTAAAATAATATAAGTTTGTGTGCATGAGCCCCATACTATGTAACAGTAGTCCATTATAGGTAATATGTAAGTTGAATATAATAGTTTCCTTGCATGCATTGGTAGATATTTCTTCAGTCTTTGTCGTAGTGTTAGTTTGGAGGCTATCATTTTACAGACATGATCTATGTGATGATTTCAGGTTAGTTTATCATCAACATATACTCCTAGGAGCTTGTGACATTCTACATTAGATATATATTCATCATTTACAGACAATCATATGGGGTTTTGCATGGATAATCTGTTTGATATTCCTACTGGTATTGCAGTGATCTTTTGGGTATTTATATACACTCCATTGTCTGGACACAATTTACTGATGTGATTAAGATTATGCTGCAGCTGTTGTTGGATTGTGTTGCTGTTTGGACTCGGATGTGTGGAATGTTAAATCATCTGCAGACATATCACTTTCAGTGTTTTCTGTATACAATGGCAGGTCATTACTGTATAAGAGAAATAAATAAAGAATGAAGTTAAATGTTGTTTCAAGTTTATCTCAAACTCTGTTTATGCTAGTATCATCAAACTAGATCAGTGTATGCAGCTCTGTTAGTACCATATACTTACCACAAGGTCATTGTGACCTACATTTCACACTTTACTGGCATTGGGAAAGCTTTTGTATTATTCTCATGCATACATGTGACAGAACTAGGATTTCAAACCAGTAGATTTACAAATTTTGATCAGTGGATTGTCCTCTAAACCAGTAGATTTCTATCGGCAACAATTTTACGTTTCAAGGGGATGGAAAACAAAACAAGTGCTTTCTTGTGCCATAATATGTATTCTCTTCATACTATAATAAAATGGCAGGTTTGAACATGAATCAGATTCTTATTCTGATATAAAATGTTACAATAATAATCACTTATTATGCGTCAATATACGGTCGAATAATTAAAGAGAAAGAGTTGTTATCTGACACTTCACTACACAGATTTTTCTTTTATAAAATCCAATAGCATTTTTAGTTCCCATCACAAGATCGCTGTCTAGCGACCACTGATGACATTCATTGTGATTATTAAGCTTCACACTTGGCAGGCTCTCAATAGTTCTCTGGTGCAGATTTTCTCATGAATCAATTTGTATTTTGCGAAGAATGGAGAATGTCCTCTCTGTATCATCATTCAAATGTTGTAATGACGGGACAACCACGCTCATACATGTGACAGAACCAGGATTTCAAGCCAGTAGATCTACAAATTTTGATCAGTAGATTTGCCTCTAAACCAGTAGATTTTTTATCTGCATAAATTTGACATTTCATGGGGATGGAAAACAAAACAAGTGCTTTTTTTGCCGTAATATGTATTTTCTACATACTATAATAAAACAGCAAGTTTAAACATGAATCAAATTCAGATTCTGACGAAAAATGTTACAATAATAATTAATACGAGTCCGTATAGGGATTAAAAAAAAAAAGGAAGAGTTGTTTATCTGATGGGTCACTGCAAAGATTTTTCTTTTATAAAATCCGATAGAATTCGTAACTTTCTTCACAAGATCACTGTCTAGTGACCACTGATGACATTCATTGTGATTATTAGGCTTCACACTTGGCAGGTTCTCAGCAGTTTTCTGGTCCAGATTTCACCTTGAATCACTTTGTATTTTGGGAAGAATGGAGAATGTCCTCTCTGTATTTGCATTAGAATATTGTAATGACATGACAACCATGCTCAGCCTGCAAAGAAGTTCTAACTTCAGTTTTCCTGTTGCTGGGTTTGTAAGGTTGTTGACTACTTTCCAATACTCCTCCAAGCAATGTTCACAATACATGTAGACTGGACAATAGAATGTACAAACTCGTGATGCTGTTGTGATTGCTTGAGTGAGCCCTCGATCCATAAGCAGCTGCAACAAAAGTTTATCAGTGATATAATTACACTGATTTTACTCAGAACTTCAACACAACTGGAGTATTTTGCTAATATAGACATCGTTGAAAAGTGTATACAGTAAAACTTGTCATGAGCGACCTCTGCTATGAACGACCACTTGTCATGAGCGACCACAATCGTAATGCACGGATCGATTTTATTATATAACCACACTCTCATGAGCGACCACCTGCAGAACGCAACCAGTGACCACAATTTCTTGGCAAAATATGCATTTTGACATTGCTATGAACGACCACATCACAAAATAGAGATAAAGACAAGTGACCTTTATTTAATCCTTTGTAACCACAACCACTTAAAAAGTAAAGACTGTTATAAACAAAATCAAAAACTTATAACTTATAAAAAAAAATAAAAAAAATTAGGCTGGCTACCGGTTTCTTACATTTGACAGGTCATGCATATAGTGTTATATGTCATAGGTTGTAAACCAGACTACAGGACATGCAAATTAGTCATTCGGAAATACCTCGGCTATTTCTGCGAGACTGAAGTATGATCCATAGTATTTCCCACGAAGTTACAAATGGCAGCTTGTTCTAAAATAATACTGTTATGAACGACCCTATTGTGAGAACTGAGACAAACACCACTGACGTTTATTTAATCCTTTGTAACAACGACCGCTTCAAAAGTAAAGACTGTTATAAAAAAATTTAAAAAATTAGGCTGACTACCAGTTTCCTAAATTTTTCAGGTCATGCATGTAGGCATCCTTTGTTATAAGCTGTAAACCAGACTAATGTACATGTCGCTAACTGGTGCCAAAGTCAATATAGCAGTCGAATACATCGTTTGTCTTTGGAGTTAATCCGTAATGCCTGGGGTGAATGAGGTCTTTGTCTTAAATACCAGTAGGTGAGAATCATTTCTGGATTTGATTGTCATTGTGAAAGGCTTGTGTTGTTTGTTGTTGTTTTTTTTGTTGTTTTTTTGTTGATGTTACAGTTATTACAGCCCACACACCAAGCCGTGATCTGTTCACCTTAGTGCAGTTGGTTACACCCTTTGTTTATAGAGTTAATCTCTTTGTGTCGTCGGTGAATTAAGCCTTTGACTTTTGTCTCAAAATAAATTTATTCTACTTCTGGGGGAGTTTATTATGTCTTTTTATTTCATTCATTGCTACATATACATTGTATATGTATTCCATATTTCCCCAAAGCCTGATCAAAACTGCTACAGTCGTTATTACAACTGATCCCTTATAACATTAACACCTAGCACCTTAATAACAATGGCAGAACCTCCAACGAAAAAGAGAAATTCTAACACTGGAAGAAAGAATTAACGTAATTAAAAGAACTGAAAAAGGGGAGACCGTTTGCAACATAGCAGCCAGTTGAAACGTTGGTAAAACTAAAATTTAGGGTGTTATAAAAGTCAAGGAGTCAATTAGAAATGAATTCATATGCTAGTACTAGCACATGTACATGTAATCTTCAAATATAAATGTGATTCATGTTTAATGATAGATGTATAACTTTATTGCAATATAAAATTATTTTCAGATAAATTCATGCAATATTTTAACAAGAACTATGAACAAAGAATACAATAAATGTACATGATTGTGTTTATTTTTCCTTCTTAAACAGTGCTGAATTTCAGCCATGGAAATTGGTCTTTTTGTACAAACCTGTTATGAGAGACCACCTGTCTTGAGAGACCGCTTTTTGTTGGCAGAAGGGGCGGTCTCTCAAGACCAGTTTTTCTGTATTATTATGATAAATCACTTGCATGATTGACACGAGAAAAGGCAGAGTCTCCTGATTTTGTTTACACTGTTACGTTGCCTCCACAAAAACATTCAATGATAAAATGCACATGTGACCAATACCCACATAATCGCTTGTGGATGACATCACTGAGATAGCGCTAGTTTTGTTGGCCATTGGATTTTATGCAAAAGTCTATGAAATAGTTACAAAAGCATTTTTAAGATTGAAGATGTTTTAAAAAGGTTTTAAATCATGTTGCAATTGAAATAATTTATCCCAGGCAGTGATTTATTGTATTTAATAATTCACTGCTTGTTGTTCAGATGGGTAAAAATTATACTTTCACATGTGAATTATAACACAATACATCACTGCCAGGGATAAATTATTTCTTTAATAAAATGCAGCTGACCATTTGACTCAAGTGAAATAATATGTGTAGAATGTGTAGAACAGTATCACAACTGGAAAAAAAAGTACAAACTGGATTCTTTAAATGTTTACTTGATGTTCTTGTTAAAGTTCTTCTATAGAAGTTGTACATTTTCCTCTGACTCCTTGTTTCCTCTCCCTTGGATATACTTTCAAGAATATTTGAAGGCATTGAAATACCCATCTTTTGGTCAAAACTTGTAGGAATACACTTGCATTTCAAATCAGTAACACAATTAATAAACAGTTTTGAAGCTTGAACTTTTGTTATATGCTGACACAGTGGTAACTCTTGTTATTTATGCATAATGTCATGTGATGAAAGATTCACTGGTTCTACTTCCAAGCAGCAAATATAACCATACAGCTGACCTCCAATCTCTAGAAAATACTCCACCATATTTGCCATCTGCATATTTTATGGCATACAAGTTTCTTGTTTTCACTCGCCGATATTCCTTGCTAAAGTATACATCAGGACCCCAGTTTAATCTGAATAATTTAAACATGGATCCCTGGTCTTTTTATTACAGCAAACTGAGCTTCAGATGGAACAAATGGCTTCTTTTCTCCAAGTATGACTGGTGTAGTGTCTTTGGCATCATTGCTGCAAAATGAATTATATTTCTTTAAAGATGAAGCTAAAGCTACAGCAGTCCTGGCCAATATATAAGTATGAAATTGTCTTTATACTACTTGGCCTTCCATCATCTTTATTTAAACCATTTTACAGACTTTGGACTTGCATGAATGCAAGACAACATAAAGCTGGTTTATAGTCAGATCGAGTTATATTTTATGGCTGACTAACACATCAGTTAATATTTCCCATATGATGAACAAGACCAGGAGAGTTCATTTTCTCTTGCCCAAGGACACAGAAATAACCAGTGGTTTGACAATCCAGTGTGCAACCAACTGAGCTATCGCTGTTCCCTAAACTTTTTCTTTTTTCTAGGTGGTTTTGGCACAAAATAAAAACTCAGATACTCTCCTAAAGTCCCTGTCTAACCACTACAGACAAACCCCGAATAAATTTCATATTGACAATGTATTATAAGAGTAACAAAATTAAAAGGTGTCGCACTTTAGTCTCACTGGTTAATAATTTTGTAATTTTTATATAAACTAAATCCCACCACCAGTTCAGTGGATATGAAAATGATCTGTGCTATTAAAAGGGGATAAAGCAGTATTTTTGACCTTAGATCCCCATATGTGGTCTTGACCGTTGAATGGACCTGGAGGTTATTTGCCACATTATTTTGTTGTAATCAATGTTTACAAATTACTAAAACCCCAAAACGGGTTATGATAGAGATTTTGTCATAGCAACAGCAAATGCCAACTTTAAATGTGAAGAAAAACGGCATCAAAAAACACCCTAGATCATGAATTCTTTTTTCTTCAGAAGTTCAGCTCTGTTATCTGCAGCACATTTGGATAGCTCATGTTATTATGCTTAAATTTAAACCAAAGTAGAAGTCGAGAAAGGTTCTTTACTTTTTGTAGAACCTATTAGAGATTTCAACTGTATGCAAATCTTGCCTTGAACAGTTCCAATGTGTCACTGTACAGTGAAGACTTCAAAACACAATCACATTTGGTGCATTTTTCTTCATTACTTGATCAATCTAGAAGACATAATTGGCTGATTTGTTTCTTTGGTGTTTTACTGCACATCAGCTTGTTAAGGTTATTATCACCAGAGGCAATGGTAGTAAACTCCCTTGTTCAAGGATACACAGAGGATGAATCCAGGCTAGCCTGGTTTGGTCGAACCCATGACCCTTGGATTACAAGTCCTCAAACCTTTATGAAAAGTTTCATTATTTAAGAATTTAAATAATTAACTTTTATTCAGGACATGCAAGTGAATAGAAGTAGCATACAGTCAATTATAGCACAATGCAATACTTTTTAAGAAATAATAAATAAAATCTGGCAAGTATTGTGACATCACAAAACTTGGTTTTTAGCCATGCACATTTACACTATAATATTTTCTGAGCTGATCAGAGACTATACAAAAGGATAGTGAATAGACAGTTGTGAAGAAGAAATGAATACTTTATGTCCCATCCAGTTCTTAAACTTTTCAGCAGGGGAACATGAACTTGGCACTAATCTCGAGAACTGTGGCAGTCTATCATCAGACCATAGCCCCATCACTTTGCTGATAATTTCCAGGTTGCCATCATAATCAATATCATTTCAAAGTGTGACGGTCAACTCATGCTCATCTACAAACTTTAGGAGTACATGCTTATCTGAAAGAGGAAAATAAATGTATAACAATTTATAAAGTCTAATGCCTGGCTGCCAGACACGATGCAAAAACAAAAAAAAATCCCCCAACATTGTGACCCAAAAAGTTTATAAACTAATCATAAATTTATATAAAAATCAAACAACTGGTCTATATTCCAACTTAAAAATAGGTTTGGGATAGATAGAATGATAAACTATGTTGGATGGACCAGGACAGCATTCAGAACTTGAAAGAAATAAATGTCCCGCTAAACAAAAAAATACCTGGAATGATAATTGTAACCTTCACTCAAAGCTGTAAATTCCTTTTGCACTCGTATCTGTCAGTAATACTCGAACTATTGGCAATACCCACTCCCCTTCTACCATAATTGATGTTGATTAAGAACTGGAGGTATTATCAACTAAGTTTCCCTTTTTTATTGACATTGAAAACAAATGCCAGTGTGACCCCAACCCAACAAAAACATTAATGATCTTGAACTAAATTTTGTCATTACTGCACAATTAAGAATTGAAATTCAACCTTAGATATGGGTCTACTCACCTTCTCCGATGTTTTGGCATGCGAACACTTCTTGCAAAAGTCATTTTGACATGCTAAGCAAGATGAAAGTTGAAAATGGCACCAGAGACTGGTGCTGTATTTTCAAAGTAGCTGGATGCTGATTGGTAAGCTGATTTTGATATACGGTATTTGATTTGATAAAATCTGGACCGGAAGATGCCGCAGTCTGTGGAAACTGATGTTGATGTTGTAACATTACACAGCAGCATATTATGATCGAAATGTTTTCATGTAGAGTTTGTTAATATATGTACTGTGATTGACATTGTACTGGAAATATTTTGCCAATTCTTTAAATGATTTTGAAAATGCTGAAAGGATTCGGCTCTAGATTCAGTTGTCATTTACAATACACGCTACATTGCGTCATTTATGGTGCCATCAAACTGCCCATATGAGAATTCAAAAGTTGCAGATAGATGTGTCATTGCAGTAAGTAATATAAGGAATCATTTCATAATAGGCCTATAGCAAATTAAATATTGAATATTGTTAACGTTATTTTTTTTTCTCAATCTTTATATATATATTTTTTAACAGTTCTAGGCAGGTCCCACCTACCACAACCCTGTTTGTTTTCAAAAACTCACTGATGCAAAGCTCTAAAATAGAACATTTCCATTCATTTGAAACATGTTAGGTTTGTAAGTTACACGTTTTTGTGAGGTAAGTAACAAAATAATAGACAGTGATGGGGGTTTGGTGTGATTAAATGAATATCATATTTGATATTCCCTCACCCACACCCCCCCACACCTAAACGGCAATAATCTCCACTGATGGTGAGGGTAGAATTTCTTTGCTGTTCGTAAAATAATTGTTTGAATAAAACTTTTTAAAAAAAACAAATTGTTAAAATGTTGGGTCAGAATTTTATTTTTTAATAGAGACCTTACTCTGAATAATTTTCTGCAAATTGTTTTTATTGTTGTTGTAATTATGTTAAGTAGTACTTAAAGAAAACAAAATCGATACTAAAACTAAGGTACCAAATTTGACCCACCCGCATTCAAAATTCAAAATGTTTTCATATTTTGTTAAATCCATTGATCATAAAAAAAATCAAACTGGACTAGATGGAATTGGTGCAGATTTTAATAATTGGGCCAGTATGAATCAAGGCACCTTAAAAAACTGATTATCTAGAGTTATTCACGGTATCGCTGAACCTTTTTGATGTACTCGTGCATGTTAAATGTTCTTATTAAAATATTTCAACAAACAATTGAAGTGAAAGAATTAAAATTAACTTACAGTATAGAATATCCTTAAAAGTTCTAAATTGTTCTAAAGTTCACTGATGCGGAAGAATAAGTTATATCCAAGTAATCCTTGCGAATATGGAATATCACAAGTTCTAGAAATATTTCCGATAATTCCACGGAGCTGTATAATTATTCAGGTTGAAGAAACAGTACTAATCCAGAATGCACTGTATTTATAATAAATAGATCTCCAAAGAAGAATATCCCACACAACAATGAACTAAATTTGTTTATGACCTCTCAATTCAATATAACTATGAAGAATGCCAGAATACTACTATTAATCCATATATATATATAGCCTTAATGTGCAGAATCGAAATAAAAACCCATACTTCGTCTTCGATAAACAACTGGGTATTTCTAAATAATTTCCTTCTAATAAACATGATTCATTCTTCGGATGTGACCTTAAACTATAATTCCTGGTCAATACAATGTTTACTCTTAAAAGTACAAGAAATAGGTCAAAAGTTCAAACCTCTCACGCGCTGAAAACATGTCACATGACTTAAGCTTCACCGAAATATCACAATGATCATGTGCTTGGGTCATGGATTTATTAATGTTTTCAATAAATACCTTTTCCGGCAGTATATATTTTCAATCAATCATTGTTGAATCCGACGGTAGCATGGTACCGTTTCCTCGTCAGTTAAAATGGCTTTGTCCTGGGCATTGGATATGGTTATTTTAGTGGAGAAGTAAATTGCAGAAAAACATGCTGTAGCCTGAATCCACTGTGATTCAAAGCATATATTGCTGGAAAATTGAATATTTATTGTAGAAATTGATAAATCCATGTCTGTGATATGATATATGTTTGAACTTGTACAATAAATGAGAAACCGGTATGGATATATGCTTTGCTTTACTGGTCAGACCAGAAGAGCTTAGGGGATGGTGTGTTGTCCATCTGTCCATGAGGACAAGTAGTTATCACTACTCCCACTAAATTACTTAGAGGAATGCCATGAAACTAAACAAGTGCATTCATCCCATGGTCTAGTTGGTCTTAAGTAAAAATGGTTTTTCTCAGGCATCTATTATGGCCACTACAGCAGCCATCATGAAAATCGTCATAGGTACCCCTCCTGAATGGATGGTCACATTGTCGAGTTTTCACTAAAAGACTTCTTATGATGTCTTGTTGGTTCTGAATGAAAGTAGTGCTGATCTGATGTCTTAAATGGTCTCCATGGCAGCCATGGAAAGTCATATTGACATCGGGTTTTCACCAGAAGACTTGTTATAATGTCTAGTTACTCTAAATGAAAATGTTTCTACTTGAACATCCAATATAGCCGCCACAGCAGCAGCTTGAAAATCTTGTTGCTACTCCTAAATGGAGGGTTGTATCAACATAGCGTTTTCACTAAAAGATTTCTTGTGATGCCAAGTTGGTCTTAAATGAAAATAGTGTTGATTTGACATCTAATATGGCAGCCATCTTGAAAATTTTGTTATAATGCTACTCCTCCTGAACAGAAAGTCATATCGGCATGGGTTTTCACCCAAAGACTTCTTATGATGTTTAATTGGTCCTATTTCCACAGTGGCCATGTTGAAAATCCTGTTATTGCTACTCCAGCTGAAGGATCTTCACATCAGCATGGGGTTTTAACTACAAGACTTTGTATCAAGTCTAGTTGGTCCTAAATGAAAATTGTGCCGATCTGACCTCCAATATGGCTACCACAGCAGCCATCTTGAAAATCTTTTTGTTGCTACTCTTCCTGAATGGAAAGTCAGTCAGCATTGGGTTTTTATCAGATATTTAATAGTGTCTAGTTTGTCTTAAATAAAAATTATGCTGATCTGATATCTGACTTGAAAATGTTATTGCTACTCCTCCTAGACGGATTTTTCATATTGACATTGGTTTTTTTTTTTATGTCTAGTTGGTAATAATTGGAAATGGTGCCATTCTGAATTGCAGTATTTCCACTATGGCAGCTGTCTTGGAAATCTTATTATTGCTATGCCTCTTAAAAAGAAAGTCTTATCGACATTGTATTTTCACCAGAATATTCAGTATGATACCTGAATGAAAATGGTGCTGATCTGACCTCAAATATGACTGCCATGGCAGCCATCTTAAAAACTCACCAAAAGTCTTCTAATGGTGTCTGGTTTGTCTTTAGTTAAAATGGTACCAATCTTGCATCCAATATGGCTACCACAGCGGCCGATTTGAAAACCTTGTTCAAGAATGTCAGAGATGGTTTCAGCACTTGTAAGTTAAACGAAGAAATTATCTTGAATTCCGTGACATTTTTTGGGACAGTAGAGTGTTGGGCCCTTCAGTGGACTCTCGTTTTCTAAATGACCCCACTTTTTGACCTGATCGGGGCCATTGGGTCCTGCTTTTTTTCTTTCTGGAATGAACACTGCAGTTTAATTCCATTAATTGGGGCCCTGGGTGACTGAGTGGTATAAGGTGCTTGCTTTTACTGAAATCTCACCTCCATCCATGTGGGTTTGAGTCTCAGCCCCGGCTAATGTGGGTATGTGAGATAGCATGCCAGTAGCTTCCCGTGGGTCGGTGGTTCTTGCCTGGGTTTTCCCAGATTCTTCCTCTACCAGATGTACTGGCCGCCATGTATAGCCTATTATGTGCTACAACAACAACAACATAATTCCATTCATCTTTTTAAGCAAGAACCTTTTAAACATTGAGATCTTATTTTGAGTGGTTCATAGGATGCACAATGTTCTTGGAGTTGTGTTCCATATGTGGTTGGTGTGTCAGAATCCATAAAGTTCAAAAGTGCGGAGCATGTTAAAAGAAGTGAAGAGAATGTTGTAAGTTTCTAGTTTGAGAGTTTTCCCAAGATGTTTTCTATCTTGAAGATTTATTCTGATGGTTTTAACTTGCACAGAATGAACAGGCATGTTGCTGTCATCTGTTCAATTGTCTATCCTTTTCTCCATCTGTTTTGAGATTATTTTGACATATTTTCTAACCAATTTTGTGATTTTAGTGAGATGAAGGCAAAAAAACAATTATCTGAAACTGTTTGCTCTGTATTCAAGAACAAAAGCTTCCATATGTTGAAAATTCACTTGCCCAACTAAAAATTGTGCATGAAACTTTCCTGCTGTCAAGTAAAGTTTCCAGTCACTTGCCAAATCAGGTGAGTGCTGTTTCTGTTGTGACCATTGTTTCACTTTAATGAATAGGATGTTCTGTTGAGAGTCTTGCCAACATTGTTCATTAAAATGACCCATTGTTTCTACTGGGAGTTGGTTTTCTATTTTTTTATATGCTTAAACGAGCATTTTGCTCTCACTCCTCATTACTAATAAACACTTACCAGAGGTAGAGCATATTGGTCTTAGTTTGTAAGTACTTGTAACTGCTGCTACAAGGATCACAGAAGTTCTGGAAAACAACCTTTCACATGATAAAATTGAAGTCATCAACATCCTCAACTTCTATACCTGTCCAATAGCTAGCGAGTTAATCTGGACGAGTAAATTTTTGTATTCTCCGACCTATATAAATGTGGGTATAGATGTGGGTGAATATAGTAATCCTTGTGTCCATCCATCCATTGTTTTGTCCAGCCTGCAATCTGATTATTGCAACTACTCTGCTGTCCTTAATGAATTGTAATGAAATTTTGGAGAAACTATGGTCAGCAGCTGAAGATAATTATACTGACAAATCACTTTGCTTCTGTAATTTTTAACTCTATTGGTCAAGACAAGAGGAGCTTATATATGGGATGGTCTGATGTCTATTGTCCATCCATTAGCACAAGTTTGTTATTGCTACTCGTTGTAAGGTACCTGGAGCCTTGAATCTTTACACATTCATCTCAAGGTCTAGTTAATCCTAGAGGAAAATGGTGCCACTCGTACATTACATACATACATGTATGTCATAGCAGCCATCTTGAAAATCTTCTCCTCCTCCTGACAGAATGGTCATATCAACATGGGGTTTTCAATAAAATACTTCTCATTGTATCTAGATTGTCCTAAATAATAAAATGATACTGATCGGACAGCCATATCAAAATGGGCTTTTAAGCAAAAGACTTATGATGGACTTGTTTCTTCTTACTTGCAGTCTTGTGTCCACCATATTGAAAGTCCATTCTCCAAGTCTGCTCTTGCCTGCAGTCTTGTATCCACCATGTTGAACTCCATCCTTCAGATCTCGAGGATTGGTAAACTGATCTGTAAATTGAAAAGGTTAAACATTTTTTTCTCGACTGTAACAGCATGGTGAGACCTAGGTATCAATTTTCTGATGGCATCAAGATTTTCCTCAACATTAAGATTCTGGGCTAAAGCTTTGTGTTGGCGTTTTTGCAATTTAGAAACAAGGGGATACACCACGGCATAGGTTGCAGGTGAGACTGTGTTCTGTACAACCGTTATTGTGCCCCACTATGGCAGTGGCAGGGGCATATACATTTAGTGTACTTTGTTACTTATCCATCTGTTCATAAATGTTTGCCCATCTATACATCACACCTTTGTTAGACTGTGCACCGAGTCAGTTTTTATGTTGGGAATCTGTGTTCCATCAGCACATTGTTAGTTTAATTTTGTAATTGTACAATAATTTATTACAAATAATGCCATGTACACTCATTATTGATCAGATGATAGTATATACGGTAGTATTCGGTGCAGTGGAAACCAGAGAATCCTGAGAAAAACAGTGACCATGAATGAAAGACCACTGTGCACTTGCTAAAACTGGGGAGCAAACAGAACATGATCCAAGCACTATCTGAGGATGCCTTAATGTGCAACATTTACATGAGACCTCTCGATTTCAACAATTGACATTGGGACAAAGGTCCATGAAGCTGTACAACTTTGCAGGATTCCCATATTGCTAAAGAATCAGGTCCATGATGCTATACAACTTTGCAGGATTCCCATATTGCAGGATTCCCATATTACAGGATTCCCATATTGCTGAAGAATCAGGTCCATGATGCTATACAACTTTGCAGGATTCCCATATTGCTAAAGAATCAGGTCCATGATGCTATACAACTTTGTAGGATTCCCATATTGCTCAAGAATCAGGTCCATGATGCTATACAACTTTGCAGGATTCCCATATTGCTAAAGAATCAGGTTCATGATGCTATACAACTTTGCAGGATTCCCATATTGCTAAAGAATCAGGTCCATGATGTTATACAACTTTGCTGGATTCCCATATTGCCCAAGTTTCAGGTCCATGATGCTATACAACTTTGCAGGATTCCCATATTGCAAGATTCCCATATTGCTAAAGAATCAGGTCCATGATGCTATACACCTTTGCAGGATTCCCATATTGCTGAAGTTTCAGGTCCATGATGCTATATAACTTTGCAGGATTCCCATATTGCTCAAGTTTCAGATAAGGTAGTCACACAAATATATAGCAGCAAGAAAGTGCACAGCTTTGTTTTGCAGAACAATACTTTTGACATTTCATTGAACAAAAACTGAGTCTGTTCTAAATGTAATAAATAGGATTTTTACACTTGTGCTTTTCTCAGATGAAATGTATGAAGCTTGTTCAATAATTAAATTCTTAAGCTCGCCTAATTTTGCAAAAAAAAGGGATACAAATTATTCAACCTGTTTTATAAATTTCATTTGAAATGAGCACTTGCATGAAGTTCTTGCTTCGTTTGAATTGGCAGAAATTCTTGGTATTTTTCTGAAGACTTGTTTGTTCTGACCACTGATACTGATGTTTAGATGTGAGACCGTCAGTTTTCATACGCTGTGAAATGCAGGTTGTACAATTATAAATAACATTAGCATGTAGTTTTAATACATCATGTTCATAATCATAAGAAATAAATTTATTTTACCTCAGATAGCTGCAGGTGTTATAATACTGCACAGGTCCTCCCATTACACTGCAGTTGTTATAATACTGCTCAAGACATCCCATTACAGATAGCTGCAGTTGTTATTATACTGCACAAGACTTGCATTACAAATCTTCTAAAATTAAAGGTGACCAACGGTTCTTGTGAGGAATGCATGATATTGTTTAAGTGGTTCCACAAACCTATGGTCAGCCTCACAGACTTGCAAAGGACAAGATTCACAATCATAAATTCACAAAGTAATCTATGCCTTTTGTCTTGCTTGTGAATGGTTAAACATAGATACAGTGACTTGCATGCTGGTAATGGTGGCATAGCCATCAAGAATGGCTAGGTATTATATTTAAGTATTTGAAAGTTGTATATTTTCTGCATTATTTGCTTACTCAAAAATGAAACTTTAAATCAGTATTAATGCATGAATCTTTCTTAAAGATTTTACAAAGTGACGTCAGGATTCCACGTGTCCAGGTGAGATACCAGAATTCCATGTGTCTTGGTGAGATGTCCGAGTGAGATGCCAAGATTCCATGTGACCAGGGAAGATGCCAGGATTCCATGTGTTGTGGTGGGACGTAAGGATACTATGCATCTTGGTGAAATGTCTGTATTTTATTAAGAGCAGTTCTGTGTGGCATTCCCTTTTTTTAAAATTTGGGTGTGATGGTTTTCATAGTGACTGTTGATGAATAAATGACTGTTCATCAATAATTGCATATTTTTCAGTACCTTTTATACGAGTTGTGCTTATAAATGGCCAAGTTTGCAATTTTTTCTAGGTAGCAAGGGTATGTTGAAAATATTTCTCCACTGAATACATTCCTTGTCACATTAATATTAGGAAATGAATTCTGCTGCCTCTCGACTCCAGTCCTCATGGAATGATCATAATCGTAAAGAAAGACATTTATTTTACCCCAGATAGCTGCAGGTGTTATAATACTGCACAGGTCCTCCCATTACACTGCAGTTGTTATAATACTGCTCAAGACATCCCATTACAGATAGCTGCAGTTGTTATTATACTGCACAAGACTTGCATTACAAATCTTCTAAAATTAAAGGTGACCAAGGGTTCTTGTGAGGAATGCATGACATTGTTTAAGTGGTTCCACAAACCTATGTTCAGCCTCACAGACTTACAAAGGACAAGATTCACATCATATATTCACAAAGTAATCTATGCCTTTTGTCTTGCTTGTGAATGGTTAAACATAGATACAGTGACTTGCATGCTGGTAATGGTGGCATAGCCATCAAGAATGGCTAGGTATTATATTAAAGTATTTGAAAGTTGTATATTTTCTTCTTTTGCCTAAACGCTCTCTCTAACACCACACTGGTACCGATATTCGGAAAACAGTCCAAGGAGCATCAGAACAACTCACAAATGAAACAATAATAGGACCCTCACACTGGCCCAAATTGAACCTAAGAATATAAGGTGGTCACAAGTCCAAACCATCAGGGGCCGACTGCACAATGCGGTATATAGTTCATGCTTTAACCCCGGATCCACTGAAACTACCTAATAGGACCCGCACACTGGCCCCAAAATGAACATAAGAATATAAGGTGGTCATAAGTCCAAACCATCAGGGGCCCACTGCACAAAGCGGTATATAATCTACACCATAAACCCTTTTTCCAAATAAAAGGGCAACAATGCAATTGCCAACAAGAAACCTTGACCCAAAACCCCTTAGATAATATAAGGTGGCTTAAAACCCAAAGCCATCAGGCCCAGCCGCACAAAGTGGCAAACAATTACTTACAACAGCAACACCATGACTTTGCATAGGATCAAGCAAAGGGCAAAGCTCCTTGACTTAACCCAGCTTCACCACGGTACCAATCAACCAATCATACAGAGTTCATTAAAAATTTAAAAATAAATTTTTTTTAAAAAAAATAAAAAAAATAAAATAGCGACACGTGCAAGACGCTATCATTATTTTCAATAAAATTTAATTATCACACCCTGGACCACAGACACCACCATGTGACGCAGAAGTTCCTCTCTGGCTGATCCCGACACCGCCTTTTCCACGACCTGACATAAAAAAAAAGCAACAGACAGTGTGCTGGGCACACAATAAAATGCGTGAGGGTGATACGCACCCCCCACGCCGATTAATTAAATAGCATGCTGTGCATGCAGTAAAGCGCAAGCGGTTTTTACAGCTCTGTTTTAACCACTTGACGAACCCCAAACTGATGCTAACCGCAACAGTTTGGGGGCAAATTAAATAGTGCACTGTGCGCACATTAACTCCTTGCACATGACCAGATTGGTCGCACGCGAGTTTAATTCAAATAAGTAAGTGTATATTTTCTGCATTATTTACTTACTCAAAAATGAAACTTAGATCAGTATTAATGCATGAATCTTTCTTAAAGATTTTACAGAGTGACGTCAGGATTCCACGTGTCCAGGTGAGATACCAGAATTCCACGTGTCTTGGTGAGATGTCCCAGTGAGATGCCAAGATTCCATGTGACCAGGGAAGATGCCAGGATTCCATGTGTTGTGGTGGGACATAAGGATACTATGCATCATGGTGAAATGTCCGTATTTTATTAAGAGCAGTTCTGTGTGGCATTCACCTATTTTTCAAATTTGAGTGTGATGGTTTTCATAGTGACTGTTGATGAATAAATGACTGTTCATAAATAATTGCATATTTTTCAGTACTTTTATACGAGTTGTGCTTAGAAATGGCCAAGTTGCAATTTTTTCTAGGTAGCAAGGGTATGTTGAAAATATTTCTCCATTGAATACATTCCTTGTCACATTAATATTAGGAAATAAATTCTGCTGCCTCTCGACTCCAGTCCTTCACGGAAATGATCATAATCGTAAAGAAGACATTTATTAAACCCAAAATAGCTGCAGGTATAATGCTGCCTAAGATTCCTCTTACACATAGCTGCAGTTGTTATAATACTGCACAAGATGTCCCTCTTGAAGTGGCTGCAGTTGTTGTTATACTGCACAATACTCCCATTAAAAGGCTGCAAGACTCCCTTTATAAATAGTTGCTGTTAATGTACTGCACAAGACTCCCATTCGAAATAGCTGCAATTGTGGTATTACTGCACATTACACCCATTAGAAATTGCTGTGGTTGTTATAATACTGCACAAGACTCCCATTACAAATAGCAGCAGTTGTAATACTGCAGAAGACCTCCTATTAGAAATAGCTGCAGTCTTTTGTATCCTATGGATTTAGTACTTTATCATGAATCTTATGGTTTTAGTACTTTGTAATGCATCCTATGGTTTTAGTACTTTTATAATGCATCCTATGGTTTTAGTACTGTTATAATGCATCCTATGGATTTAGTACTTTATAATGCATCTTATGGATTTAGTACTTTATGATGCATCCTATGGTTTTAGTACTGTTATCATGCATCCTATGGTTTTAGTACTGTTATCATGCATCTTTTGGTTTTAGTACTTTATCATGCATCCTGTGTTTTGGTAGCTATCAGGCATCCTATGGTTTGAATACTTTTATTATGCCATCCTCCAGATCTTGCGGGTTGGTAAACTGGTTATTGAAATTATTAAACTTTTTGTCACTACTGTAACAGCATGGCAAGACATAGGTATCACAATCAGCAAGGCAAGACATGGGTATCATTGTAATGGCATGGCAAGACATAGGCATCACAAAAGCATGGCAAGACATAGGTATCACAATCAGCATGGCAAGACATAGGTATCACAATCAGCATGGCAAGACATAGGTATCACAATAGCATGGCAAGACATAGGTATCACAATATCATGGAAAGACATGGGTATCACAGTCAGCATGGCAAGACATAGGTATCACAATCAGCATGGCAAGACATAAGTGTCACAATCAGCATGGCAAGACATGGGTATCACAATCAGCATGGCATGACATGGGTATCATTGTAATGGTATGGCAAGACATGGGTATCACAATCAGCATGTCAAGACATAGGTATCACAATCAGCATGGCAAGACATAGGTATCACAATCAGCATGGCATGACATGGGTATCACAATCAGCATGGCAAGACATGGGTATCACAATCAGCATGGCAAGACATGGGTATCATTGTAATGATATGGCAAGACATAGGTATCACAATCAGTATGGCAGGACATGGGTATCACAATCAGCATGGCAAGACATAGGTATCACAATCAGCATGGCAAGACATAGGTATCACAATCAGCATGGCAAGACATGGGTATCATTGTAATGGCATGGCAAGACATAGGTATCACAATCAGGATGGCAAGACATAGGTATCACAATCAGCATGGCAAGACATAGGTATCACAATCAGCATGGCAGGACAAGAGTCTCACAATCAGCACGGGCAAGACATGGGTATCATTGTAATAGCATGGCATGACATGGGTATCACAATCAGCATGGCAAGACATGGGTATCACAATCAGCATGGCAAGACATAGGTATCACAATCAGCATGACAAGACATAGGTATCACAATCAGCATGGCAAGACATGGGTATCATTGTAATGGCATGGCAAGACATAGGTATCACAATCAGCATGGCAAGACTTAGGTATCACAATCAGCATGGCAAGACATAGGTATCACAATCAGCATGGCAGGACAATACTGCACAAAACCACCCATTACCAATAGCTGCAGTTTTGTAATACTACACAAGACTCCCATTACAAATAGTTGCGGTTGTTATAAGACTGCATATGACTCCCGTTACAAATAACTACAGTTGTTATAATGCTGCACATAACTCCCATTACAAATAGCTGCAGTTACAATACTGTACATGGCTCCCATTACAAATAGCTAGTTTTGATGCAGTTTTTATAAGACTGCACATGACTCCCATTACAAATAGCTGCAGTTAGAATGCTGCAGAAAACTTCTATTACAAATAGTTGCAGTTATAATGCTGCAGTTGACTCGCATTACAAATAAATGTGGTTTTTAGAATACTGTACAAGACTCCCATTAGAAATGGCTGCAGTTAGGATAATATGGTGCAAGATCTCCCATTACAAATAGTTGCAGTTGTTATAAGACTGCACAAGACTCCCAATACAAATGACTGCAGTTAGAATACTGCACATGACTCCCATTACAAATAGCAGTGGTTATAATACTGCACAAGACCCCATTGCAAACAGCTGCAGCTATAATACTACACAAGACTCCCATTACAAATATCTGCAGTTATCATCATCATCATCATCATCATCATCATACATCATCATCATCATCATCATCAATCCATCATCATCATCATCCATCATCATCATCATACATCATCAGTCATCATCATCATCATCCATTATCAGTCATCATCATCATCATCAAGACAGGTCAGGCATTGCCTGCTACCGTAAGTAGACGGTACTACCTGTGACTGTCATCATCATCATCATCACCTTCATCTTTATCTTCATCATCATCATCATCTTTATCTTTATCTTTATCTTTATCATTATCTTTATCTTTATCTTTATCTTCATCTTCATCATCATCACCATCATCATCATCCGCATCAGCATCATCATCTTCATCGAGATCATCAATTTTTTCTTCATGGTCACTTCTGACATGGAGTTTTTTTTCTACCTATACTTCTACTTCAACATCATCCATCATCAGTCATCATCATCATTGTCATCATCATCATGGAGTCAGGTCAGGCATTCCTGCTACCGTAAGTAGACGGTACTACCTGCGACTGTCATCATCTTCGTCATCATCATCATCATCATCATCATCATCATCATCATCATCATCATCATTATCAATCCATCATCATCATCATCCATTATCAGTCATCATCCATCATCATCATCATCAGTCATCATCATTGTCGAGACAGGTCAGGCATTGCCTGCTACCGTAAGTAGACGGTACTACCTCCGACTGTCATCATCATCGTCATCACCTTCATCTTTATCATCATCATCATCGTCATCATCTTCATCTGTATCTTGTTCTTTATCTTTATCTTTATCTTTATCTTTATCGTTATCTTTGTCTTTATCTTCATCTTCATCATCACCATCATCATCATCATCATCAGCATCATCATCTTCGTCGAGATCGTCAATTTTTTCTCCATGGTCACTTCTGACATGGAGTTTTTTTTCTACCTATACTTCTACTTGAACATCATCCATCATCAGTCATCATCATCATTGTCATCATCATCATGGAGTCAGGTCAGGCATTCCTGCTACCGTAAGTAGACGGTACTACCTGCGACTGTCATCATCTTTGTCATCATTATCATCTTCATCTTCATCATCATCTTCATCTTCATCATCGAGATCATCATCATCATCATCCATTATCAGTCATCATCCATCATCATCATCATACATCATCAGTCATCATCATCATCTCATCATCGAGACAGGTCAGGCATTGCCTGCTACTGTAAGTAGACGGTACTACCTGCGACTGTCATCATCATCATCATCACCTTCATCTTTATCTTCATCATCATCATCATCTTCAAAGACTGCATATGACTCCCGTTACAAATAGCTACAGTTGTTATAATGCTGCACATAACTCCGATTACAAATAGCTGCAGTTAGAATACTGCACATGGCTCCCATTACAAATAGCTAGTTTTGATGCAGTTTTTATAAGACTGCACATGACTCCCATTACAAATAACTGCAGTTAGAATGCTGCAGAAAACTTCTATTACAAATAGTTGCAGTTATAATGCTGCAGTTGACTCGCATTACAAATAAATGTGGTTTTTAGAATACTGTACAAGACTCCCATTAGAAATGGCTGCAGTTAGGATAATATGGTGCAAGATCTCCCATTACAAATAGTTGCAGTTGTTATAAGACTGCACAAGACTCCCAATACAAATGACTGCAGTTAGAATACTGCACATGACTCCCATTACAAATAGCAGTGGTTATAATACTGCACAAGACCCCCATTGCAAACAGCCACAGCTATAATACTACACAAGACTCCCATTACAAATATCCTGCAGTTATCATCATCATCATCAATCCATCATCATCATCATCCATTATCAGTCATCATCCATCATCATCATCATACATCATCAGTCATCATCATCGAGACAGGTCAGGCATTGCCTGCTACCGTAAGTAGACGGTACTACCTGCGACTGTCATCATCATCATCATCACCTTCATCTTTATCTTGATCATCATCATCATCTTCAAAGACTGCATATGACTCCCGTTACAAATAGCTACAGTTGTTTTAATGCTGCACATAACTCCCATTACAAATAGCTGCAGTTAGAATACTGCACATGGCTCCCATTACAAATAGCTAGTTTTGATGCAGTTTTTATAAGACTGCACATGACTCCCATTACAAATAGCTGCAGTTAGAATGCTGCAGAAAACTTCTATTACAAATAGTTGCAGTTATAATGCTGCAGTTGACTCGCATTACAAATAAATGTGGTTTTTAGAATACTGTACAAGACTCCCATTAGAAATGGCTGCAGTTAGGATAATATGGTGCAAGATCATATCAAATAGTTGCAGTTGTTATAAGACTGCACAAGACTCCCAATACAAATGACTGCAGTTAGAATACTGCACATGACTCCCATTACAAATAGCAGTGGTTATAATACTGCACAAGACCCCCATTACAAACAGCTGCAGTTATAATACTACACAAGACTCCCATTACAAATATCTGCAGTTATAATACTGCATAAGTGGTGGTACTCAGACGTTCTAGGCAAGGTAGTGTTGTCAAATGTTTCAGGTTGAATTGCTTGTGTTGTCATATTTGTTCGGTTTAATGAACAGGACAACATATTGCTGAAGGTTCAGTGTAGTTTGTAGTGTTTGCAGTTCTACAAGGGAAAATGTGTTGAATAGTTCAAGTTATATAAAACTTGTTTTTGCATTTGGTGCATGACATGGTTTGGTGGTATGCACATGTGCTATGCAAGGCACAAGACTCCCAATACTTACAGGTCTTGTTCTTGTAATACTGCACAAGACCTGCCATTACAAATAGCTGCATTTATTATAGTACTGCACAAAACTCCCATTACAAATACTTGCATTTGTTATAATGTGGTGATTGACCTCCCATTAGAAATAGCTGTAGTTTTTATAATACTGCACAAAACCACCCATTACCAATAGCTGCAGTTTTGTAATACTACACAAGACTCCCATTACAAATAGTTGCGGTTGTTATAAGACTGCATATGACTCCTGTTACAAATAGCTAGAGTTGTTATAATGCTGCACATAACTCCCATTACAAATAGCTGCAGTTAGAATACTGCACATGGCTCCCATTACAAATAGCTAGTTTTGATGCAGTTTTTATAAGACTGCACATGACTCTCATTACAAATAGCTGCAGTTTGAATGCTGCAGAAAACTTCTATTACAAATAGTTGCAGTTATAATTCTGCAGTTGACTCGCATTACAAATAAATGTGGTTTTTAGAATACTGTACAAGACTCCCATTAGAAATGGCTGCAGTTAGGATAATATGGTGCAAGATCTTCCATTACAAATAGTTGCAGTTGTTATAAGACTGGACAAGACTCCCAATACAAATGACTGCAGTTAGAATACTGCACACGACTCCCATTACAAATAGCGGTGGTTATAATACTGCACAAGACCCCCATTGCAAACAGCCACAGCTATAATACTACACAAGACTCCCATTACAAATATCCGCAGTTATCATCATCATCATCATCAATCCATCATGATCATCATCCATTATCAGTCATCATCCATCATCATCATCATACATCATCAGTCATCATCATCGAGACAGGTCAGGCATTGCCTGCTACCGTAAGTAGACGGTACTACCTGTGACTGTCATCATCATCATCATCACCTTCATCTTTATCTTGATCATCATCATCATCTTCAAAGACTGCATATGACTCCCGTTACAAATAGCTACAGTTGTTTTAATGCTGCACATAACTCCGATTACAAATAGCTGCAGTTACAATAATGCACATGGCTCCCATTACAAATAGCTAGTTTTGATGCAGTTTTTATAAGACTGCACATGACTCCCATTACAAATAGCTGCAGTTAGAATGCTGCAGAAAACTTCTATTACAAATAGTTGCAGTTATAATGCTGCAGTTGACTCGCATTACAAATAAATGTGGTTTTTAGAATACTGTACAAGACTCCCATTAGAAATGGCTGCAGTTAGGATAATATGGTGCAAGATCTCCCATTACAAATAGTTGCAGTTGTTATAAGACTGCTCAAGACTCCCAATACAAATGACTGCAGTTAGAATACTGCACATGACTCCCGTTACAAATAGCAGTGGTTATAATACTGCACAAGACCCCCATTGCAAAAAGCCACAGCTATAATACTACACAAGACTCCCATTACAAATATCTGCAGTTATCATCATCATCATCATCATCATCATCATCAATCCATCATCATCATCATCCATTATCAGTCATCATCCATCATCATCATCATACATCATCAGTCATCATCATCATCGAGACAGGTCAGGCATTGCCTGCTACCGTAAGTAGACGGTACTACCTGCGACTGTCATCATCATCATCATCATCACCTTCATCTTTATCTTCATCATCATCATCATCGTCATCTTCATCATTATCTTTATCGTTATCTTTGTCTTTATCTTCATCTGCATCATCATCTTCATCATCACCATCATCATCATCATCATCTTCGTCGAGATCGTTAATTTTTTCTTCATGGTCACTTCTGACATGGGAGTTTTTTTTCTACCTATACTTCTACTTGAACATCATCCATCATCAGTCATCATCATCATTGTCATCATCATCATGGAGTCAGGTCAGGCATTCCTGCTACCGTAAGTAGACGGTACTACCTGCGACTGTCATCATCTTCGTCATCATTATCATCTTCATCTTCATCATCATCTTCATCTTCATCATCGAGATCATCATCATCATCATCCATTATCAGTCAGCATCCATCATCATCATCATACATCATCAGTCATCATCATCATCGAGACAGGTCAGGCATTGCCTGCTACCGTAAGTAGACGGTACTACCTGCGACTGTCATCATCATCATCATCACCTTCATCTTTATCTTGATCATCATCATCATCTTCAAAGACTGCATATGACTCCCGTTACAAATAGCTACAGTTGTTATAATGCTGCACATAACTCCCATTACAAATAGCTGCAGTTAGAATACTGCACATGGCTCCCATTACAAATAGCTAGTTTTGATGCAGTTTTTATAAGACTGCACATGACTCCCATTACAAATAGCTGCAGTTAGAATGCTGCAGAAAACTTCTATTACAAATAGTTGCAGTTATAATGCTGCAGTTGACTCGCATTACAAATAAATGTGGTTTTTAGAATACTGTACAAGACTCCCATTAGAAATGGCTGCAGTTAGGATAATATGGTGCAAGATCTCCCATTACAAATAGTTGCAGTTGTTATAAGACTGCACAAGACTCCCAATACAAATGACTGCAGTTAGAATACTGCACATGACTCCCATTACAAATAGCGGTGGTTATAATACTGCACAAGACCCCCATTGCAAACAGCTGCAGCTATAATACTATACAAGACTCCCATTACAAATATCCGCAGTTATCATCATCATCATCATCATCATCATCATCATCAATCCATCATCATCATCATCCATTATCAGTCATCATCCATCATCATCATCATACATCATCAGTCATCATCATCGAGACAGGTCAGGCATTGCCTGCTACCGTAAGTAGACGGTACTACCTGCTACTGTCATCATCATCATCATCACCTTCATCTTTATCTTCATCATCATCATCATCTTCAAAGACTGCATATGACTCCCGTTACAAATAGCTACAGTTGTTTTAATGCTGCACATAACTCCGATTACAAATAGCTGCAGTTACAATACTGCACATGGCTCCCATTACAAATAGCTAGTTTTGATGCAGTTTTTATAAGACTGCACATGACTCCCATTACAAATAACTGCAGTTAGAATGCTGCAGAAAACTTCTATTACAAATAGTTGCAGTTATAATGCTGCAGTTGACTCGCATTACAAATAAATGTGGTTTTTAGAATACTGTACAAGACTCCCATTAGAAATGGCTGCAGTTAGGATAATATGGTGCAAGATCTCCCATTACAAATAGTTGCAGTTGTTATAAGACTGGACAAGACTCCCAATACAAATGACTGCAGTTAGAATACTGCACATGACTCCCATTACAAATAGCAGTGGTTATAATACTGCACAAGACCCCCATTGCAAACAGCTGCAGCTATAATACTACACAAGACTCCCATTAATAATATCTGCAGTTATCATCATCATCATCATCATCATCATCATCAATCCATCATCATCATCATCCATTATCAGTCGGCATCCATCATCATCATCATACATCATCAGTCATCATCATGATCGAGACAGGTCAGGCATTGCCTGCTACCGTAAGTAGACGGTACTACCTTCGACTGTCATCATCATCGTCATCACCTTCATCTTTATCATCATCATCATCTTCATCTTTATCTTTATCTTAATCATTATCTTTGTCTTTATCTTCATCTTCATCATCACCATCTTCATCATCACCATCATCATCTTCATCATCATCATCATCAATCCATGATCATCATCATCCATTATCAGTCATCATCCATCATCAGTCATCATCATCATCATCATCATCATCGAGACAGGTCAGGCATTGCATGGCAAGACATAGGTATCACAATCAGCATGGCAAGACATGGGTATCACAATCAGCATGGCAAGACATGGGTATCTCAATCAGCATGGCAAGACATGGGTATCATTGTAATGGCATGGCAAGACATAGGTATCACAATCAGCATGGCAAGACTTAGGTATCACAATCAGCATGGCAAGACATAGGTATCACAATCAGCATGGCAGGACATGGGTATCAAAATCAGCATGGCAAGACATGGTATCATTGTAATGGCATGGCAAGACATGGGTATCACAATCAGCATGGCAAGACATAGGTATCACAATCAGCATGACAAGACATAGGTAATACAATCAGCATGGCAAGACATGGGTATCAAAATCAGCATGGCAAGACATGGGTATCATTGTAATGGCATGGCAAGACATAGGCATCACAATAGCATGGTAAGACATAGGTATCACAATAGCATGGCAAGACATGGGTATCACAGTCAGCATGGCAATACATAGGTATCACAATCAGCATGGCAAGACATAGGTATCACAATCAGCATGGTCAATATGACGTATTGCTGAAGGTTCAGTGTAGTTTGTAGTGTGTGCAGTTCTCTTCCTTCCATGCACAGGAAGTTTGCATAGTTGGACAGTACAAATATCTGCAGTTATAATACTGCATAAGTGGTGGTACTCAGACGTTCTAGGCAAGGTAGTGTTGTCAAATGTTTCAGGTTGAATTGCTTGTGTTGTCATATTTGTTCGGTTTAATGAACAGGACAACATATTGCTGAAGGTTCAGTGTAGTTTGTAGTGTTTGCAGTTCTACAAGGGAAAATGTGTTGAATAGTTCAAGTTATATAAAACTTGTTTTTGCATTTGGTGCATGACATGGTTTGGTGGTATGCACATGTGCTATGCAAGGCACAAGACTCCCAATACTTACAGGTCTTGTTCTTGTAATACTGCACAAGACCTGCCATTACAAATAGCTGCATTTATTATAGTACTGCACAAAACTCCCATTACAAATACCTGCATTTGTTATAATGTGGTGATTGACCTCCCATTAGAAATAGCTGTAGTTTTTATAATACTGCAGAAAACCACCCATTACCAATAGCTGCAGTTTTGTAATACTACACAAGGCTCCCATTACAAATAGTTGCGGTTGTTATAAGACTGCATATGACTCCCGTTACAAATAGCTAGAGTTGTTATAATGCTGCACATAACTGCCATTACAAATAGCTGCAGTTACAATACTGCACATGGCTCCCATTACAAATAGCTAGTTTTGATGCAGTTTTTATAAGACTGCACATGACTCCCATTACAAATAGCTGCAGTTAGAATGCTGCAGAAAACTTCTATTACAAATAGTTGCAGTTATAATGCTGCAGTTGACTCGCATTACAAATAAATGTGGTTTTAGAATACTGTACAAGACTCCCATTAGAAATGGCTGCAGTTAGGATAATATGGAGCAAGATCTCCCATTACAAATAGTTGCAGTTGTTATAAGACTGCACAAGACTCCCAATACAAATGACTGCAGTTAGAATACTGCACATGACTCCCATTACAAATAGCAGTGGTTATAATACTGCACAAGACCCCCACTGCAAACAGCTGCAGCTATAATACTACACAAGACTCCCATTACAAATATCTGCAGTTATCATCATCATCATCATCATCATCAATCCATCATCATCATCATCCATTATCAGTCATCATCCATCATCATCATCATACATCATCAGTCATCATCATCATCATCATCGAGACAGGTCAGGCATTGCCTGCTACTGTAAGTAGACGGTACTACCTGCGACTGTCATCATCACCTTCATCTTTATCTTCATCATCATCATCATCTTCAAAGACTGCATATGATTCCCGTTACAAATAGCTACAGTTGTTATAATGCTGCACATAACTGCCATTACAAATAGCTGCAGTTACAATACTGCACATGGCTCCCATTACAAATAGCTAGTTTTGATGCAGTTTTTATAAGACTGCACATGACTCCCATTACAAATAGCTGCAGTTAGAATGCTGCAGATTAAAACTTCTATTACAAATAGTTGCAGTTATAATGCTGCACATGACTCGCATTACAAATAAATGTGGTTTTTAGAATGCTGTACAAGACTCCCATTAGAAATGGCTGCAGTTAGGATAATATGGTGCAAGATCTCCCATTACAAATAGTTGCAGTTGTTATAAGACTGCACAAGACTCCCAATACAAATGACTGCAGTTAGAATACTGCACATGACTCCCATTACAAATAGCAGTGGTTATAATACTACACAAGACTCCCATTACAAATATCTGCAGTTATCATCATCATTGCTGCAGTTACAATACTGCACATGGCTTCCATTACAAATAGCTAGTTTTAATGCAGTTTTTATAAGACTGCACATGACTCCCATTACAAATAGCTGCAGTTAGAATGCTGCAGAAAACTTTTATTACAAATAGTTGCAGTTATAATGCTGCAGTTGACTCGCATTACAAATAAATGTGGTTTTTAGAATACTGTACAAGACTCCCATTAGAAATGGCTGCAGTTAGGATAATATGGTGCAAGATCTCCCATTACAAATAGTTGCAGTTGTTATAAGACTGCACAAGACTCCCAATACAAATGACTGCAGTTAGAATACTGCACATGACTCCCATTACAAATAGCAGTGGTTATAATACTGCACAAGACCCCCATTGCAAACAGCCGCAGCTATAATACTACACAAGACTCCCATTACAAATATCTGCAGTTATCATCATCATCATCATCAATCCATCATCATCATCATCATCCATTATCAGTCATCATCCATCATCATCATCATACATCATCAGTCATCATCATCATCATTATCGAGACCGGTCAGGCATTGCCTTGTACCGTAAGTAGACGGTTCTACCTGCGACTGTCATCATCATTATCACCACCTTCATCTTTATCTTCATCATCATCATCATCTTCAAAGACTGCATATGTCTCCCGTTACAAATAGCTACAGTTTGTTATAATGCTGCACATAACTCCCATTACAAATAGCTGCAGTTACAATACTGGCACATGTCTCCCATTACAAATAGATAGTTTTGATGCAGTTTTTATAAGACTGCACATGACTCCCATTACAAATAGCTGCAGTTAGAATGCTGCAGAAAACGTCTATTACAAATAGTTGGAGGTATAATGCTGCAGTTGACTCGCATTACAAATAAATGTGGTTTTTTAGAATACTGTACAAGACTCTCATTCGAAATGGCTGCAGTTAGGATAATATGGTGCAAGATCTCCCATTACAAATAGTTGCAGTTGTTATAAGACTGCATAAGACTCCCAATACAAATGACTGCAGTTAGAATACTGCACATGACTCCCATTACAAATAGCAGTGGTTATAATACTGCACAAGACCCCCATTGCAAACAGCTGCAGCTATAATACTACACAAGACTCCCATTTTCAAATATGCTGCACGTTAGAATGCTGCAGAAAAATCTTCTATTACAAATAGTTGCAGTTATAATGCTGCAGTAGACTCGCATTACAAATAAATGTGGTTTTTAGAATTTCTGTACAAGTTCTCCCATGAGAATTGGCTGCAGGTTAGGATAATATGGTGCAAGCGATCGCCCATTACAAGAGTTGGCAGGTGTTGATAAGACTGCACAGGACTCCCCAATACAAATGGACTGCAGTTATTATACTGCACATGGACTCCCATTACAAATAGCAGTGGTGCTAGTGGTTATAATACTGCAACTTGGACCCCAATTGCAAACATCCGCAGCTATAATACTACACAAGAATACACATTAACAAATATCTGCAGTTTAGCTTATTCAGGCTGACTGCATCGTCATCTTCTTCATCATCAATCCATCATCATCATCATCCAATTATCAGTCATCATCCATCATCATCATCATACATAATCAGTCATCATCATCATCATCATCGAGACAGGTTCAGGCATTTCCTGCTACCGTAAGTAGACTGGTACTACCTAGCGACTGTCATCATCATAATCGTTCACCTTCATCTTTTATCTTCATCATCAGCATACTCTTCTGTCGAAGACTGCATATGATCTCCCTGTTACAAATAGCTACAGTTGTTATAATGCTGCACATACCTCCCATTACAAAAATAGCTGCAGTTACAATACCTGCACATGGCTCCCATTACAAATAGCTAGTTTTGATGCGAGTTTTTTTAAGGACTGACACATGGACTCCCATTACAAATAGCTGCAGTTAGAATGCTTTGCAGAAAACCTCTATTTACAAATAGTTGGAGTTATAATGCCGCAGTTGACTAGCAGTTACAAAATAAATGTGGTTTTTTAGAATACTGTACAAGACTCCCATTAGAAATGGGCTGCAGTTAGGATTAATTATGGCCTGTTTTAACCTGGTTATGTGCAAGATCTCCCATTACAAATAGTTGCAGGGTTATAAGGACTGCACAAGACTCCCAATACAAATGACCTGCAGTTAGAATACTGCACATGAACTCCCATTACAATTAGCAGTGGTTATATTACTTCACAAGACCCCATTTGCAAACAGCTGCAGCTTATAATACTACACAAGACTCTAATTAC